>OY284472.1:37972037-38272107 GCA_958336335.1 Dilophus febrilis
ACATTAATAACGTCAAAACCTACATTAGCATTGTCAAATGGTTATTCATCATCATCATCATCTACATCATCGTTATCATCTGGTTGTTCATCATCATCATCATCATCATCATCATCAATAACACCGCCATCATCAATATCAATATCACATTCAACAATCTCATCATCATCATCATCATCGTTAACCTCTAATGAACTGCCAATCATGAATAATTCCATGAATAATTTAAGAGAATTATCATATAATACACAGGAATTGTTTCGATCAATGTTATCAATGGGTGTTCCACTATCAACATCAACATCAATATCTTCATCATCTTCACCAATTTCATTATTTGCACCATCATTACCATCCCCCATACCCCATCCATTATCATCATCAGTATTATCAATAATATTTCCGTCACCACCATCATCGCCACCAATTACAAGAACAATCGAACCTTGCCCAGCCATAAATCCATCAACAACAACAAGAACAACAACTATAATAACAATAACAACAGCAAGCACCATCACCACCACCACCACCACAACAACAACATCATCATCATCATCATCATCAACAACCAGTAGCTCCATTAAAACAAATGGTATGAATACCAATAAAAATCCTCAAATTTCAAATTTGGATCCAAATGCCATGGTTTATACACCAAAAAATATTTTAATTATTTCATCTGATGATGTTTAAACAAAATAATCATAATGATAATAATAATAATATCGTAATGTTGGCTGTTTAATGGATTAAGAAAAAAAAAATTTAAATTAAGTAGTTTAAAAAAAAAAACAGTAAAAATAGTACTTGTTGTGTATAGAAAATATTTCAGATTTAACAGATTTAACAGATTTATAGGAGAAGGGGGAGAAGGAGGAAGAAAGCAGATTATAAGTAATGTGCATACAAAAAAAAATACTAAGAAGCAATTCAGCATTTAGCAGATTATTATTATTATTTAATAATTATTGTTCAACTCGCGCCTTTATTTATTAATTAATTAATTAACTGAAAGCCCAAATGATATACTTCTCGTATCATATAATTTTTTTTAGATTTATTTGGATGAATTGAATTGAAATGAAATGAAATGAAAAAATTGCACTGAAAGAATGGAACAGAAGACTATTTTTTTTAATTATATTTTTTATATCTATATATTAATATATATATTTATATTTTTTTTTAATTTTAATTTAAATTTAAATATTCATTTTTTTTTTTTACTAGTTTTATTCACTTTCGTTTCTATACACAAACACAAAATAAAACGACAAAAAGTTAAACGCGCAAAAATTTTATTATGAATTTTATTGAATTTCTTCTTCTTTGTATAATTGTAAAATTGATTTTTATTTTGAAATTGATTTTAATTATAAATAAATAAATTATGTTTAATTAACAATCAATTTTATACAGTATGATGATTGATTGAAAATGATTCATAAAAAAAATTCATAAAAATACTTAATTTTAGTTTTATTCTATTCTATTATTTTAAAAGATATTTTTTTTTTTAAAATGAATGTGATAATTTTTGAAGTAATGGAAAATGAAAGAAATTAATTTTTTGTATTCATTCATTCGAAGTAGATTTGCGATGTGAATGGCAGCCGATTTTTTTTTTCTTTTTCATGACTTAAAAATTTAATTTAAATGAGATTTTTGAATATTTTTGAAAATGTGTACTTAATTTTTATATTATATTACTAATTACTTTATTATTTTAATAAATTTGATGCGAAATGAAAGCCTTCCAAAAAAAAAAACTTAAAAAACTCTATAAATAAAACGCTCAAATTTAATTAATTTTAAAATATACAAAAAAAAAATGGTTAAAATAAAATCCAAATGTGCTTCAAATATAATATTTTAATCTTTATTTTATGTATTAAGTTAAAAAAAAAAAAAGAAAAAAGAGTACAATTTTTAATTAAAACTACTTAATTAAATAAAAAAAATGTTAATGAAATGTAGAAAAAATTAAAAATTAAAACTCTCTTACGTATTTGCGGTTACTTAATTTACATTTATTTTTAATGCTTATTTTTTATTTTTGTTTATAATTTAATAATTAATAAAAAAAAAAAAAGAAAAGAAAAGTACTATTTTAAAACAATTAAATTTACCACTTAAATTTAAATTACTTAATTAATTAACTATTTGATTGATATTTTTAAAGATTTATAATTAAAATTAACGCTAACAAAGCTCTCTTTTTTTTTTTGTATTTTCTACATTTATTTGTATTATTTTTTAATTATATTATTATTTTTTTATAACAAAATAAAACGAATAAAATTTTATAGATTTTAATTTATTATTCGAGCAATATCTTCTTAAAAATTAATTTTCCGAACATAAAAGTAAGAATGAAACGTATCAAAAAAAAAAATAACTCGCTCGATTTATTTTATGTGATTATATATTGTTTATTTTAATTAATTAATTAATTTTTAAAATATATTATAGATAATAAATAAAATAAAATGAATTTAATTTGTTTTTTTTTTTTAATAAGCAGAAAAAAAATGGAAAAAATTCTCTGAAATTTGTAGAAAATGTTCTGTACCACTGGTTCCCATTAAAATTATATAATCTGATCATTGAGGTATTCGGGAAAATGAAGGAATATTTAATAAAGAACCTAAAATAGATCAAATTACCACCTAAAATAAACACCTTTTTAAAATAAAGCCCCCCCATAAAAGACAAACAGGAAAAAAACGGGAAAATTTTATAAAATAATTTAAATTTGAATATTTTTTTAAATAACATTTTTGAATGCGCACTTTCGCAATTAAATTCGTAGATGGATTCTAGTATCAAATCGGGTTTTTTTTTTTTATTTTGTGGAGATAAGTTTTTTTTTTAACCACACACCAATAGATGTCGACTATGTCAAAAAGATAAACAATTTTTTATTTGTTTACATTTTTAATTGCAAAAAAAAAAACACGCCAAACAAAATAATAACAAACCAAAACAATCAAAACAAAATACTATTTTTTAACAAAATATTGTAATATTGTAACAATTTGAATAATTTATTAAAATAAAATATTGGCATTCGCATTAATTATAATAATTATTTTAATTAACCGTTATATTTTTATTAAGATTAATATATTTATATAATAGGTTTTTTAGGCGGTAATGTATATGGATGATGATGACGAAACGATCATTATCATATAACATTGACCATGAAAAAATAATTTTAAACTATTATTGTACGTGTGCTGGTGTTGGTCGCATTCATTGATCGATCGTCATCATTTTCGTAGCATGTGGATCAGTTTTTTATTGAGTGTGCCAAAAATTAAATACACATAGTTTTTTTTATATACATTTGCAAAAAAAATCTATATATAAAAAAACAAATTTTTCTAAATATAAATACAATAATAAATTAAAAAAAAAATTATGATTGTATGTGAAAAAAAAAGGAAAAATTATGAAAAAAAATGTGTGTGCAAACGAAAATTAAACACAATTTTCATTTAAATAGATTATATAGTTTTGGTCAACGATAGTAGACATTTTCAATCAATCAACCCCAAAACTAAAATCAACCCCAAAACCCAAAACTAAAAAAAATTTATAATTAAAGAACGCAGCAGTTAAGGAAAAAAACAACAGTATAATAATATGTCTAATGACAAATTAGAAGTAACCTCCGAGATCTATGCAGAAACTGATTATAATAGTTCAAAAATTGTTGATGGAAGTAAGTCATATATTTCTATCTTAATTATCTATTAGTAGATAATAATTAATAATAATAATGAAAATTATATCTTTCCAGAAAGAATATCACAATTTACATTTATTTATCCATGTGATGATAAAGCTGTTGATGATGATGATGGCGGAAACATCAATGGTAAACATTTGAAAACTGATAAAGATGGTGATTTAGTGATACCACGAAAACGTTTTGGAACGATAAACATAGGTATATTTAGTTAATATATATATAATATGAATTAAAAATTATATAGACTTTTTTAATGTGAATTAATCAAAATAAAAGAACATCATCAATCAACGGAATTATCATTGGTTGGTTTACAAGTTTGGCGTGGTGCATTATTGCTTGCCGATTTTATATTTGCAAATCGTAAACAATTTTCAAATAAAAGAATCATTGAATTGGGTTCCGGTTGTGGATTAACGGGTATAGTCGCTTCAATTTATGCCAAACATGTTTTATTTACTGATATTAATATTGGCGGTATACTAAATCTAATTGAACAAAATATTAAACGTAATTTGGAGTTATTACCGAATAGTAATAATAATAATAATACAAAGTTAAATATAAATGTAATGGAATTAGATTTTAAAAATCCAACTGAATGGTCAACAGAATTAAATGATGAAATTAAAAAATGTAATATAATTTTAGCTGCTGATGGTAATAAATATAATAATTTTAAATCTCTTATTATTATTATTACATATATAATAAACAATTATTTTATTTAATTTTTCCCACAAAATACGTAACATTAAAATATAGTAATTTATGATGATGATTTAACGGAAGCATTTATAAATACAATTGATAAATTATTGCTGTCGTCGCCTACAATTACAATTTATATTGCATTAGAAAAACGTTATGTATTTACGATGAATGAATTGGATAGTGTTGCTCCGTGTTATGAACATTTTCTAAGATGTATCGAAAAAATACGTTGGTTAAAAATGTGGAAATTTGAATCAATACCACTGGAATTTCCACAATACTTTCAATATGAACGTGTTAAACAATTGGTTTTATTAAAAATTACATTATAAAATTTATTAAATTTGGTTTTCATTTCAAATTATTTTATTATCAAATTTTTATAAATATTTATTTATTTATTTATTTATTTAAATATGTATACTATTTACAATTTTTTTTTGTTGTTTATTTTAAGTATATGCGTTCATTCATTTCAATATTATTAGACTATATTTTTTTTTTTTTTTTTATTATATAATTGCTCAAAACTCTAAAATAAATCTAATAATAATATAATAATTTTTTTGGGGTAATTTAACTAATAAAAGAATAAAAAAAAAAACAAAAAAAAAATACAATATTTCAATTATAGATTAATTAAATTAAGAAAAGAAAAGAAAAAATTACATAAAACAAAAAAAACAATTAAATTAATGAATGAATGATATTCTTTTCGTTTTTTTTTTGTAGAGTTCTTCTTCTTATTCTATATTATTGGTTTTAAAACGTATTATTATTGGTAATATAATAAATTGATATTTTGAATTAAACCACAAAAAAAAAAGAAAAGAATAAATTAATAATTGAAAATGTGTGCAAAAGAAAAACAAAAACAAACAAACAAAACGTAAATATCAAATAATATCTCGAGTATATGAGAATCAATCAATCAATTCGGTTCCTCTGCTGCTGCTGCTGCTGGTATTTTATCGTATAATTCATCATTGACCAAAAATTATAAAATACATCTAAATCAGTTTGATTATTTGTTGTGTATGTTTAAGTGTGTGTGTGTGTGTGCATTTTGGAATGTAACAACAACAACAAAATATATTTATTTAAAAAATATTGTCTTTTTAATTAATAATTTATAACTTCAATTTTATTTACAATTCCTATTTTATCACACACACACACACACACAATATTTAATGAAAATGAAAGAAAAATAATAACAAAAAAAAAAAAAATGCATCCCGTTTTTTATTACAACAAAATATTCAAACACCCCCAAATAGGGTTGAAATTTAAAATAACCCTTTGCAAAGCTCCTCTCAGTGGGTTCCAATCCCCCCATGCTTGTAATTCAAAGTAAACTAAAAAAACGTGTTCGACTCTGCAAAGGAATTGAGTTAATATATATCATCTATTCTACATCACACATAACATAATTTTTTTTTTTATTGTTGAATGGAAAATAATCCTCAAAAAGAACATAATTCAGAAAAAAAAAAACTTAATTAACTCCGTATTCCGTGCGTTTTTGTGTGTGTCTATTTTTGATTAATAAATTAATATAATAAAACTTAAACGTTAAAAGGTGGTGGAATACAAAATTCCTTATTCTCTAAAAAAAAACACAAATCAATTGGTATATAAATTTAAATAAATAAAGTTCCGCGTCATCATCCGCGCATCAAACTCTTCCAACACGAACACGAAATAATTCATAACAAATCATAAACCATTACACCAATCAGTCAGTCTTAACAAACACACCCACCCCAAACACACACCCTTAACATTTATCCATATTTGATGATGATGAGGATGTTGTTGATGATCGATGATTACGTTGTGGAAATTGTTGTTGTTGTTGTTGTTGTTGTTGTTTTGTATTATTAATAACTGCTACGGATTTTCGACGATTTGATGAAATTCTTTTTGGTATCGGATTTGATGGTGGTGCTATTAATGCATTCGTTGTATTTGATGAATCCAATAGTGTTGTAATATTATTATTATTATTATTATTATTAGTATTATTTGAACGACGATTTGGTGGTGAATCTATAAAAAAAAAATAATACATTATGTTACATTATATTTTTATTGTAAAAATTTATTATTTCAAACCATTTAATGTTGAAAATCGTCTTTTTAAAACTCTTGCCGGTATTAAATTATTATTTGTGATGTGTGTTGATGTTGTTGATGTTGTTGATGATGATGATGATGTTGCTATTGTTGTCGTTGCACTGGTTGTTATCATTCCATTACGATCTTTTGATGTTGTTGGTCGGGTTCGTTTTGATAGCAGAACCGATGATGACATTGAAGATGAAGATGAACCGGATGCAGATGATATGGCATGCAAACTTGTTGGTATTGTAAATAGATTATCACTGGTTCGACGTCGTTTTGGTGACGATGGCCTGACTGAATTCACATCTGTATTTGTTAATTGAACAACAGCTTTTGTTGTTAATTTTTCATCACCACTTGTATAGGTTCTTTTAATTCCTTTATTTTGATTATTATCTGTAAAATATATTATATTATATTATTATTAGATAGATAGATGGATGGATGAATATTCATTGATTATTGATTATTACTTTTTGAATTGTTGCTTGTACTTGTATTATTTTGATTATTTTGATTATTATTATTATTATTATTACTAATGATACTTTCACAAATGCTATTACGAATACGTTTTGATTTTCTCTTTAATACGGTACGTTTTTTTAATTCATGCGTTCGTTGCAATTGCATTAATTCGGATAATGGACGTTCACGAGATTCACCACCACCATCTTTCCAATGGTCAAAATGATGATCACGTGCTTGACTGATGGCCACATGCGATAATTGATCAGCCGGTATTACCCGTTGTAATTTCAATAGCATTTTTGTTAAAACTTCGGCATTCAATAGTCCATAATCGAACATATTCGATATGTGTAAAATAAAATTTCTATATAAATTTTTACGATATAATTCTTTTGCCTTTTTCTCCACAAACATTTGACAGGCTAATGGTATTTGAACATCACCAACGTAACTAATTAAAGAAAAAAAAAAAAATTACAATATAGAATATATATCGATAAATTGATATTTTATTTAAAGAAATTACCCAAATTTCATAATATGTAAATTCCACATTTTCATTAATTCCTTTTCACCATCATTTACGTCCGTAAATTCATCAATCATCATTTTTGTTTTTTGTCGTAACCATGTTGGATCACTTTCACCTTCCGAATCAATGTCCAACTCTTTCGGATGTATCGGTAAACAGGTCATAGTATGATAATATAAGCTACGTTTATTAAAAAATGGACAAAAAAATATTAACATAATGAAATAAATTCTTAATCCAATATTTACCGTTTATGACCGGTTATAAACGGTCGTTGGCCATTCGATTCATTTTCATCGATTTCCAAAAATTCCGTTAAACTTGGACGTGGCCGTCGTGGTCGTAACACAGCTATACATGTAACAACGGCACGACGTGTCGGACCATTTATATAATTTGCTGATGTTCTACCGAATAGTGTATACGGTGAACCAATATGAGATGCATCATATTGTTCATTAATTGTTACATCAATGCGAACGCCAACCGTTGCCTCAGCATACGTAAAATTAAAACGTGAATGTACCAATTTTAAATGTTTTAATAAACCATATAAGGTCATACAGTTTAAAAAACACCATGGACAACGAAAATTATCGGTAGCATCGGTTCGTTGACGTGCATTTGGTCCGATAAATTGATAAACAATTGGTAAATAATTTTCTTGATCAGAATTTCGACTATCATTGTTATTGTTGCTATAATTATTATTTTTAATCATGACTCCCGAAGATCGTAATGAAACTTCCCCATTATTATTGCTTCTATTATGCAATATTCTATTTTGATCAATACCACTTTGAATTTTTGAAATAATACCACTATGTATTGCTCCATTCAATGGTGATGTTATCCGATAGATTGTTGATAAATTCGAACGAATTTGATTTTCATGATTTATTGTTGCAATAGTCATTGATGATGCTGATGCTGATGATGAAGAGGAGGAGGCTGCTGCTGCTGCTGCTGCTGCTGCGGCGGCTGCAACTTGTGCTGCTCGATGTTCAATAATTTGGGCTTTATTACCTTTAAACCATTGTAAACGAAATTTTAACATAGGTCCATTTTCAACATCATTTGATTCATCTTTATTAAATGATTTTGTATCTTCATCCCATTCACATTTCGATTTGATATCAATGCCATTCTCATCTATATCATTTATTTTCAGATTTGTGTTTATTGGTTTCATATAAATTTCATAATCACCGTCTGTCAACAGACAACGTTGTTTATCAAACATTACCAATTCGGCACAATAAAATTTCTGACAATGTGCTGTTGTTAAAATACCTGCGTTGTTGTCAAATTGATGTCAAGACAAAAATATATATATATATTATAAATTACTGTGATAATCGTAACATATTATTTTAAATTACCATCACCATTGTATGTCCTTTGATTACATGACACCATCACCTTTAATAATAGTACATACGAGTGAATTGCATTTTCCTGTACAGTACTTTGGGTTTTCATTGATTTTGGTGAAAGTTTTACAGCCGGTTCGGTAACAAATTCTTCTTGTTTTGGATTGATAAGTACCTATTATGTGTTATACAAATGAATCAATTATTAATTATCCATTTACAAAATCTACTCTACTATATATTATAGGAGATCATATATGTATGTATACTTACAATTTCCTGTGTTACTACATTATCAACACGTTTTGATTGTGAAATATTTATTAAATTTGTTTGAGTACGTATATTTTCAATTGTTGATAATCCATCGTCAGCGTTCTTCACCAATTTATTAAAAAATCCCAAAAATGTTATGTTTATGTATTCGCCAAACCATAAATGAGATTCTAAATCGACAATTGGTATTCGTTTCATTTCAATCATTTTATTTACAGAAAAACTGGATCTTGGTTGTCTTGTACGACACATTCTTTCTTTCATATACCATAAATTGCGGTTTAGAAATACCGGCTACATATATATATATATATTAAGAACATTAAGTTATTTTATCATAACGAATTGGTTTAGACTATATAATAATAATAATATATAAACTCTTACATTCATCGTAATCCTATATCCTAAATGTCTGTAAATTTGTGTTGGTTCTGAAATGGAAAATTATATTAAATATACTTGTGTTTTGTACAACTATACAAGATTCCATGTTTAGGAATTTTATAAATAAAAGTTCTCATCCATTTTAATTTTGTTAAAAAAAAACCATAGATTATCTTTTAAAAAAACACCCCAGAAAAACCAAAATAAGATTTTGTGAAAAAATTTACAGAGTATTTTTGAGATGCATTTTTATTATGATATTGGCGCACACATTTGAGGTTAAATTGAATTCCAGGAAATATGGCAAACATTTTTGCTATACAAATTATTTGAATTTAAAAAACAAAAAAAATCTTTTTTTTTTGATATTCAACAATTTTTATGAATGAATTTTTTGAATAATATTTAACTATTATATTAATTTATTTTATATTATATACTACTGCTACACTAAAAACATAAATAAAAGAAAAAAAAAACAACATATTCTGGTCAATGGCCTCTTTGCCCGAATGAGCCCCCCAACAAACCAACCCAAGAAAAACTGAAGCCATTTGTTTGTTTGTATAAATTTTTTTTTTTTCTTTTTATAATTAAACATATACATACTTTCAAAATGTTCCAAAAATACTTGATAATCATTGGTTTTGCTGGGATCCAAACGAAGTGCTTTTGTTAATTCACTATCTCTACGTTTACGTTTTTGGGTCATTTTAAAATTTTTTTTATTTTTTAAACAAAACTAAACCAACCACTAATTAATTAAACTTAAAATAATTATTAATTTATTATTTATAATACAATTTGCTGTTCAAATACAAAAGTATAGTAGAACAAAATTAAAAAAAAAAAAAAATAAAAATAATAATCAAAAAAAATAAATGAATAAGAAAAAACAAAAAAAACAGAATGGACGACTGAGTATTTTCTTTTGTGCTACACAAAAAAAAAAAAAATTAAAAAAATGTGTACACCACTGAAAAGAACGCCGTCCGGCGGCAATCGTCAAAGTGCCGGAGCCACCATTTTTTTGGCGCGATAAATGGTTATATATTAAAATGTTTTAAAAACAATTAAAAAAACATATGATAATATTTATGATAAGACGGACAAATAACAATAGAATTTATTTAATATTTAAATGAATAACTTTTTTTTTGTTAATTGTATAATAGGAGTTTATGATAAAAATTAATTAATTCATAACAAAAACATAACCAAACAAAATTAATACAACAAAAACAATTAAAAACAAATGAAAAAAAAAAAAACAATTTTGAATTGTGAATTATCACAACAAATTCGAAATTCGAAACTGGTTTTCTTTTTTTTTTTTTTAATTTGTTTGGTTTTATTTTTGTTTGGTTTTTTTTTAATTGTTTGTTTATATTTTTGGTTTTTTTTTTTTATTCTGTGTTAATTTTTCATATAAAAAAACATATAATAAATATTAATTAATTAATTAATTATAATATTAATTGGCGGTAAATGATGAGTAAAATTAATTTATTAAAAATATGGTTAACAAATAGATACAATAATGATAATAACAATACTGATAGTGATTCCCTTTTGAATATAAATTTTGAAGAAATCTGTCGTTTTTGTTTATCATCGGAAAATAATTTAAATTATAAAATTAATCATAATATAAATGTTAACAGCAATTCGGAAATTTCTTTAATTGATATAATTATGAATTTTATGAATATACAGGTAAATATTATAATATTGCCGATCAAATAATCCGTCTAGTGTGTCTTATTCCTGCGTGTGCCAATCAAATATCAAACAAATTACTGTTTTGTTTTTGTTTTTTTTAACAAACACATTTTTTTCACAAATATATAGGTTCTTACCGACGACAATTTACCACAAAATTTATGTGAAAATTGTTTTAATACAATATGGAATGCTTATGTTTATCAAGAACAATGTAAAGAATCAAATACCATTTTAATATCCTATTTAAATGTATTACAACGGACTGCAATTTTGGAAAATCAATTGAGTATTGAAAAAAAAAGAAAAAAAACAATAGATTCTGAAAATGAGAACCATTCCAATATATTATCATCATCATCATCGCTATCAAGTGACTTGAATAAAATTGATCAAACAAAACATCATGAGTCCATAGATAATGTTACAACGACATGGTTAAACTCTGAATGTGACGAAGAAGAAGAAGAAGAAGAAGAAAACCCACAAGTGACTATTGAATATACAAATTATAAAATTATCAATAATAATACAACAGATGAAGAACAAATTAAAGAACATGAATATTATGATGATAATGATAATTGTGATGATTCAATTCGAATTCAATCGGAATGTGATGATATAATAATTTCAAGTAAATCTAATAATAATAATACAATAACAAATAATAATTTAAAATCAAAATTAAATAAAAACAAATCAACCAGTTGTTCAATTTGCCAACAAACATTTACAAATTCAAAATCATTGGCCAGACATAATAAATTGCATCAAACGAATACAAAAAATAAATTATGTACATTTTGTGGTAAATGTTTTGTACGAACGGATGATTTAAAACGACACATACGTACACATACCGGTGAACGTCCGTACGGATGCGATCAATGTCCGAAAAAATTTAAACAAATATCCGAATTAAAGGAGCACAAACAAACGCATTTAAATGAAAAAATCTATGTGTGTACAATTTGTGGAAAATCATTGGCAACCCGTAACGGTTTATACATTCATATGAAAATCCATTTGGGCATTAAAAAACATGAATGTCAATTGTGCCACCGGAAATATGTAACATCTAGTGAATTAACATCACACATACGTCATATCCATTCAAAGGAAAAACCATTTACATGTAATTATACCAATTGTATACGTTCATTTACCACAAAACTTTCTCTACAAAGCCATCTGGTCGCTCACATCGGTGCAAAACCATTTAAATGCAATGATTGTGGTAAATCATATGCAACAGTTTCATCTCTACAGGTTCATAAACGTTTGCATACCAATACATCGACGAATAATAATAATAGAATTAATATTCAATTGAAAGTGATTTGTTCAATTTGTGATCGTCAATTTGGAAGTGATCAATCATTAGCGAGACATTTACGAAACACTCATAATTTAAAATTAAAAAAACAACAACATCAAAAACAAATGCAATGCGGGGATTCTGTGATATGTAATGCAAAAGATCCAACAATTTGAAAATACTAAAACAACAACAACCTGTTTCGATTACTGTTGTGTGATACACATAAGACATTTAAAAGGAATAACATTTTTAGGTTGAAAGAAGACAGACACTTTTGTTGTTAAAAATCAATCGATCGAACAAATATTTATGGGGTTTTTTTCAAATTATTTTTATTCATTTTTTTTTCGTTTATCTTATAAAATTTAAACAAAAATTTAATGATAATTAGAAAATTAAAAATTACTAACTTAATTTAACATGATAATAATAATAATAGAAATAGAAATGAAAAAAAAAGTGAATAAAACATTAAAAAAAATTCTGTTTTTTATGGAGAAAACAATAAATAATTACTTTCTTTTCTCTACTTTTTTTTTTTTAAACTTATTCAAATAATAAAATTGTTTTTTTTTTATTTGTAAACAAATTTCCAAATTAGTTAATTAAAAAAAAAAAAAAAAATAGAATGAATGAGTTAAAATAGTGAAAATAAAATAAAAAAATAATCATTTTAACGGATTATTAATTCTTAAATCAATTCTTTTTTTCTTCTATTTTAGAGATCACCAGTCATTAAGTTCACATTCACTTCAATTTCTTGTGATATTGATATACAAATAATTAAATAATTAAAAAAAATTGATTCAAAAAAAATGAATTATGTATAATTGATATTAATAATAATAATTTAACTGATATTGTGGTTGTGGTTGTTGATAGATAATATAATAATAATTAAATTAATTAATAGTACAATTATCTTAAACTTAAACTTAACAAATTATCAGCGAATATATATATATAATAGATTTTAATACAGAACAACAAAGTATGATGAAAATTAAAAAAAAAAAAAAAAATGATTGATTTTCTAATTCTTCTTATTCTTTTTACTTTCTATTTTTTTAATTAATTCATTTTTTAATTTTTCAACTTATATTTTATTTTATATTTATTATAAAAAATAACTTATTATTGTAACTTTATTTTTTTTTTTTATTAATTCTGTTTGGATTTTGATGAAATTATTTATTTATTTATTTTGGTTAATTACAATAAAACGCACACACACATCAAATAACAATTAAAATAATCGCAGGTATTTCTTTAAAAAAAAAAAAAAAACGTGTGTGTTTTTATTCAATTGTTTTGTTTGTTTTTTTGTGTTTTTGCAACAAATGAAAATAGAATTTTACAATTAATAATGTCGACGATAATGAAATATCAATACAATACAATACAATACAATAAATTAAACAAATCTCGCCCTCGTCGTCGTCGTGGTCGCCGTCCCAAAAATACAATTAATTGTTATTTGGTCGATGTCTCTTTGTCGGTCTTTCATCATTTTCATGGGATTCTGTTAATAATGTATTATTACTATTATTGTTATTTGTATTGTTATTATTACTAGTACTATTTATTGTATTGTTTTCTATAACAATCTGTAAAAAAAAATAAAATAAAAAAAGAAAATTAGAAACAATTTACAAAAAAAAAAAAAGAAGAAGATATTCCTTATATTATTTACCTTATCATTTTGTTCTTTATCTTTATCATTAAATATGCCATCAGGTATATATGTGGTATCATTTTTAAAAGTATCAGCTTGTTTTTGGAATAATAAATGAGGTATTGCTGTAGCATCAAATGTAAAATCTTTTGCATCACGATTTGCTGCTTTTGCATTTAAAATATACATAGCAATATCACAAATTGTCCACATTTTCTATAAATACAATATACAATACAATAAAATAAATAAAATTAGTATAAATACACATTTAAAAAGAACTCGATCGTTTTATAAATTCACAATATTTACATTATTCACTTCTGGATTTTCCCCTTTATACGCATCCTTATGATGTTTCATTCGTTCTAGAATATTTTTAAAAAATCCATATGATAAAAATTCTTTATTTGTAATTAACGGTTCCATTAATAACCATAAACAATCATAAATCAATTCATATTCTTTTTTCTCTTTAATTTCTTTGATGTGCGGATGATGTGTTAAAATTGCTATCGCAAACATTACCGAATAATCCGGTAATATTAATGGTAAACGATGTGCTGATTTTTCAACTAATCAAAAAAAAAAAAAAACATAACAGGATTTAGTAATCAAAAAAAAATGTATATAGTTTGTTATAAATAAATATGTAATTACTTGTTTGATGTCTAAGGAAATCTCTTCGACGTGATATGTCCGTATCAATATAATTACGTATTTGTCTTTTAATGCTATTATAAAACAAAACAAAAAAAAATAAATAAATTATAATTTATAATAATAAATAAATAAAAAACTTACTCTTCTTGAGTTTCTCCACCGGCTAAAACATAAAAACCCATAAAATCTAATGGAAGTGATTTAAATAGTCCACCTTTATTTAATCCTTTATGTAATTTTTTGGCAAATATTTCTCTAACCTCTGGAACGGGATCAACCTATAAAGGAAATGTTTAATTCGGTTTATGTTTTCCTGTGGATGGTGGATTGTTAAATAAATAATTACCATTAATGTGGATAAAACATAAAATTGTTCGGGTGAAAATTGATCGCCAACACCCTTTTGTTCACATATTTTTAACATTGCCTTGCCGGCACTCAAACGTAACCATGATTTTTCGGCTGGATGAAGATGACCGGTATTTAGGATATCACCACCGGATGTCATCATTGCATTTAACATACGAAATGTTTTTAATGCTGATGGCATATCATTTTTTAAACCTAATAACCATCTGGCCATTGCCTTTAATGCTTCCACTTTACATTTTGTTATTTGTGGTAATTGTTCTTCGTCACACCAATCACTGGTTAAATTAACATCTTCCGATGTTGTTACATCTTGAACCAATAGATCCTTAACCAATTTACGTGATACAAAATTTTTAATTTGTGCTTGAAATTTTGTGGGCATATTGTAGGCAATATGACCGAGTGCCACAATGCCCGTACATTGATGACTATTATTTAACATGAGTGACACACGAAATGATGAAATTATATCATTAAATATATCAAATTCTTCAGTTTTTAAATTATCCGTTTGTGTATTCACGTACATACAACGTACAGCATGTTTTGCTTGTTTCGGTGTACCGACCATTGCCAATTCTTTGCAAAGACCAGCCAATTCACGTAACACTTCGTGATGACCATCAATTAACGGTTTATATCGACCTAAATAGGTGAATGCCTTCAATACACTTGGTGCAACAAAATCCTCTTCGTAGCCCAACAACGATAGTAAATGATTTAATACGGATTCATGATGAAAATGTGCCGCAAATACATACGATAAAACTGTTAATAATTTTAAACCTCGTTCGGGTATTTCCGTAGCCGGTATATTCATTGTTTCCAAAATACTATCACCACTTAAACATTGTTCAATTAATCTATACATGATAAAGAAACCACAAATTTAATAATAATTAAAACAAACAGCAAACAGCAAAATTGAAATTCTCTTTTCGTTTACTTACTTGACCAATATTTCAACAGATTCTTTATCGACCATCACCGATGATATCCGTTCTAATAACATTTTAACTGTATTATAATATAAATTCGTCATAATTGGTTGTCCTAATTTTTTCAATACCTAAACGCAAATGAAACAAAAATATATCAATATAATTATAAAATTATATGGTTTATTGTTTGTAAAATTTACCAAACCCATTGCTTCGGTACACTCTTTACATGATATATCACGTTTTAAAATTCTTTCCATATCCCGTAATAGAACCGGATCTTTACGTAAATTATCACTGAGTACCTTTAAATACTCTTGTGTTTTAACGGGTTCCGTTAATTGTCTTGAAATTTGAACACACTTTGAATTCATTTCAATTTTTAATCGTTGTTGGGACTCATCGTTGGCCGGCGTAACAGTATGCAATTTTATCCATTCCGATACTAATTTACGTGTTTTCAATTGACTTTTCTGTAATTCAATGAATGCTTTTATTGCATTTTCATCGATTGTCGCCAATAATTGAATTAATTTATTCATACGATCTTCGGCGGGCAATTGATAGGGTACCAAACATGTTATAAGTAAACGTTCAACCAACAGTCGATCTTCGATACCGGTCATATAATATCCGTGTAAAATTTTATCTTTTATCCAGGTGATAGCCGATCCACCCGGTTCCGGTAAATTAATATCGGTTAAATATTTTTTATAAATCAAAGCCAATCCGCTCATCGCCTCTTTACGTATTTTAAATTTTTTATCTAATGTACGTTCTTTTACATAATTCAATAGATCTTCAGATTCACAAACTATGGTAAAATCACGTTTAGCCGTTTCGACAACGGCCATTATCACCTCATATCTGACCGCATAATCGGGATCATGTTGACGTTGTCGCAACGAATCGATAATCGATTGACGTAATTTCGGATGATTCAATAGAAAATGCATTGTACTTTGAACAAATTTAACACGTACTTGTACCGATATATCACAAGAACGTTCCAAAAACAATTGAAACAACGACGGATGCTCTTCGGCTAACTTGGAATTTTTCTCGGAAAACATACGGGCAAGTACGGATACCACTTCTACAGAAAACAAAACAAAACAAAGCAAAACAAACCCATTACAATTAAATTTACAGTTTAATTTTTTTGTTGACAAACTATTAAATATAGAAAAAAAAAACAACTTACGTAACCGTTCTGTATCTTTACGTGTTTTCACTTTACATTCAATTTTTGGTAATACATTTTTTAGAATATTTGGACAAATATGATAAAGTTCATATAATAACTCATATATACGAATATGAACTGGATTTCCTTTATTTGTTCTATCTATATCGTCGGTTACAACGAAATTATTATAATACTATTGGGGACCAAAAAAAAAAAAAAAGACAAAAATATTATAACTTTCTTTGTAAATATCCACCAAAAATTTTCTTTCAAATTTCTTTCCATACCTGTACAATATACGGTTCTATATATGTTTGGGTTCGTACTAGAATCTCCTTGGCTAAATAATAACTATTTTTATTAGTTGATTTTTTCGGTTCTAATACATGTATTAAAATAATCTCTAATAGTTCACTTGATACATGATCCGTTTCCGAAATGATTGGACATAAAACATCTAGCATATATGATTTAACTTTTGAACTATGCTCATCACTGTACCCCATAAACATACAAAATTGAAATAGTATTTTCATATATATTATCAGAATTAATAACATTTTAAAATGATTAAATGATTACCTAACTACTTTGAAAATTTTTTCAAATAATTCAATAAAAATCGCCTGTGATTGTTCAATGTCAAAGCACATATTAAACGATTTAACAAACGCTATATTTTCCAATAAATAAAAATAACGTTTAAAGGCGGGATCCTTTGGATCTCTTAATCCATCCAAATTACTTATGATAAACGTAAATATTTTCTATATATATATGACAAAAAAACAGTGATTTAGTTTTATAATAAATACAATATAGATTAAATGTATGTATGTATTACCAAAACGGATTCAGAATCTTTATATGGTGCATCTGGTGCAAATAAACGTAACATATCCGCAATACAACATGCTATTAACAATTGAACATCTTTTGAGGGATGTTCAATGTATGCATCATCGGCTATATACAATGCTAATGGTATTAATGTATCAAAATTTCCATCATCTTGTTGTAAATTTTGTAAGGATGCAGTTAATAACTATATATATATATATAAATTAATTTGAAAAATTTAATTAGAAAAAAAAAACCATTTAATTGTAAATCCCTTTTAATTTATATCGTACCTTTAGACGACGTATTAATTCATCAGGTCCTAAATCAGCGCTTATCGGACGACATCCATGGGGATAATACATTTCAGTCATTTTGATATATTAATATATGGATAATAGTATGATGTGGAGGTTGGGGCAGTAGTAGACTGGAATAATGATGTGTATTGCCCGCAAATTGATTGTTTTTTTTTTTTTGTAATCTGCTGTTTATTATTTATTCTAAAAAAAAAACGATAAATGGTAGAAAAACAAAAACAACAATTAATCAAATATAAAATTTGGATTTTGGATGGACGCGAATCGATTGATTTTTTGTAAACTAATTGACTAATTTTTTGATAAACACCGGCACAATTGAATATATATATATATGAATGCAATTATCACTTTACCGTACTTTAAAAATTGAACACAATTTTTGGGGATGCATCAACCATAGAACAAAAAAAAAGAAAGAAAAAACCACCAGTTTTAATAACAAAATAATAACCGTTCCTTAAGTGTTGTTGCGGCGTTGTTCAACACACCGCCATCAAACAACAGCAAAACACAACAGCCGATAAAATTATGATGTGAAATTTTATATGCAATAATATCGCTGCTGTATGGTTTAATTTTTTTTTTTTTTTTTTTCTTATACAAAATTTTTCATTCAAATTTCTGTACACATTACCAAGGTTGAAGGAAAACCGTGTAAAATAATACACAAAATGTTTACCTTTTAACAAAAAAAAAAAAAAAAAACAACAAAACATACACCATACAAAATATTATTAATTATTTATTTATTAATTATAAAAAAAAGTATTAATTAATTAAAAAAAAAAAGAAAAAGAAAAACCACCAACAACCACGCAATTATTATTATTTTCAAATAATAAGTTCTACAAGCGTAAAAAAAGATGGCATTTTTTTTTTTTTTTCTTTAACATAATTCTCTTTATTTTTTTTTAAGCAAACATTTTCATTTTATTTGATGTGAATATGTGTTGGTGTGGATGTATGTATAGAAATTTTACCGCCGCATATACAACACTTCACCACCGCACTTTGCAACAATATAAATTGCCATTATTAATTTTTTCTCATGCACGCCCCGCACACATTCAAACACACACACCATTCTCTCAACACCATTTTTATTTTTTTGCATTCACTCACGCACGCACACACCAAAACACGAACGCACTCTGCCGAAAAAAAACGCAATTTTTAAATAGAAAAAAAAAAAAAAAACAAAAAAAACACACAACAGCCGAACATTTTCAAACAAATCACAATTTTTTTTTAAATACAATACAAACAACAACCAAAAATAAATTAATAACAATTTTTATAATTACTTTATTTTATATATTTGTTGATCATAGCAGGAATAATAAATTTATGATTTTTTTATTTATTTTATTATTTTGTAAACCATTTAAATAAAATATAATTTATAACACAACATACCGAAACAACGGAGCACACAATGGCGTAGGTGTGTAGGTTAAAAAAAAAAAATTAATATATATTTGCGCTCAACAAAAAACAACGCACACGCAATCATAATTTTATATTGGCAAATATAAAATATATTAGATTATCCACCATCTATCAGCGAACATCTCAACCATAAAAATTATTTAAAGCTTTTTTTCTTCTATTACATTATTTTTAAAAATGACAACAATGTTTTGTTGCGTATATTTTTATATGAATATAGAAAAAAAACAGTTTGGCTACAAAACAAAAAAAAATACTTGTTTAATTTTATTAATTTATTTAATTGTTTTTTAAATGTTTTTTATATATATATATTGTTTAAATATTAAATAAAAAAAACGAAAAGATGTTAAAAAAAGTTGATATTATTGTACCTAATAAAAAATTATTAAATCAATTATTATTAGAATCTGAATATAAAAAATTTACATATGAATTAATTATAAAAGAATTTCAAAAATCAAAAACATTCAAAACAAATGAAAAACTAATTGATTTATTAACATTATTATCCCGAAATAATAAACGTAAAACCATATGTTTAGCAGAATTTAAAGAAAATATTAATAAACCAAATGCTGATCCAATAAATTGTTTAAATATATTTTTAATGAGTTTATATTTGAATAATACAAATAATACAAATAATAATAATAATAATAACAGTAAACAAGAAGAAAATCAATTGAATCAACAGCAACAACAAAATAAAATAGTACCACATTCGTCCAATAATAAATTACAAAATAAAAAGATATCAGCAACAACAACAACAACAACAAATGTAACTTCTAAAACATCAACATCAACAACAACAACAACAACATCGGCTGTTGCAGTTTCTACTTCTGTATTGCCAATAAAATTAGATAATAATAATAAAATAACCGTTGATATTAATATAAATACAGAAAATGTATTAGAATTAAAAGAAAAAATAATTCAAGCAGCAACAGGTGGTTTAAGTAATCGTGCTAAAAAAAATACAATTGTTCGTAATGATGGTGGCGGCGGAGGAGGAGGGGGATTACGAGGAGTAGTAGTAGGAGCAGGTCATGGTGAATGTCGTGATGGAGTTTTTATTCGAAAAAAATTACCTAATAATAATGTTATTAACGGTAATTTATTACTACAGCCAATAGAAAAATCAATTGTATATAAATTTAATGGTTTATGGCAAACACTTGGCAATGCCGAAGATGATAATATTCCGGAAATGGAAAATGGTAGTGGTGGTGCTGGTGATTGTGAAAAATTACAAAAAAAACCACAATTTAATAATCCAAATATTGCAGCTATACCAATTGCTAATCAAGAACAAATTATTGTTAATGAATTATTATATTGTTTAACTGGTATCCAAGGTACATATATAAAATTTCAATTCATCAATGATTTAGATTATACAAATAATAATACCAATGATGGTTCGAATACTTCCACAACATCATTTCATTCATCAATTGGTAATCGAATTAAATTTAATATATCACCACAAATTCATATATCATTACGTGATTTACTTGAACAATTATTACCATTGTTAACAAATGTTATATTAATCCAAAGATTTCTACAAGATATTTCTACGGGTCAAAATTGTGGTCAAATTATTCAGTCATTTGCGGCAACGATAAATGCCCTGCTACAAGATTATTATATGTCATTGTTGAAATTGGAAGAGTACAAATGGAATGATTCATTGAATTTACTAAAATTAATTTATTTAATACGACCAACGATGAAAGTTATGGATTGTCTATCGGAAACAATATTTGAAATACGTAAATTGGATTATCTATCGGGCATGTGTAGCGGTAAATTGTTAACATTATTATATGATAAAATAACATTATTGATTGGCGATCGTCAATTGGAAACGTTAATGATTTATATTACACAGGAAACGGCTAAACCGTACATACAAATATTAGAATTATGGATACGTAAAGGTATTATCATTGATCCACATCAAGAATTTTTGGTTAAAGACAATGAGATTTGTATTAATAGTGAAATGCGCGGTACAAATGAAACGAATAATAATAATAATCGTGGTCCCGATCCAATTGATCAAAATATTGATAATCATTATTCGGCAGATTATTGGGAAAAACGATATACGGTACGTACCGAAAGAATTCCGAAATTTTTAGACAATTATGTGGATATTATTTTAAGAACGGGAAAATATTTAAATGTTATACGTCAATGTGGTGGTTGCCATCAACGACAATATTTAAATGATGAACAAATAATAAATGGTGGTGGTGCTGCTGCTGCTGCTGCCGTTGGAACTGGACAACATTATGAAAAATTAATATTTATACCGAATCATCAAACACATTTGATTGCCATAAAATCAGCTTATCAATATGCATCACAAACTCTATTACAGGTACTATTAAATGATAATGATTTAATGGGACATTTACGTTCGATTAAACGTTATTTTCTATTGTATCAAGGTGATTTTTTAACATTATTTATGGATGCCAGCGAAAATGAATTAATGAAAAATGTTGATAAAATATTACCAATGAAATTGGAAAATCTATTAGGTTTAACATTACGTTTATCATCCGCAAATAACGATCCATATAAAGATGATTTACATTGTCAAATATTTCCATTTGATTTAATTAAACAAATATCAAAAATTTATTCAGCCGGTGGTGCCGGTGGTGGTGCTGGTGGTAATAATAATAATAATAATAATCGTAATATTGTAAAAAAATCAATCCCAAATAATAATCGAGAATCATTGGAAGATGAAACGGATGGTAATAATAATAATAATAATAATAACGAGGATGATAACGATGATGATGATGATGATGAAGAAGCAAAATTATGGCAAAAAGATAAAATTAATTTAACCGGTTTAGAATGTTTTACATTTCGTTATGATGTACAATGGCCAATATCATTAGTATTAAATCATTTTGCATTATGTGAATATCAAATAATATTTCGTCAATTATTCTATTGTAAACACGTTGAACGTCAATTATTAAATACCTGGATTGATAATACAACAAATCGTTTTAAATTAAAATGTATAAATGATGGTCCACCGACGATAGCAACTGGTAAATCAACAACAACAACCGCAACAACTAAACGTACAACAATAATGAATCATCATCGTAAAACAATTAATGAAGAATATCGTTTAGCATTTATAATATGTCATCGAATGTTACAGGCCATTCAAAATTTACAATATTATATGATGAATGATGTGATTGAACCAAGTTGGCATGAATTCATTGATAAAATGAATCAAGTTGAAAATATTGATGATGTTCTGTTGGTTCATCAAAATTTTCTAAATACATGCTTGGATAATTGTCTATTGAAAAATCCCAATTTAGTTTGTGCCATCATTAAATTATGTAATTTATGTTTAGATTTTTGTAAATTTATGCATATAAAAAATAATGATGAAAAACCATCCGGAATTATTAAACATCAACAACAACACCAACAACAACAATCAGAAGATGATGTAAAACAACAACGTTTTATTGTACGTATTCAAATGTTTGATGAAGAATTTCAAACACAATTGGTTAATTTACTGAAACAAATAAATGATTTAACATTTGAAAGTGCATCGGGAAAATTAAATAAATTAATACATCGTATTAATTTTAATGCATTCTATAATGAACGTTTGGAAGTGTTTAGTACAAGTACAACAACACAACCAATTAATACATTAACACAAACAGAATCAACAGCTGAAAAAATTCCCGCAACAAAAAATACATCATCCAATTGAATTCATGAAATCATGATCGATTGAAAACAGTTGTTATAATTTTTATATATGGAAAATAAAGCTCTCTATTAATTTTTTTTAATATTTATATATATATATATTTTATAGTTGATTGTAATTATTAATATATATCATCTATAGGGATTGCGTTCTGAAACTCCTTCCATATTTGAATATAATTGTCTTTGAATCCGGTTGATATACAAATATATTATAATAACAAAATTGTATTTATATTTTTTTTTTTTTGAATATATTTAAATTTTCATTTAAAGTTAAAGTACAATTTTTATATATACTAAAATACTTTTCTTTTTTTTTTTTTTTTCACACAAAATCACTAATAATGTGATTTTATTTATTGGTCGGTCACTCACCGCTGGATTGGTGTGAATTTGGTTGTTTTTTTTTTCTTTTCTTTTCTTTATTACACCAATTTTGTACTATAACTTATATAGTGTTTTAAATTAATTCATTAATTCATTTTCAACAATAATATAACATAATTTTTTTTTTCATTTATCTAATATATATATTTTTTTTTTTCCATCATCTAATTACAATAAGATAGTGAATGGTTTTGTAACAAAAATAAGTTTCAAAAAAAAACAAATAAAACGTACAATTCAAACAAATTCATTTCCATTTTTATTTTTTCTCCCCCGAATATGTTTGTTAAGCAGCAAAGCGAGCAAATTGAATGTGTGTTTTAGTTAATATAATTATAATAATTTTCTGGATAAAAGAACAAAAAAACAACGTTGTTTTAAGAATTATTTAATATTTAAAAAAAAATAAGTATTTTTTTTTGTTTGAAAAATATTTAAAAATTATTTTAACACTAATATTTTGACTGAAAAACATTTATATATTTTATTTTTTTTTGCTTTATATTTATTATACACACAAATTCTTTCACACAAATAATAATCGTGTTGATAGCCAATTTAAAATGTTGTATTATTAGGATGATGATGATGAAATGATGATGTTGATGATGAAATGATGAAGTTGATGATGTTTTAAGGAGTTGATGGAATAAAAATTCAAATTCAATATAGTAGTGGACAGTGCATCCAACGCAAAAGAGACATTTGTGTGTAAATATAAATATATTATGATTTAATTTTTTGATGAACTTTTGTAATTTTAATCATACGCCATAAATAAATCGGAACTCTCTGGATCACCGCGACGATTAACATTTTCCTGAAGTGCTCTCATTTTTTGTAATAAACAAGTAAACACTTGAACTGGTAATGTTTGTTGTAGTACCTGCATAGTTTTTTTTTTTATTGGATAACCAACAAATTCCATTAATTACATATATTATTAAAAACAGAAAATGTTTTAAAATTTCACCTGAAGCAATTGTGTTGGTTGGCCACAAACAAGAACTGCATTGGCTAAATGATCTGTACCACGGTCAATATCTCCTTCAGAAATTTTGGATTCACCATTTTGGATCTCCTCCAGGAAGAATCTATAAAAAAAAAAAAAACCAATAACAATTCAAATAGATTAAGGTTATGTGTAAAAAAGAAATAAATAGCAAAAAAAGAAAAAAAATCAATACTTTTGTACAGCCTCATGATCCGATAAATTAGGCATTCGTGACCCTGTATTAGATACATTTTTACGATTGAGACGTCTTCCTATATATATATATATATATCATAAAACAACAAATATATATATAATTGTTTTTTTTTTTATTATCGATTGATTGTGATTGCATAAAGATTATTTCATTTTTTTTTTTTTTGAAATAATCTTTTTTTTTTTATTATTATTAATAATTATAAATCAGATTTACTTACGTTCACGAATTTTTTTCTTATATTCAGGATCATTACGCCTTTTTTTATCAAAATATAAACAATATCCTAAAAATAATGTTCCTGCAACACATGCCGCAATTTTCAATGTTGTTGTATTCACTTCCATTTATTTATTTATTATTTTATTTTTGGGTATTTTTTGGTTATTTTTTTTTTTTTATTATAAAAAATATAATAATCGTAAAAACGAATGATGTTGTTGTTGTTGTTGATGATGATTATTTAATTTTATTTTAATTTCAAAATAAAATTAATAAAAGTTAAAATAAAAAGATAAAAAAAGAAAAGAAATAAAAGAAAAACTACGACCAAATACAATGAAAAATTATTGAAAAAGAAATTATTTATTTTAATCAATTTTTCACGACCGTGACGATTTTTTTTTTGCTGTTTTATTGTGGACGAGAGGTGGGGTGAAACAATAAAAAGAAAGATACGACGAGGATTGGAAAAAATTGTGCAAAAGAAAAAAAAAAAAAAAAACAGGGATCAACGCGATGACGACCGACGACGAACCAAAGGAAACCGTACAAATTCGTTTTTCGTAAAATGGAATAGAAAATGCGTTCATTTTTTTTCGAAATTCCCCAATAATTGAGAGCAGCCATCGCCGTTAAGTTTATGTGAAAAAAAAACAGAAATTTGGTGTCGGCGTCACACGGCCATAGAGAAAATCATATAAAAAAAAATCAAAAATGTCCGATTTTTATCCACGGTGTATATTAAAAAATAAATGTTTCTTTTTTTAATTATTTCTTCTGTGTTTTTAATAAATTAATTAATCTATATAATTAATTTAAATAAATAATATATATATATATATATATATATATAAATTGTGTAAAATTTCCTGAGATAATGTGAATTATTTGTGTAAATAAACCACAATAAATGGCAAATTATCTTAATAATAATGAAGTACGTAAAAGAAAAAAAAAATATACGAAAATATTTAAAAAAAAAAAAAATTAAAACTAAATTAAAATTCTTTAATTTAATTATATAATTTATTTATTATTCTGTGTTTTTTACATTTTGTACATTATAAAAAAAAAGAATGTTAATTATACAAACGAAATAAGGAAATATTTAGTACTATGCAAAAACGTTAATCTTTTTCTGTGAACTGTTGCAAAACAACGAAAATACAAATTAAAATGTATGGAAATCACAAAAAAAAATAAATAACAATACAGTCAGTGACAATAATAAATTATATTTATCAATAATTTAATTTGGAATCGATTTCTATTATCATTAACTCGCATATCCTTGCTTTTACACCAATCTCAAACCA
The DNA here is from genome assembly GCA_958336335.1 of Dilophus febrilis. NCBI lineage: Eukaryota > Metazoa > Arthropoda > Insecta > Diptera > Bibionidae > Dilophus > Dilophus febrilis. The sequence goes on from OY284472.1 coordinate 37,999,104, forward strand.
AATTGAATGTGGTGTGATATATGAATATAATATTTTGTAAATTTTTTTTATTGTAATTTTGTAACAGAGAATTCCATATCATTCAATTGAAACTTCAACATCATCAAATGTAAATGTAAATCAACAAGTTGCAATGGACTTAAATGATTATAATACAACAGAAGATCCAATGATTGATTTACGACGAAATAATAACATTAATAATGGAAATAATAGTTTAAATAATAACAATAACAATAACAATAATAATAGCAGTAATATTAATAATAATTTACCTAGATTTCATCAGAAGGAAACAAATCCACGTAATCCATTTAAGGTAAATATTATTATTATTATTATTAAATTATGATTTAAAAAGGCGACGTTGAGAACCAAGTTCCCATTCCCAACAATTCCCAAAAAACCGTTTTTGTTTATCACAATAATAATGTAATGTGATTTTTGTTTTGATTATTGTTATTGTTTGCGTTGATGTTATCAATAAAAGTTCAATGACCTTATAATCTTATATAGATTATAATTAAATTGTTTAATAATATTTGTGTTATCATATATAGTATAGTGTTCATGTAGACTATTATTGTGATAATATTACTTATAAAAAGCTTTACTATAGTTATAAACTGATTGATTATTTTTCTCAAATATATAATGATTATACTCATGGATATTTTCAATTTTTTTTTTGGTTCATTATTCATCCAGATAACAAACAATTCAAGAAAACATGGTAATGATACATTACGTATGCGACCGTATTTTATACCAGCACGTTTACGTTCTAAAAGTGAAAATGCTGTTTCAGATTCAAACATTTCGCAGGATGTCCAATTTAACGGTTCACAAATAAATAATAATAATAATAATAATCATCATAATTTAACGACGACGATGATGATGATGGTGGATGGTGCTGCATATGAAAATAATCAAATGTCTTCAAATAGCAATGCATTTAATCATTGGTTAGGATCACAATCATCCGTTAATCAACAACATCATCATCATCATCATCCATCTAATCCTCATTCGCCTCACCATCATTCTACTGGGAATTGGTCATTTGGAAATATAAATAGTGGAATTCCTATGTGTAGTACTGCTGTTGATGCTACTACTATCATCACAACCACCACCACCACCACCACCACCGAACAAAATCCATATAATCTCTTTAACAATTTAAATAAAATAAAACCATTTATAAAAACAAGATCATTAGAAGATGTACGGGTAACAACAGATTATAATAATACATTATTAGCAGGATCATCGGCATCACATGAAATGGAATTTGTATCAGCACGTATACAAAAATTAAAATTTCGTGATATGATTTAGGATGATAAAATGTGATAATTATAATATATATATATATATATATATATATAGGTGTTAGAGAAATCACGTGATACAATCACACCACAATATTTTATTTGTTGAAAATCAGCCGGGATCAGTGGGTGTGTGTGTGTGGCTGGGTGTGGGTATGTGTGATGTGGTAGGCTGGTGATTGTTTTGTTTTCATTTCACCCCATCACCATAACCGGGCAATTTTGTGTTGCCATACTATATTGATTGTTTTTATTTGTTTGTTTGTTTTTTAATTGAGATGTATATATACAAAAATATATTTATAAGACAAAATATTTATCGGGAAAATTATATGAAAATTATATATATATATATATATTAAAAATTTAGTCTTAATTAAATAAGTTGATGATAATGAAATATGACAACGATATAATAACTGTTCAATTTCTATTTCTAGAATCAGATCAATTTAGCTCCATTTGTGACTTGTTTTCACATTTTAATCAAAAATGCATGGGTGAAAACAATTTTTCGTCTATGAATGATAAAGTTATAGTAGACAAATATATTGCAGATCTTCCGTAAAAAGCCACCACATATAGATAGGGATATATGGTGGAACATTGGAATGATAATGCATGGAGAAAATAATATTCTAGAAAATTATTGACAGCCATAGTGTATTTATGGGGAAAATTATATATTTTAGTTTTAATATTAAATTAAAAGTGTAATGATAAAGATGATTAAGGATGATTAAAATTGTTTTTTTTTTTTAATTTTTAACCAATTGAGACACACATACATTTTTTTGTGCTAATGTGAAATAATAACAAAGACATTCAGTACCGAAAACGCTCCACATCCACAAGCAGTTCAGCTCCAAACCATAATTAATTACTCAAACTCAGAAGGCATCATTGCTAAACAAAAAAAAAAAAAACTTAATCAATTACATTTACCGTCGGATCCCGGGGGAAACCCGACAAAAATAGAATTCATGTTGAATAAATCATTGTAATATAATTTTAAGAATACAATTTGTAAAGAAAACAAAAAACAATTAATTATTGTAAAGGTGATTTACGATCAAAATAAAATATATTTAAAAAAAAAAACAACAAAATAAAGATGTATTTTAGTGAATTTTGAGAAAGCTTCCGAGTTCAGTCCTTTTCAATTTTTCCTCCTGGATTTATTTTAAAGAAATTTTATACAAAAATAATTTTAAAAATAAAAAAAAAAAACATAATTTTATTAATCACAGATTAAAAGTTTAAAAACAAAACATACTTTATTTATATTTTGATGATGTTTTTTTTTTTTTTTTTTGTTATTCAATAAAATTGTACAATTTATTTTTAAACATATAAAAAAAAGCCCTCCCGCCCCCCAGGGAATCATCAATAATAAAAAGAAAAAACTACTGATGGTCGTTTTTTGTATCTTTCCATTTTTGATTATGAACGTGGTCGTTCCTTTTTCTCTTTATATAAGGCTAATAGTGATACGTTTGCTACCTTAACAACCTATAAAAATGGGATAAAATAAATTATTAATTAATAAATAATAAAAAAAAAACCATTTACAAAACAGAAATTATGAAAGATACTTTAAAAATAAAATCAGATAATTAAAAAAATTAAATTAGAATTAATCATATTCTTATCGAATAAAAATCATTGGATTGGCTCTCTAAATAACTATCATCATTTTAAAAAAAAAAAAACAAAAAAACATTGAAAAAAGATTCAATCAATTAAATTAAAAATTAAATTTTTACCTTGAATCGAACACCGGGAATATCACCGACGGCATGACCTTTACGACCGAATCCGGCAACTAAAACTTCATCATTTTCTTCAATATAATTTAAACTACCATCACGTGGTACGAATGCTGTTATTTTTTTACCATTTTTAATTAATTGAACACGAACACATTTACGAATAGCTGAATTTGGTTGTTTAGCTTCAACGCCACTGGTAAATAATAATAAAAAAAATTAAATAACAATTAGTTAAGTTTTCTAAATTAAATAAAATTATTCTTATATTAATTCAAATGAATGATGTGGTGTGAAGATCTTAATAATTATATCTATAGAATTCACCATTTCTGAGATAATTAACGATTAGAGAGATCATTTGATGATCAAGCGTTTTACTTTATCTTCATGTATGTCCTTCATGAGGGACAAAATTTGTAATTGTTAAATCCCTTGGATTCGAATACCAACCACTTAGGCATGAATTCATAAGGGGGGGAAGGACAATTTGTGTTATTGAACGTCAAATGGAATGCAAAATTGGAATATTTATTCCTTATCGAATATACCATTTTAAAATACGCTTCATAAACAACATAACATGGGTATATCTAATGCAACAATCATAATTCATACTTTTTTTTTGTGTGTATAAAACACAAAACCCCGCCAGTATATTATTAAATTCAAGGTCTATATTCTTCCTTTATTATATTTTACACATCAACATCAATTTTTTTTTAAAGCATACGCGCGCGGTTTAGAATATTAGATTTTCTTTATTATAATAATAATATTTGAATTATTTTTTTTATAATACCTAATATTGATAAAAAAAACGAAACGAAATGTTTAAAATAAATATATATATATATATATATAAAATGTATTTCCTGCCAGAATTTTTTATATATATTGATTTCTTCAATGGTATTCATTGGACGTCGTCGTTACGTTCATCATCATCATCATCATAATAATATTCTTATTTTGTATTTTTAACTATATACATATCAAATTTATGCCAGCACTTAACCAACAACACACCAACAAAACTCTTTCACAAGACATTCAAATAATACAAAATAAAGAAAGAAAGAAAACCAATGTCTATTTTATCTACATTTAGAATATTATTATTGTATTTAAAAAATTTTTGTTTATTCTAACGTCGTCGTCATCGTCATCGTCAACGTCGTCTGTTTGTGTTGATATATTTTTTGTTAAGAATTTGTATTAGAAACAACTAAATGAATAATAATTTATCGTTCGTTATTCTTATATATGAATAAGTATTATATAGTGAATAAGAGTATTAAAGATAAGAAATAATAAATAAATAAATACTATCGCTTCTTTTTAGGGTTTTATAATATCTTTTTTCTTTTTTTTGAAACAAATTCGTTTAAAAGAAATTTCTTTAACCAAACAGTTTAAAATGTTTAAAATATTTTGAATAACAGAAACAGAGAAAATCAAAAGAATAAACAACGAAAATAAAATATATGAAATAGTAAACCACCACTAGAGTAGAGGTAAAGGAAAAACATTTTTATACATTCATCAAGCATATGTGTGCTGCTGCTGCTGCCGCTGTTTTTAAATAGTTTATTGTTTGTTAACCATCATTTTATGTATACATATTATAAATAAAAACGTATTTAAAAATTGTTTTTGAATAAATAAAAAAAAACATCTGCTTTTTTTTTTTTTTTGTACCCTCTTATAATAAAAACGATACGATCATCAAACCGGCAATGATCACAAAAGTATACACACACATAAAAAACGACTAAACCATCATCGCATTCAAATTAATATTATTATTGTTATTCTAATAGGGCGCGTCAGATCCAAAAAAAAAAAAAATTATGGCGGCAGATGCATTTCTATATTTAAAAAAAAAAAAAAAATTGTACCCTAAATATATATTATATTATTAAGAAGAGTTTTTTTTTTTTTTGTAGTTAGTTTGGGATCGTGATATATATTTTGTTTAACATATCATTTCACAGAATCACGTTAATATTATATTAATAGCAATAAATTATTGAATATTTTGTTATAAATTTTATTTAAAATCTGCAAAATATACAAATTCTTTTTATTGAGGCAGGTCAAAATTTTCATATAAATAACCAGAATTTATCTTTTGTATTCACATTTTTTTGGTCATCGCGTAGTCTCGCTAGTAGTTGTTTCTCAGGTAGAAATAGTTTATATTTTTAGCTCTTTTATTCATCAGAATAAATTCATAACAAGGAAATTTATTGATTCGATATTCTTCTTGATTAATTCCGACAGTTTTGTCCGTTTGGCGTGAATCTTTCCGTGAATTTTTCGTTATTCTACAATTTTGTACGTGAACGTTTATCTGAATCAATAGAAATTATTTATTACGTTACGTTACAGAAACCCACACAACAGTAGAAATTAGGAAATTTATTTTTTTTATGTATTCAAAATACCAAAAATCCTTAGTAGAACTTTTATTTATTATTATTATTGAAATGGAATTAATTAATTAACCAAAAATACCATCAAAATAATATAGTATAATTTTTAAATATGGTATGGTATGGTATGGTACGATTAAAAAATACATATATTTTGGGTGTGGTTGTTATTATTATACAGAAAAGTCAATTGATTTTTTATTTATTGTTGTTTGTATAATGTGATTTATGGAAGGAACATAGAATATTATACAGTATAGTAATTTATGCATATCTACCATATATATATATATATAAATAGATAGATAGAACGTTTTTTTTTTTTTGGTTGTGTACATAAGAAAAATGTTAGTTTTTCAAATTTGTTTATTATTCTGTACGTGTTTATGTTGAAGAAAATGAAAAAAAAATAATGAATATTTATATAAAATATAAACAAAATGTAATTTTTTTTTTTAAATTCAAACGAAATTAAGAATTCCTCTATTAAATTATAGGTAAAATCACAAACTTGTATATTTGTTTTTGTTTGTTTTGTGTTCATGTTAAAATAAAAAAAAATTATATAAATTTCATTCATAACACGATCATCAATCATATCAGAGGAGAGGAAAAAGGAAATGACTTTGATGTGCTTTTTTTCTTTTTTTTTTACTATAAATCATAAAGAATAACGGTAAATATTTTTTTTTTTTATAGCCAAAAACCAAACAGTAAATGATAAAAATGCCAATGTTATTACATCATTTTTATTACTAGGAATTTGTTTTGTTTGTTATGTGTTATGTTTTTTTATGCAGTACGCGAGAACATTTCAATAATCATTTTATAAATGTGTTTAAAAAAAAAAAAGGCCGCAAATTTAAGCAGTTTTTGTTTTTCGGATAGGAAAAAAGCTATATAACATAAATAATAATGCATAAAAGAACAATTGATTGTGAATGAATATCTAGATTCATTAACTCACAGTATACTTCTGTGATTGGAATTTATATATAAACCAATAACACAAGAATATACTGCGAATTAACAAATTTCGTTTTTTTAACACTGAAATTAAAAACAAATAAAATTCTTATATGTTTTTTTTTTGTTCCATTACCAAAAAATTATTAAATAACTACTTACACCTTTTCCAAAACAATTCCTTTTGCATGCGAAGCACCACCAAATGGATTAGCCTTCCATCTTGTTCCTAAATGTGCTTTTTTATAATCTTTATCGGCCCACCGTTGATCACGACGATGATTTACATGCTTACGAGCTGTTCGCAAACCTCTTGGTTTACCTTAATTTACAAATTAATAATAAAAAAAAAAAAAACAACTAAATTAATTATTTGATCATCGCCCACAAGGAAAATTTAACTATTAAATTAACATAATAAAAACTTGGATGTAATTTAATTAAAAAAAAAAGAAATATATTTATAAAGAAAGTGCGGTTATGTTTTGTTCTATTCAAATATGATAATGTTTTGTTCTATTCAAATAACGGTTAATTCGTTTAACAACTATTTTAATTATTTTCATTAAAAAAAAAAAAAAAAACCCCGATATTCTATTCTTTATCTACTAGAACCGTACACAACACACACACACACCAGAAATGTAATTGGTACAAATTTCTATGGGTTTTAAATACAAAAATGCATCAAATTTACTTGCCGTTTTTAATATGAAAAAAATCCAAATTTCTATTACAATTAAATAAATTATATATAGATTTTTAAAAAATATATACAATTAATTTTTATAATCAAATAACATTGATCAAAAATAATTAAGGATGATTATTAAAATTTAAGATTAAAAATTGAATATACAAAAAATGAAGAAAAAAAACACGCTTTTATTTTTTTTTTTTTTTTTTTACATGATAAAACTCAATATATAAAAAAAAAAAATGCTTTGCTGCTTTTTTTTTTTGACCATGGCCATACCGAAAAGTTGTTAATTTAGTTGTTAATTTTTTCCTTCTCTTGTAATTATTAATTAGTTATTAATTTTTTTTAATGTGTTTCACAATAAATAAAGTAAAAAAAAAACATGCAATAAAACTTAAATACACATTATTAATTTAGAAATAAAAAAAAAAAAAAAACAAACACTAATTTAATTAAAAAAAATAAAAATAAAATAATTTAATAAGCACACACAACTTTACTCACCCATATTGAAATTTTAATAATTTATTTTGTTGTGCTGCGTTTTGTATTGTGTTGTGTTTTATTCTGCACTCGGCGGAAATAAGAGGATGGTAAAGGTTTTGACAGCCTATTTATAGATTTTTTTTTTATATATACGATGATGATGTATTGGAAAATTTTCCGAATATATTTTCGGCGGCCATCATTTTAGCAATATGGCGTCGCGGCAATCCATCAAAAATAAAAAGAAAATGAAATGAAAATGGCTGCGTTGGTTGGTGGCGATGGTTTTGATGGTGGTGGTGATGTTGGTGATAGGTGTCCATCTGTGTGAATATTTTTAAAAATTGATTTTAAAATGGTTGATTCTGAAAGCGGATATACCAAATATTTTACCTAAATGTATGTGTGTAATATTCATTTATTTTATTTATTTTGTGACAAATTTAGGTTTTTTTTTTTTGATTTTTTCGATTGTTTATTAAAATTGTATTTTAAGATAAATAAAAGGAATTATAGAACTTGATCATTAATCAGAGCCGTAGTAGTAGTATTTGCCCACCGTCTCTGCAGGGAATCTCCCGGAAATATAGTTTAAACCAGGTAGTTTAATTTTAAAACAGAATAAAAATGTAATAAAATCCATAAAAAATATAATAATATTCATTTAATTTGATCGTTAATATAATTTAAATTTTTATTTCAGTTGTTTTTGTTAATTATTATTATATTATATCTATATAAATTGTATCAATACTTGTAATAAATTATTATTTATATATATATATATAAAATTAATTTAATATTATTATTATTATAATTGCTTTTCAAATTATCATAATATATTTAATCATATTATTATTAACTTATATTATAATGAAATAAAATTTAGTAATAATTTTGTCTTTATTTTTATATTAAAACGGTTTATAATTATTATTTTTTATATTTGTTATTAATTAATTGAAATTGATATTTATTAAAAATTTAAATCGCTTGTGGATGTGATACGATGAAGAATATTACAATTAAAATTTAATAAAATCAATTCACAAAGTAAAAAAAAAAACAATCAAACAAATAAAGTCTTTTTAATAATTAAAAAAGTCTTTTTAATTTTTTAATTATTATTTATAATAATAATTTTATTATATATAATTTTTTTTTTGATTGATATAAATCTAAAAAAAATGTATTATAGTAATTTTAGTATTTAAAAGGGAATGTTATAATTAATCAATTTATATAATAATAAAAATAAAAACACTAAAAATTCTATATTTTTCATTTACAAAATACAATAATTTATATAATTTAAATTTAAAGTGTAATTTATATTGTAAATTAAAAATATGATGTTTAATTTTTACAAAAAGTGCCTTAATTATGTTATTATTTTACATAATAATAATAGAAAAGTATTAAAAAAAACACCCGATTTCCACCCGATCTGTGATATTTTTATTTGTTTTATTATTATAAACAATTGATTTTTAATTATTTACATATATATTATTTAATTATTTCATTAATATATATTTATTTATAAGGCACTCATACATATTTTTTATCAAAAAAAAAAAAATGGATGGTTAATTTTTCGTTATTTCGTGTATTAAAATTGTTAAAAATTTAGAAAAATTAGAATATAATAAATTAATTTCTATATATATCGTTTATATATAGTTTATAAAGATTATTATTTAAAATGCATATACAAATATATAAACAAATACACGTGTACTTATAAAAAGTTAAATAATAAATATTAAATTATAAAAGTTTTTTACAATAAAATAAAATCTACATAATTAATATACTATCTATCATATTAAAATATTAGTATATTTATACTAAACTTTTATTTTAGTTTAAAGACGCATTTAATTTAATAATATTTAAAAAAAACGATATACAAATGAAAAATAATTAACAAATTATATTTTATTTTAATTATATAATGTAAATTGGGGAAAATTTTATTTATATATACTCGCATATTATATTGTTTTAAAATTATTATTATATATTGACTTGGTTTAAAAATATTTCACTATCACATTTTTTTTTTTATTATATATTTTTACTATTTTTATTTGTAAATTTATTTTATATAAATTATATATAAATATATATTTATAATAATAAATATAAACAAATATATAATTATGAAATTGTACGCGTTATATTTTTGCTGTTATTTTAATAATCATATTTATATATATATATATATATATATAATTAAAAGAAAAATATTTTTATTGTGAGATTCTTATTAATTTTCTGAATTTCTATACAATTTTTATTGGATTATTATTACTAAGTTTATGCTGTTGTGGTTGCAATATTATAGTTTTGTTGAAAAAATAAATAAAAATATATTGTCTTTTTACTTACAATACTTATTTTTTTATTGTTATATTATTATTTGTGACTGCGATATATACAGACATTATAAAAACAATATATATTTAAAAATTATAGTATTATATAATTATATAATGAAAATGTTTATAATTTTTAAATCTCAAAAGAATATACGCCCCGTAGACGAGCGTAAAAGTAAAAAAAAAAATTAATAACAATATAAAATATATAATGATAATAGTTTTATAACAAATAAACAGGTAAAAAATCATTTTTATATATATAAATATATTTGCTGGAACGGTTTAATAAATATTTATAAAACAATCCATTGCATAACACTTGTATCATTTCCACCTGTTGTTATTAAACGGGTATCATCATGCATAAATTCAACGGATGTTACATGACTGCTATGACCACCATAACTATGGCAAAGGGACTAAAAAAATAATACAAACAATTATTAAATACCATATTTAAGAGTTTATATTTATATATATATATATATATATACCTTTGGTTGTGATACCGGATAGGAATACAATTTAACTTTACCCCAATCATCACCGGATACCATTAATGATAAATCTGTACTTCTAGCCACCGTATTCACATCGGTACCATCAGCATTTTCTGGCCAAACACCAATCGATTTAAATGTTAAACTACATGAATGGGTGGCCCATTGAATGTCACGCATTGTTTGTGTTGATGTAATGTGACGACAAAGACTAGCATTCCCTATAAATATATAAATTATCGATCACAATATAATATAAACAACAGTTGGATAATGTATTATAAAATATATTGTAGTAGTAGTAGTAGTAGTAGTAGTACTTACAATAAAGTATTTCATAATCACCAGAATTACTTCGTAAAAATTGACTATCTTCTGACCAATCGATGTGTGTAACAAAACTTGAATGCCCCTAAAAGATCACAAAAATATTGTATTATAAATAGGTATAGGTACAGAGAAAACATATATATATTTAAAAAAAAACATTTTAAACTTACACTACATTTTCCAACTTTTGAAAATAATCGACTATTACCTTCACCCATTTGATATAAATAAATATTATTGTCACGTGATGCAATTGCTAAAAATTGTCCATCAGGGGAAAATTTAAGGGCTTGTATTGCCTCCTGACCATCAACATATTGAGCAAGTAACTCCCTTGATAATGTATTAAATACCAACCATTTACCGGTTACCGTACCAACACCAATCATATTACCATCCATTGAAAAACCACAACATTGTACTTGTTCACCAATGTCTTTACTCCAAACAACGGAATGCGATAGTGAATCCCATAATTGTAATAGACGATCACGACCACCCGTTACAAATTGTGGCATATTTGGATGTACAGCTAAACCCCATAATTCATCCGTGTGTCCCATTATAACCGGTGAAAAACCCAAATCTAATGCACCAGTTAAAATACAATTTTTCGTTGTACCCACCAGTAATTGGGAACCTTTACCTTCGGTAATCACACGCACGGCACCAAAATGTGGTTCAATTTCATTTTCAATACCCGTACGATTTAGATCACCATCGAATAGGACAATACGTCCATCTTTACCACCGCCCGATATTAAACCACCGTCTTTTAACGAACACAAACTAAATATTGAACCATCATGAATTTTTCTATATACGCCAAATAATGGAATGAACGTTAATTATTTCTAATCATTTATTACAATTTATACAGATTATTATATATAATAAATTCCAAAAAATTTTACTTGAAAAATCTTGTAATTGTATTTGTACCACGTCCCCATACAATTATATTACCATTTGAATCACCCGAAATAACATCACCGCATTGTGTAAACGAAATACACGTAACATATTTTGGTTTTTCACGTCCCTCAAATACACCCATACGTTTATACAATGTACCATTTTGATCTAATGTCCAAAAGGCAATATGTCCTTTACCAGCCGTTATCAATTGATTACGATCCAAAGGATGGAATTCTAATGCAATAACTGTATCAACTGAGCACTGAGCATCAAATGAAAAAAAAACAAACAATTAAGCAAAATATTATTAATATACAATTTAAACAAACAAAAACCCATAAATATATATATATATATATATAGTAATAAATACCCTTGTTTCTGTGATTCGATGTCCTTTATCACTACGTTGCCATTCCCATACGGATATAATTTTATCGGGTGAATCATCAATGGCGGCCAATAGGGCACCACCATCGGCCCGGCTAAATGATAAACAATTTACCGATCCGGTAAATTCACCATTACCAATAATGGCCATCGTTGCTAATGAAACGGAATTCCATACACGAATATGTGGCTATATAAATAAATAAATATTACAACATTTTCAATATACTATGATAATTTATTTCTATCAATATTTAATTTTACCAGTGCATCTTTACGATCGTGTCCAGAACATTGACCGGTTGCGACTAGAAGTTTATTAGGATGAACGGCCAAGCTGAATATTAAAAGATATATATGGTTGAATTATATATTAAACAATTTATTATTTTTTATTAATCCAATTATTAGTATATATTACCTTTTTACATCATCTGTATGACCTAAATAATGCCGTTGTGATTGTTCATCAACATTATATAAAATTACAGCGGCCGCTACAAAATATGCCATTTCACCAGTTGGTAACTGATATAAATTTGAACGACAATCTTTACCACGATATCCATAGACCCAATCTAATTTTAATTTTTTACTTGGTGCCGGTTGTACTTTTGTTATATCATATCCGTCTTTGATGTCCGATGGGGCATACAAAATTATCGGTCGACCACGTAAAAACATTTTAACACAACCATCATCTTCATTATACGTACACGTATGAGTACTGTAAAGAACAAAAAAAATATATAACATTGATATTAATATCTAAAAAGTATCTAAAAATTCTATACCAGAAGTTTTTGTTTTCTGATCAATTTGAAGATATTATTTATTAGTTTTTTTTTTTCTATGACCTAGCCTAAATCATTTCTCATTTTGATTCTTGCTGTATGATTATAGAAAATAAGCATAAAAATGAGTGCGATCACAAAATGATTATTTTATATAGAATTATTAGTAATTATTACTAATTATTAGTATAATTATCTATATGTATAGCCATATATTGTGTGTGCGTGAATAACAAGACATATTCGTGATAGTTTCATTTGATAAGCTTATATGAATAATAGATATATATGTACGTATAATAATCATAAATATCGTTTGAATATTTTTCGGGGGTTTGATATATTTTTTTTATTATTTTACCACAAATTTAGATATCTAAAAATGTTTATTTATTCATGCGGTTATCAATTATATAATTTCGGTTAATTTTCCATGATATCATATCACATATATGTTAAAATATTAAAGAAATTATTGTTCTATGAATATACCAGATATTTAGATATTTTAATATCTAGTATAAATATAAATTGTATCGCATATTATTTATAGATAGAATAAAATTATACTTAAAATAATAATGAAAGCGGGGGGGTCTATGCAAAATTAGGTAAGTCCAAGTGGAAAGATTCAAATTAATCCGGCTTTCAATGAACTATATACTGAAAAAATCTCAAATAATCAAATGATACTATTGATAATAAGTGCCAAATTTTGTATGAATATTTCCAATTACAATTTTAAAACTTATTATTTCTATATAGATATAAAATCAGGTATATTTTCTTATATGAGATAAAAAGTGGAATTTTATGTCATACACATAATTTCTTAACAAAAAAAAAAGTTATAATATATACGATTTTAATGAACTTTCAAGTTTTATTATTATTATATTTAAGTTTTTGCTATATAAGGAGTTAAAAATATCTTATATGGAATTTTTTTTTGTATATATTCAACTTATTGTGTTGTATTGCATAATACAATAATAATAATTATATTTACTTTCAGAGAGATCGCTATAAAAATGTATATCATCATCATAAGATCAAAAAAAAAATAAATAAATATATAACATCTGCTTAGCAGAAAAAATATAGTTTATTTTAGATTATTATTATACAATTTAATATAGAATATATTTTAGTAGAATTTAACTAAAAAGTTGTATAGAAGCCGATTGGCGATTGATGATGCGTATCAGATAATCCAGGTTAAGGTTATAAGTGATTTGAGTAGAATAATATGATATCTATTCGCTATACAAGCGCATTATGCTATATATGAATCGACTTAACATTCCCACACAGAGCGATTAAAGAAGGGGGTGCCAAAATTTGATCAGTGTATAAGAAATTGTTTGAGAAATTTTAAACATTTTTTTTATTGTTTAAGGATTGTAGAAAAAACACCATAACTTGAGAACCCGTTGGGTTAGAACAACGGTCAGGGATTCATTTGATAGATAATTAAATTCTCTAAAAACTTCCCTTACCAAGCTAATGGGGTTGTAGAATAAATTCTATAGTAAAAATCTATAAACGTAAAAAATTGTCAATTTATCTATACTTTTTGTATAGAGACCCCATAATATTATAGTAAATTCGGAAAATTCAGCTAATTTTACTTCAGATTAACCCTTAAAATCAATACCCTTTTATGGAAATTTCACCCTTAAAAATTCAAATGAAAAAAGATTGATTTTTATTAATTATAGTCTTTTTTTTTATTATGTAAGGGTTGCAGTAAAAAGGTCATAACTTGGGAACCCGTTGAGATAGAATAACGGTCAGAGATTCATTCGATAGATAATTAAATTCTCTAAAAACTTTCCTTACATATCAAATGGGGTTTTAGAACAAATTCTATAAGTGAATTCTATAAACGTGAAAAATTGTCAATTTAACCATACTCTTTGTACGGGCACCCCATAATATTATTTTAAATTCGGAAAATTCAGCTTATTTTACTTAAGATTCAGTCTTAAAATCAATCCCATTTCATGGAAGTTTCAACCCTAAAAATCGAATGATTAGTGGTTGATTTTGACTAATTATATGTAAAAAAATAACTTTTTTTATTATGTAAGGGGTTTAGTAAAAATGCCATAACTTGGAAACCTGTTGAGATAGAATAATGGGCAGACCATCAATCGATAGATAATTAAATTCTCTAAAAATGTCCTTTACCAAGCTAATGGGGTTCTAGAACAAATTCTATAGTAAAAATCTATAAATATTTTAAAAATTAAAATGCTTAAAGAGGTTGATTTTTAATAATTATACAGTTTATTTTTTTATATGAAAGGGCAACTTTTAGTTAAAACACGGCAAAAATATAGCCATGAACGGGACTGATTCGATATATAAATATATAATTATAAGAAAAATAAAACAATAATAAATTAAAATGAATAATAATTTTTATGCAATTATTCGTCAATTTCCACATTTGAAATTACACCGCGACAATTGCAAATAATAATAATAATAATAATAATTATCTTATTGTTAATTTTTAACCTCGTCAAATGCGTTTTTTTTTTATTTTATTCAATTTTTTCGTTTGTATTTATTTTGTATATTTCCATTTCCATAAAACTTTAATATTTTAATTAAATAAAAAAAATATAATAATAATAATAATAACCATATAAAGAAAATCACAAACCGGTAAATTTATATATTATATTTATTTTTGCGGTGTGTATTTTTGAGTTTTTTTAAAAAAGAAACACCACAAAGCGAAAGAAATATATATACTTATTAATATAAATTAATATAAATTAACTAAATTAAATCAAATTTTAAATTTAATAAATAATTTTTTAAATTATGTGATGGTTTAATTTAATAATATTATTAAATAAATAGAAATTTTGTGCATTAAAAGGTTTATTTTATTTAATTACCTTGCCATTATATATATATACTTAAGTATATTATTTTAATATATATACTTTGCTTTATTTATATCGCTGCTGTAAAAAATTTGCAAAAAAAAAAAAAAAATGGAACAAATTTTAAATCACAAGACAAGAGATAATTTTTGTGTGTGTGGAAATTTTTCACAAACTAAAATAAAAAAAAACACAATGAAATTTGCATTAAACTTAATTTAAACGTATACTGAAAAATTCAATGTACAAATAAATTATATATATATTACATGCGATGCGAGTGGCTTTACGTATATATTTCCTCTTGTTATTCGCAATTCTATACAAAATTAATTGTATATTATTTTTTTTTTTATCTATAATATTTATATATAATTAAATTTAATACTTTTTTTTTTGTATATGCGTTTATTTTTAATGATTCACTACCGCTTTTGTGTATTGTACTTAAATTAATTATTATATTATTGTACGGAAAATACCGAAGAACTTTTATATGAAAAAATATATTACACAAATTGAATTAAAAAACCAAAAAACTGAATCAAATGAATGTATTATTAAAAAAGCATAACACGACGACACGTTTAATGGTATACTAAAAGCTAAAACCAAAATGAAAATACAAATTTTATTTATTTTGCGGTATCGTAAGTAAGTCAATCAGTAAAATACAATTTATATATATATTCTCTTTTGGATACATCATCAACAGTGTGTTTTTTTATATGTAGTTCTTTTTTAAATGTATATATCACTGTTTTGGGTATCTATCATATATGCGTCAAGTTAATAAAGATTGTCTACATTTACCCGGAAACTTTACAATTACCCGAAAAATCCCATAAAAATTGATTTTTTTTGCAAAACGTTAAGTAAGAATTTAACGTTTTATATAGATAACTATATTTATAGTTTATGCATTGTAAAAGAATATGGAAATGGATCTAAAACATGGATTAAATTATAAATTATATTTACTTATTGATATAAATTGACCAAAATGTATATAGGCATTTTTGTATACATTATAAGATTAATAATAAAATTTGATTAAAACTTTTGAAATGTAGTACGGGAATACAGAGAGAGAATTGTTTTACACACATAAAGGTATAAATATTGAAATAAAATAATTAAATTTTTTTATTATATTATTGTTGTGTATTGCATATGGTATTATAAATAAATTAAAAAAAAATATGTGATACGGTCGTTAATAAAATATACTGTATATGTGTTAATATGAATATAAAATACATCTACTTTGTATAATATCACAAATGCATATATAGAAATTATACATTTGAAATTTTATATAATATTGAATGAAAAATAAATAGTCCATATATACTGATAAATATATATTTGAATTTTAAATATATTATTACATATGACCGGATGGTCGGTTAAATCAGTTAAATAGAGAATTTTTTGAGTGTTCCTTATAGATGTGTAATGTATAAGATAAAAGAATCTATACTGAAAGTTACAATATGCAACCGGAACCTGACACACTTTTGAGGCGAATTAAAAATAGATACATCTCATTTATATATGAATATCTTATAAGCGTATTTTGCTACCTCAAAATACAGTGTTAAAGAAAAACACCTGTAAATATTCGACCATTCTGTATATTTACGTCTTGTATGTTATTGAGGGAAATGTATATACAATATAAAAAAAACAAATAATTGCATATTTATAAATGAATATTTTATGTAATATATATAGAATATTACGTGGCTTATTTGTAATAAAAGCATATATAGAATTAGTTATAAGGACAAAATAACAATGTAATTATGGATTTAAATTCACCGATAAAATGTGATATGACCCTTTGAATAAATTAAAAAATAACAATAAATGTAAAGCGATAATCAAACAAAAAATATATTGTAAATAAGATACACTAAGTTATATAAAAGGTTATAAAAGGAGGATACATTACAGTACATTACATTCTTCGTATGAACTACATCGTAATCATAATAATGCGAATCAAATGCTTCAATCTCGCCAGAAGATGATTTCCTCAATTAACAAAGATTTAGATTCAATTCAGATCTAATTGGGGAAGGATAAACTTAGTAGAATTCAATCCATCATCTAAAACAAAGGCATGTTTGTTCTCAAACAAACGATCCATAAATGTTGACCCAATATACTTATGCATAATACAATTATTCCACAATCTATAAGGACCTATTAAATTTGGGAATATCTTTGTCAAACAACTTTTCATGGAGTAATAATAATATAATAATGCGGCAGCTAAAAATGCAGCTAGCCGCATTGGATTTTTCAGGAAGATCGAAAGAATTTCTCAATTCTGAAAATTTAGCATTAGTTTATATAGGTCTTTTATAAGACCACTTCTATAGAGTACAATTCCTACATATGGCCTGATGCACCAATTACTACCCTTCAGTTTAGTGACAGGATCCAAAAACACGCTATTTCGCTGATCAGAAATGAAATAATAACAAATTCCATTTAATCATTGGATCATAGACGTTAATTAGTAGCTTCATTGTGCACATTTTATATAGGTATATTATTACCATGAATTTTAAAGCTAATTCCTGAGCCAATTAGCTTCTCTTATAATTCGAGAAATTCACAAAAGGCTCATTTATATTCTGTATCTATTATAGTTTTTTGCGAACAAACGAAGATTTGGAAATTCATTTTTCCCAAGAACAGCAAGATTATGGAATATAGTCTCCCTGAACTAGTATTTCCCCCTACTTTTGATTATCAGTTATTTAAATTAAACATTTCATCTTATCTATACAAACTAATCCACCTAAAGTGCAACAATTGGACAAGTGTTTGAAAACATATGAGTGATTTTTTCTTATTTTGTTGTAGTAAAAGTTTTTTTTTATCTCATATGTTTGGTTTATTTTCAAAATTTCATAAATTAATCCACATATATTATAATAGATTTACCACCCAAAATCACTTAAGTGTATTCAATGCATCTAAGGTTCATCACCTGATTAAGAGATTTCGTTACGGGCTCACACGGGTAATAGAATTCCGAGGGCTACGGACGCTAAACCGATTCTGCCGTAGTAACGAACAAAAAAAAAAAAAAAAAGGATATGGTTAGAATAGTATAGATAACATTGCATCTGAATCTCTTGCTTAAGGTTTTTATATAAAAAGTATAATCACTTGTTCATCATATAACAGTTTTAACTGAAATTATAACTGAAATGCTTTTTATACCTATTGTAAAAGATTATATATACGTATTTTATATACACCATCATCTGTAAATTTTCCCACAATGTGTAATAAAGTATAATATATAGAAAAATATATTGATTATTTTTTTTTTATTTATAATCACATGAATAAAAATATTATTTTATTGGTGATATGCAATTTCACATATATATTTTAATTACGCTTATCATCACCCTACAACGTTTATTTTTTGTATATTATTGATAAGAGATATATGATTATATATTTACGTATCATATGGTAATGAAATTATAATTTCTATGTGATATTGAGAATGCAATATCTTCTTGATAGATTCATATCCTTTTATATTATTATTATTATTATAAAAATTGTTTTACCACAAAAGAACCAAAAAATGAATATGAATAAATATAAAGAATATAAAAAAAAACGCACAACAATCAAATCTATTATACTATTATATTATACAAAAATCTAACTATCAATCAATTTGGAAATATATATATTTGTTGTGTAATATATATTTAAAAAAGTTGTGGGATGTGAGAAAAAAATGAGATGAATATCGCTCTGTATAATATTTTTATTTCAAATCATCGCTTTATATATTATAATTTTTTAAATAAAATAAATACTAAAAAAAAAATAAACATTAAATTTTTAAAACCAAACAAACAAAATTATTTTATATATATAATATATGAAGAGGTTGCGAATATAATATTTTGAAAATTATTATTATTAGTATTGTTTAACGCAATAAATCAATTTACCGCATATATATGATATAAAAAACCAATTGTTTTTATAAATATATTATAAATTAGATAGATATTTATTGGATATAAGAGATGTATATTAATTTTATTAATGAGTCATTTATAAATAAGTCATATTTTATATCATATTTTAGATGGATTTCGAATTGAAAATATTATTAGATATATAAATAATGTTAATTCCTATATAATGCTTGATTTAAACTGAAGTCGATTTTATATTGAATTCAATTTAGAAAATCATACAGAATTTCCTTTGAAGAATTAAACAGAATTTCCTTTGGGAAATTATACAGAAAATTCTTAGAAAATTATACAGAATTTCCTTTGGAAAATTATGCAAACTTTCCCTTAGAAAATTACCAGAGAATTTTGATTGAAAATGATTATTTACCGAAACGAATTAATATAAAATTAAACACAAATTTTCACCGTAGAATGATTATAATAAATGAAACTTACATTTAAAAAGTATATAAAAGTAAAAAAAATACCAACAGGTAAAAAGTACACCTTGTTTAACGTTTTAAGTACAGTATATAAAGATTTTTATTATATTTCCTAAATGTATACTTTACAAAAATACCATTTGATCAGGTGAGTATCAAATTTTTATTTGTACACAATCAATTTATATATTTTCTTTTAGAATTTTTCTTTATACTTTTAAATATATAAATTTAAAAAATCCTTACTGTCGATTTATTAATTTATTTACAAGGATGTGGGTACAGGAAAAAGGTATTAAAATAGAAATTATATTATCGCTGCATTACTACTACACTTTTGTTTATAATACACCGAAGAATGTATTATAAATGAATACCGAATAGCTATTATTTATTGAAATAATATAAGGATTGTTTATTTTAAACGAAAGGAAGTGTACATAAAGAAAATAAAAAAGATAAGGGTGGGTATTTTAATAAATAATAATAATAATAATAATATGAACGTGCATTGAAATTTTTATATTATATTAAGATAAACCTGCATTTTAATCTTTGGAATACACACAGATATATTGTTTAATTTTGTTTATATACAAAAAAAAAATCTCTATTTTTTATTAAATTTCTATTTTAAATTCACATCGCATTATAAAAACTTTTTCAAATAACAATTTTTCATTTAAAAAAAAAATAAAATAAAAGAAGATTTATCTCAACGTCTATCAAACATATATCATATAATAATAAATATATAAATATTACATAATAATATACACATATCTATTTCTATTTATACATATATATAGATTTAAAGTTCAAGGATTTAAAAAAAAATGCATATAATAGAAGAATACTAATAATAATATACTAATAATAATAAAAAAATATTTATTTAGTCAACATTTTATATATTTTTTTTAACATAAAATCAACTAATATTCATTTATTAGTTTTAGAGATTCTATATATAATATATGCGGCATGGTTTTACAATTTTTTATTATACATATCGCAGTTAATTTTTTAATATGTAAATTTATTATACAGTGAAAACAAAATGTATGTATTTAAAAAAAAAACATTAAAAACGGTAGGTATAAGGCAAAAAACTGAATGATATGAGATCACGTACGAAATAAATTATTTTGATGTATATATTTTTAATAAATATATAATAAATAGGTTTTTTTTTTATTCAAACTCATTCAAAACACACTCTTATACTATATTTTAATATTTATTTTATTTTTTTTTTGATGAATCTTAACCATACAAATTTAATTCTATCATTATTTATTTTCTTTATATAAAGGTTAAAAACAAATATTTATTTAGCACTAGGTATAGTTTGTGAAAAAAAACACATTTCTATCTATATTTATTAGTAAGCAATTGATGTTTAAAGAATTTTTATCGGAAAACTTTCTGAAAAATTAAATAATCCTTAGAGATAATTTTCTTGCCAGGTACACAAAACCACTAAACTAAACCAAACCACTAAATCAGAATATAATTCGATAAAAACTACCGGATTAGAACTGAGCTGAGCAAGATAAAATAAAATGGTTAATAAAATGTATTAAACATTTCATTCAGTACAATTATTCAGAAGAGATTTACCACCCAAAATTGAATGGATTCAAGTTGTCCAACGAAATTTTGTATAATAAATAAACGTATATATATCCATTTATTTTTCTTTTAATAATGACATCAACTTGATCCTTATAACAAATTCTATTTAACTTTTTGTTTTATATCAAAGAATCTAAAAATCTCAAAGGTTCATCCACACAATTAACACAAAAAGATAAACTTATGCGAAAAGCTATATATAAAAAAGGAATAATATTTCATTTTAACTGACCATCACCTATATGTTTTTCGTACTCCACTATGACATGCGAATGATGAATGTCAAAAAAAAAAAATTCACAAAAATATAAGGTGTGTAACTCAAATAAAAAATTAATTAAATTATATGATGACAAAAGAATAATAAAAAAAAACAGGTAAAATAAATTAAAATTAAAATCAAAAATAAAAAAAAAAAACATACCCATGTTTAACAACACAACCGGCATTATTTTTCATAGTTAAATTTAATAAAGATTTTGTTGATAATCTTTTTATATAAAAAAAAAAACAATAAAAATAAAAATATAAATAATAAAAATAATAAAAAAAAAATCAATAACATAAAAATAAAACAATTTTAATAAATATAAATTTATCATCTAATTAAATGTACAAAAATATATACCTTGCTTGTAAATTCGATTGCATTGCAAAATCACCGGTAGAACTCCATCGTTTGCCCAAACCAGCATTTACGGAATTTGGACGAGGTGATGGTGATGGTGCCGGTGATACAGAACTACTACTCGGGCTATCCGATTGTATAGAACCATTTGATTGATGTATTGCTTTTGTACGACTATATATACAAAGGTTATTTATTTAAAAAAAAAAAAAACAATTTATTTAATATGGGCGTGATTTTAAATATGATATTTTTTTTATTTTACGACTTATTTTTATACCTATGTATTAATGCACCACCTGATGTATGTCTACGTGATTGCATTATATCATTTGCATTACTTGAATTTCTCGGTAATGGTTTACGAAGTTTCCATTCATTTGGCGTTGAACTATTACTACTATTACTAATACTATTATTATTATTATTATTATTATTATTATATATTGATGAACTATTATTGTGCGTTGGACTTTGTGATGTCACTTTAAATGCAAAAATAAAAATATTTTTATTAATAAAAATATGCAAATTCATATATTTATATAATAATAATATACATACTTCTATTAAAATTAGGTGTTCCATTTCTGGATGGAGTATTTGGTGCACTACGTCCACTAAATATATTATTTATTGTATTATTCGATGTTAAATGATGACCATTACCACCAATACTACCACTACCCCGTTCAATATTACCCTCAATTAAATTCAGTCTACGTAAAACATCAGCTAACGTTGATCGTAAACATACAATTTCATCTTGTTGTGTAAGTACACGTCGTTCTAAATCATGA
The DNA here is from genome assembly GCA_958336335.1 of Dilophus febrilis. Classification (NCBI taxonomy): domain Eukaryota; kingdom Metazoa; phylum Arthropoda; class Insecta; order Diptera; family Bibionidae; genus Dilophus; species Dilophus febrilis. The sequence continues at coordinate 38,022,544 of OY284472.1, forward strand.
ACGCGACCCGATAGACTTGATTTTTCCGATTCCAACATTTCATCTATTGTACATACATTTAAATGTAAATGTAAAAGAAAATGGTAAATAAAATTTATTATATTTCATACAAATATAAATTTCCATATTGATTTTTTAATTATTATATATCGTATATATGTATTATGAAAACGCAGTAAATGCAATAAGGAAATTTTATTTATTTTTTTTTTTAATTTTAAGGTGTGAGGTGAAGGTGAAGGTATATAAATATAGATAAATATATAGGTTTTATTTTTATATATATATAATAAAGGGTGATTGTTTGTTTAAAAAAAAAAAGTCCATATATAATAATAAATTATGAGATGAGGTTAAAATATGGAAGAATTTTGAAATTGTGTTATTATTCAATAAATCGAAATTTAAGTACAAATACAAAAATTTAAAATTCTGTTCTTATTTCTGTTTTGCACCTTCATTATAAAGAACAATACCTTGTATTGCATGTTTTCCTTTTTTTCATGCATGCGATTGTATTTATCATAATGAAATTAACTTACACGTGCCCCCACACATTATATATATATATATATAAAACTATTGCGATTATATAATTAAATATAGTATATGTAATATATATTTTTAATAATGATTTAAGGTCAAAATTATTTTCAAATTGATTATCATATAACAAAAGTATTTTTATGTATATTGAAAAATTTACATGAATTTCATACTATCGATGAATATTTTTTATTTGATAAGAAAGATATAGATGATAAAATAAAAATTTATTCATACATTGATAATAATGTATTTTAATAAGGATTAGTATACGGGGTTTTGAGGGTTAATTTTTTGTTGAGCAATGAGACTTTGGGAGAAAAAACATAGTTAAATCTACAGAAAATCATACAGAATTTCCTTTGGAAAATTAAACAGACTTTCGATTAGAAAATGATACAGAACTCTTCTTTAGAAAATTGTACGCAGAATTCCATTTAAAATGAAATGCAAAAATATTGAACAAAAAATATTTAATATCTATTTATATTACTGTATGTTTATGTATTATTTAACAAAAGAAAAAACACACACAAATAAAGGTATATTTTATAATATTTATTTTTAATAAATAAAAAAACTATTTGTTATGAAAAATATAAATTTATTTAGTTTTATGCATTATATAGAGATAAGCGAAAAGCTTACATGAACATTTTTTATTTATGTAAATTTTGATGGAATTTTTTGTTTTGTCATAAATCAACAGTTCATAAATAAACTAAAATAGTTTAAAAGATTATATAAAAGAATTTAATCAGTATATGTAAATGGAATGGAAATTTAAAAAAAAACATTTCTGATCATATTTTAAAAATAATTATTAACCTAATTTTTATTAAGTTTAACTTTTGCGAATATATTTGCAATTGCAAAATATATAGATATAAACACGTTTATTTATATGTGAATGGATGTCAATAACCATGTTTTTGAAAAAACACACACTCCAAAATGCATACAAAGGTAAAATATAAAGTACACAACAATTATAATAAGCCTTTAAGTACTTCATCATATTCACATATGAAAAAAAAATATAGTCGCTTATATTATGTCGTTATAATATATTTAAAAAAGGTTCTTTGGATATGTCGCATTTAAAATAACATTTTTTTTTTTACTCTCCATATTCAAACTATACCATAGAGAACATATATATATAGAAAAAAAAAATTTGTTTTGACTTTGAACTAATGTTTAAGTTCATTTACATATAATATATATATAGAATAATATCATTTGCACATATATCAACCCTCTTATATTAAATATTTGTTTTATTATTTTGAATTTAAAAACGTATAGTTGTACATTTTGCTATATATTTATTAGTATATACATAGCATAATAAAACAATTCTTTTTTTTTTATAATAGGTAAATTACATGAAATATAAAAAAACAAAAAAACATACTCCAGGCATTATAAACACCTGCCATTGTATCCTCATCCTTTAGCAATGCTGTGTTATTATTATTATTTGTATTATTATTAATATTATTTGAATGTTTATATTCCATTTTGAAAATAATAAAATTTCACTTTTGTTATTAAAAGCGTTTTTTTTCGTTCACTTGTTATAACTTTTTGTTTTAATATAATCATTAAATTAAATCACATAAAAACATGTGAATAGCTCATTATTATAAATAATATGAAATTATTTAATTAATTAGATTATATACTTAATAAAAAAATAACAAAAATTATATATATATATATATATATATAGAAAAATTTGCAAGAGCATCGTTAAAAAATGTTATTCTTTTATATATATAACATTTCTTTTATCACAGTCACTATCCAAAGTTTATCTTATCTAAATGTTGATCCATTTTTTATTTACTTATATTATATTTATTTTTTTTTTGTATATAAAGACGTAATAATCCAAAATATTAATCAGTCAAAGAACAAAAAAAATTGATTTATAATTACACTGATACAATTTCATTTACGCAGATACACATCATATACTAATTATTGAATGTATATAGGCTGTAATTAAGTCTAATATAGTTGCGATACACATTTTAATATTTATCTATATATTATTCTTTATATATATATACATAATTTGCATCCCCCGCGGTTATAACAACAAAAACAAATATTATTATTGTAAAAAAAAATCACATTATAAAATAGATAAAAAAAAAATAAACACTAAACCCACATAGTGATGTAATAATTTTTCGATTTAAAATAAATAAAAAAAAAAACAAATCAATTCTTAACACAAAATATCAGAAAATTTTAATTTATAAAATAATATAATCCAAAAAAAAATTAAAAAAGAAAAAAAGCCCCAAAAAATTTCCGTTTTTCTTCTTAAAACAATTCTCCTGCTCCTGTGACAAAAATTACATATTTATTTTATTTTTTATTTTGTTTGCCTTTTGTCTGTGTATCAACAAAACATAATTTTTTATGAGTTTGCGTGATTTTCATTTAAAATTTAAATTAAATTAAATTGTAGATTTTCTTTTTCAATATATATTTATATATGAAAAATGTATGAATGAACAGAAGGAAAATTGAAAAGCAACTGTATAATATTTTATTATATACGGTGAAAATACTATTTAAAATTTAGTTTCTATATATAAATATTGATATTTGTTATATGTAGAGAAAAACTCCCAGGAAAATTCTTTATTTATATATAAGGAAAATATTTTATATGGTGAGTTTTTCGTGTGATAATGAATTTATTCTCAAAAAATATTTATATGCATATAAGAGATATAAAGATATATGGGAATAAAAAGGGTGCCTGGGAAAATTGTGTATATATTTTTGTTTCTTTTTAGAATGGGAAAATTGTTATATATATTTAAAAGGTATATGATGACAGTTTAATGAACTTTATTGAAATTGCCGGTTCAGCCCATATAAGTTCAAGAGAACTATGGATATGGTAAATTTCAGATAAATGCGAAAATTTGATTTTTGATAATTTCAATGTTATTATATAGGAACAAAAATCACTGTATATATTTTATTTTATGTCTGTTATCATCCTGTTCGTATATTTATATATCGTAATCGCTACGTTGAACTTGCTCTCATATATTTTTATCATTAATTTTACATACAACAATGAAATGCCGTATGTCGTATATATGAATATAAATACACAAAAAACTGAATAATAAAAGTTTTATTTTCTGTTGATATATATATATAATGAAATGATAATAAATTTTCATTGGTATATATATGAGTCTTTTGGAGTAAACAAAAACAAACATTTTCATACAATACTTTTACACAAAATCCATATATATATGTACAATAAATTTCATTATGAACTGTCAACAATACATTTCCATTATCATATACATACATTTTTTATCGATGACAAAATTTTTCATTATCAATATATGTATATCATAAATAATTTTACACACAGTTCTATAATCCTACATATTTCGAATGATATAAATAAAAAATAACAATATAAAATAATCATTTCTATTTTTAATCGCTATCGCATAATATATTCTGTTTTTTTTTTCTCTATTGTTATATTTGTTGTACAAATGCAAATGTATTTTTGTTTTAAAATATTTATTTATATGAAACATTTTTCAACAATTATTGTTTATGAATTTGTAAAAAAAAAAAAAAAATTCATAAGAAATCCATATCTATATATATATAACTATATATATATATATCATTTGTAAAAATAAAAAATATACGCACTTTATTATACTGCGGCTTATTATAAGATATTTTTAATGATGTTAATATAAATAATATATATAGTTAACATTTAATGATAAGAAGACTTGACTAAATAGAGCAAAAATCCAAAACATTTTTTAAATAAATCAAAAAATATGTCACAATATATTTATTTAAAAAATATAATCATCTCTGTATAAATTCAAAGAAATTCCAAAAAAAACCCATCAGAGATATTTTATTTTTAAGTATTTAAAATTAAATCAACAATTATTTGTATTGCATAAAAATTATGTAATGAAGATTTGATTGATTGATTTTAGTTTTTTTTTGGTATATATATTTGCGATAATTTCCCCTTGCGATTATATGCCCATTTAAAAGAAATTTATGATAATTTTTTCGTTTTCATAGACATTTTCCGAGAAAATTTCAATTTAAAAGTTTTGCTATAATCGATACTGTTATACAAAATAAAGGTATTTTGATGGAGTAATTAAATCTTTAAACACTCAAGAACGTATTCAAATTATGTCATTGTGCAAAGGTTCTGGACATTTATTGACGTTCTATAATATTAAGAAATCCTTTAAGTGATTCAAAGGTTTTAATTTCTGTAGTTAGAGGAAATTTTAATAAATTGAATTTAGTAAAGTATAAAATAATCCACCAAAATAAATATGTTTTTTTTTCTTTTATTACATGAAATATAAATATGATATATTATTTCTGTTTTTATTTCGTATATTTCATACAATTGTTGACCGAAGAGAAAGATACAATATTATAAAAAATAATATAATATTAGATAATTATATTAACAGATATATGTTAAAAAATAAAGTTATATGCGATGATGAAATAAATAAATATTTTTATATTTTTTGATATACAAAAAATATAATAATAATTTTTTGAAAAAATAAAAAACGACTCACATATAAGTTTATTTTGTATATACAATATAACAATTTCAATTCAGATAATTTTTTAAATTGAAAACAAATGTAATTTATTTTTTAATGATTATCATCATCATCTTGATCATTAAGATATACATATGTTTAATAAACATTTAATAAAAATCCAATATTATTAAAGAGTTCAGTTTCTTTAAAATTAATAATGTTTTTGTCACAAATTGTTATATTTATAATAAATATCGCAGCAAGCACATCGCATCAGAGCAATAATATAAATATTTTATCAAGTGCTGTTTGAATAGTTAACAAAATAAAAGCAATATAATTATTATTCAAATAAATAATTTTCAATTTTTAGTTTCTTAATATAAGAATATTAATTAATAATCCAAATATATATATAAATAATATACAGCGAATGCAATATTAAATATTAAAATTATATATTTTACTTTTATATAGAATTTTATTTTTTTGCTACTAAATAAAAATTCTTTATGAATATGCAATTAGTTTTTTATGTTTTTTATTTATAAATTATAAATAAAATCAATATATAGTATGGGGATATGCAAATATATACTCAAATTTATTTTGTTTTTGATTGAAAAAGCAAATGAATATATTTTAAAAAATAATGTCTGGCATATAGTCGGTCAACAAAATAAAACCGCATTAAAAAAAAAACCCACAATTATATAGTTAATATATTATATAAAAGTAAACAATTAATATATAAGTAATGTAATGTCAACGAAAAAATAAAAACTTGCAGAAATTCTATACAGTATTTTGTATAAACATTCTTATTCTATATAGAAATTCTATACAGATTTTAAATTCGAACACAAATGAAATATGGGATTTCCTGTATAATATCATAAAAACAAATTTTATATAAACACGCAATTAGAAATTTTAATTATATATATATATTATTTTAATATAATTGTCAGGTTAGAATATTATATATATATATATATAAAGTGTTTGTTTTACAATAGCAAAATAAATAAAATTATCGATTTTTTTTTTATTTCTGAATGATGTCATTTTAATAATATTTTTCAACTTCAAAAATAATATTTTTTTTTATAGTATAATTACATAAACAATTATACTTTTTATAATTATATTGTACATACAAAAAATACCTCTGTTCAATATACCTCTATATATATAAGAAAGTCAAATAAGTCAATTTATACATTTTCATTTAATTTCTTCAATAAATTTTAAACGATTTTAGTGCTATATGGAAAGAATTAAAAGATAATTTTTACAGAGGATATTCTCTTATTAAAATTTATCATTAAGTTTGTAAAATTTCATCTTATTATGGTATTCTATAAATAGTTTATTCAATTGTTTTGGTAAATTATTCTTAAATATGAATACCTATATGAATACCTATATGAATATTTTTCTTATATACCAATATCATATGTTTATTTAATCAAGGTGTGTTTACGCAAAAAAAAAAAAAAAAAAACAAATCCAAAACTTTCTGTACAACTTAAAATCAACAAATTAACATACTGACATCATTTTTTTTTTGTGTAATAAATATATATAATTGTATATGTTGCCATTTAACGTCAAAAAATATTTAATACTTTTAACTTTGGCAATAACTAAAAACCTTAATAATATTCACGACACACAAATAATAGTACGTATATTTGAAAAAAAAAACAAAACAAATTTTATATTTAATTAAATATATATATATAGAAATTATGATTTTATGTTAAAGAAAATGAGTTTAAAATTAATTAAATTTCATATATACTTTATGAAAAATGAATTAAATGCATAAATAGATACATTTTTTTTCTTTATTGTCCTTAAATGAAATAAAATATAGTATTTTTTTTTTTAGCATAAATTATAATTGTTTATATTTTTATATGTAGAAATTTTCAATGTCATATAATAAAAAAATAACAAACAAAAAAGGTCAATTGTAAATAAAATTTCCATATATGTAAATAAAATATATATATTATAGATAGATACATATTTTGATGCGGTATCTATCAAAGAAATTATTTGTATATATAGAAAACAAAATCAATGATTAAAATATATTCAGGCCTGCACCTGCTGTATGAACATACTTAATATCATTTAATCATTCTATCATTCGATAGATAATTAAATTCTCTAAAAACTTCCCTTATAAAGCCAATAGGGTTATTGAACACGTATTCTATAGTAAATATCTATAAATGTGAAAAATTGGTCCATTTATCTATACTTTTTGTATGGAAACTCCTTAATATTATTGTAAATTCGGAAAATTCAGTTTATTTTACATAGTTTTCAGCCTTAAAATCATACAATTTTATAAACATTTCACCCATAAAAATTGAAGTGATGTGGATTTTTACTAATTACAGTTTAAAAAAATAATATTATGGGGTGTCCATACAAAAAGTATGGTTAAACCGACAATTTTTCACGTATATAGATTTTCACTATAGAATTTGTTCTACAACCCTATTCGAAATGTAAGAGAAGGTTTTAGAGAATTTAATTATCTATCGATTGATGGTCTGCCCATTATTCTATCTCAATAGGTTTCCAAGTTATGGCATTTTTACTAAACCCCTTACATAATAAAAAAAGTTATTTTTTTACATACAATTGGTCAAAATCAACCACTAATCATTCGATTTTTAAGGATGAAATTTCCATGAAATTGTATTGATTTTAAGACTGAATCTTAAGTAAAATAAGCTGAATTTTCCGAATTTAAAATAATATTATGGGGTGTCCATACAAAAAGTATGGTTAAACCGACAATTTTTCACGTATATAGATTTTCACTATAGAATTTGTTCTACAACCCTATTCGAAATGTAAGAGGAGGTTTTAGAGAATTTAATTATCTATCGATTGATGGTCTGCCCATTATTCTATCTCAACAGGTTTCCAAGTTATGGCATTTTTACTAAACCCCTCACATAATAAAAAAAGTCATTTTTTTACATAAAATTGGTCAAAATCAACCACTAATCATTCGATTTTTAAGGGTGAAATTTCCATGAAATTGTATTGATTTTAAGACTGAATCTTAAGTAAAATAAGCTGAATTTTCCGAATTTAAAATAATATTATGGGGTGTCCATACAAAAAGTATGGTTAAACCGACAATTTTTCACGTATATAGATTTTCACTATAGAATTCGTTCTACAACCCTATTCGAAATGTAAGAGAAGGTTTTAGAGAATTTAATTATCTATCGATTGATGGTCTGCCCATTATTCTACCTCAATAGGTTTCCAAGTTATGGCATTTTTACTAAACCCCTTACATAATAAAAAAAGTAATTTTTTTACATATAATTGGTCAAAATCAACCACTAATCATTCGATTTTTAAGGATGAAATTTCCATGAAATTGTATTGATTTTAAGACTGAATCTTAAGTAAAATAAGCTGAATTTTCCGAATTTAAAATAATATTATGGGGTGTCCATACAAAAAGTATGGTTAAACCGACAATTTTTCACGTATATAGATTTTCACTACAGAATTTGTTATACAACCCTATTCGAAATGTAAGAGAAGGTTTTAGAGAATTTAATTATCTATCGATTGATGGTCTGCCCATTATTCTATCTCAACAGGTTTCCAAGTTATGGCATTTTTACTAAACCCCTCACATAATAAAAAAAGTCATTTTTTTACATAAAATTGGTCAAAATCAACCACTAATCATTCGATTTTTAAGGGTGAAATTTCCATGAAATTGTATTGATTTTAAGACTGAATCTTAAGTAAAATAAGCTGAATTTTCCGAATTTAAAATAATATTATGGGGTGTCCATACAAAAAGTATGGTTAAACCGACAATTTTTCACGTTTATAGATTTTCACTATAGAATTTGTTCTACAACCCTATTCGAAATGTAAGAGAAGGTTTTAGAGAATTTAATTATCTATCGATTGAGGGTCTGCCCATTATTCTATCTCAACAGGTTTCCAAGTTATGGCATTTTTACTAAACCCCTTACATAATAAAAAAAGTCATTTTTTTACATAAAATTGGTCAAAATCAACCACTAATCATTCGATTTTTAAGGGTGAAATTTCCATGAAATTGTATTGATTTTAAGACTGAATCTTAAGTAAAATAAGCTGAATTTTCCGAATTTAAAATAATATTATGGGGTGTCCATACAAAAAGTATGGTTAAACCGACAATTTTTCACGTATATAGATTTTCACTATAGAATTTGTTATACAACCCTATTCGAAATGTAAGAGAAGGTTTTAGAGAATTTAATTATCTATCGATTGATGGTCTGCCCATTATTCTATCTCAACAGGTTTCCAAGTTATAGCATTTTTACTAAACCCCTTACATAATAAAAAAAGTCATTTTTTTACATAAAATTGGTCAAAATCAACCACTAATCATTCCATTTTTAAGGATGAAATTTCCATGAAATTGTATTGATATTAAGACTGAATCTAAAGTAAAATAAGCTGAATTTTCCGAATTTAAAATAATATTATGGGGTGTCCATACAAAAAGTATGGTTAAACCGACAATTTTTCACGTTTATAGATTTTCACTATAGAATTTGTTCTACAACCCTATTCGAAATGTAAGAGAAGGTTTTAGAGAATTTAATTATCTATCGATTGATGGTCTGCCCATTATTCTATCTCAATAGGTTTCCAAGTTATGGCATTTTTACTAAACCCCTTACATAATAAAAAAAGTTATTTTTTTACATACAATTGGTCAAAATCAACCACTAATCATTCGATTTTTAAGGATGAAATTTCCATGAAATTGTATTGATTTTAAGACTGAATCTTAAGTAAAATAAGCTGAATTTTCCGAATTTAAAATAATATTATGGGGTGTCCATACAAAAAGTATGGTTAAACCGACAATTTTTCACGTATATAGATTTTCACTATAGAATTTGTTCTACAACCCTATTCGAAATGTAAGAGAAGGTTTTAGAGAATTTAATTATCTATCGATTGATGGTCTGCCCATTATTCTATCTCAACAGGTTTCCAAGTTATGGCATTTTTACTAAACCCCTCACATAATAAAAAAAGTCATTTTTTTACATAAAATTGGTCAAAATCAACCACTAATCATTCGATTTTTAAGGGTGAAATTTCCATGAAATTGTATTGATTTTAAGACTGAATCTTAAGTAAAATAAGCTGAATTTTCCGAATTTAAAATAATATTATGGGGTGTCCATACAAAAAGTATGGTTAAACCGACAATTTTTCACGTATATAGATTTTCACTATAGAATTTGTTCTACAACCCTATTCGAAATGTAAGAGAAGGTTTTTGAGAATTTAATTATCTATCGATTAATGGTCTGCCCATTATTCTATCTCAACAGGTTTCCAAGTTATGGCATTTTTACTAAACCCCTTACATAATAAAAAAAGTCATTTTTTTACATAAAATTGGTCAAAATCAACCACTAATCATTCGATTTTTAAGGGTGAAATTTCCATGAAATTGTATTGATTTTAAGACTGAATCTTAAGTAAAATAAGCTGAATTTTCCGAATTTAAAATAATATTATGGGGTGTCCATACAAAAAGTATGGTTAAACCGACAATTTTTCACGTATATAGATTTTCACTATAGAATTTGTTCTACAACCCTATTCGAAATGTAAGAGAAGGTTTTTGAGAATTTAATTACCTATCGATTGATGGTCTGCCCATTATTCTATCTCAATAGGTTTCCAAGTTATGGCATTTTTACTAAACCCCTTACATAATAAAAAAAGTCATTTTTTTACATAAAATTGGTCAAAATCAACCACTAATCATTCGATTTTTAAGGGTGAAATTTCCATGAAATTGTATTGATTTTAAGACTGAATCTTAAGTAAAATAAGCTGAATTTTCCGAATTTAAAATAATATTATGGGGTGTCCATACAAAAAGTATGGTTAAACCGACAATTTTTCACGTTTATAGATTTTCACTATAGAATTTGTTCTACAACCCTATTCGAAATGTAAGAGAAGGTTTTAGAGAATTTAATTATCTATCGATTGATGGTCTGCCCATTATTCTATCTCAACAGGTTTCCAAGTTATGGCATTTTTACTAAACCCCTTACATAATAAAAAAAGTCATTTTTTTACATAAAATTGGTCAAAATCAACCACTAATCATTCGATTTTTAAGGATGAAATTTCCATGAAATTGTATTGATTTTAAGACTGAATCTTAAGTAAAATAAGCTGAATTTTCCGAAATTAAAATAAAATTATGGGGTGTCCATACAAAAAGTATGGTTAAACCGACAATTTTTCACGTATATAGATTTTCACTACAGAATTTGTTCTACAACCCTATTCGAAATGTAAGAGAAGGTTTTAGAGAATTTAATTATCTATCGATTGATGGTCTGCCCATTATTCTATCTCAATAGGTTTCCAAGTTATGGCATTTTTACTAAACCCCTTACATAATAAAAAAAGTCATTTTTTTACATAAAATTGGTCAAAATCAACCACTAATCATTCGATTTTTAAGGATGAAATTTCCATGAAATTGTATTGATTTTAAGACTGAATCTTAAGTAAAATAAGCTGAATTTTCCGAATTTAAAATAATATTATGGGGTGTCCATACAAAAAGTATGGTTAAACCGACAATTTTTCACGTATATAGATTTTCACTATAGAATTTGTTCTACAACCCTATTCGAAATGTAAGAGCAGGTTTTAGAGAATTTAATTATCTATCGATTGATGGTCTGCCCATTATTCTATCTCAATAGGTTTCCAAGTTATGGCATTTTTACTAAACCCCTTACATAATAAAAAAAGTTATTTTTTTTACATACAATTGGTCAAAATCAACCACTAATCATTCGATTTTTAAGGATGAAATTTCCATGATATTGTATTGATTTTAAGACTGAATCTTAAGTAAAATAAGCTGAATTTTCCGAATTTAAAATAATATTATGGGGTGTCCATACAAAAAGTATGGTTAAACCGACAATTTTTCACGTATATAGATTTTCACTATAGAATTTGTTATACAACCCTATTCGAAATGTAAGAGAAGGTTTTAGAGAATTTAATTATCTATCGATTGATGGTCTGCCCATTATTCTATCTCAACAGGTTTCCAAGTTATGGCATTTTTACTAAACCCCTTACATAATAAAAAAAGTCATTTTTTTACATAAAATTGGTCAAAATCAACCACTAATCATTCGATTTTTAAGGATGAAATTTCCATGAAATTGTATTGATTTTAAGACTGAATCTTAAGTAAAATAAGCTGAATTTTCCGAAATTAAAATAAAATTATGGGGTGTCCATACAAAAAGTATGGTTAAACCGACAATTTTTCACGTATATAGATTTTCACTATAGAATTTGTTCTACAACCCTATTCGAAATGTAAGAGAAGGTTTTAGAGAATTTAATTATCTATCGATTGATGGTCTGCCCATTATTCTATCTCAACAGGTTTCCAAGTTATGGCATTTTTACTAAACCCCTTACATAATAAAAAAAGTCATTTTTTTACATAAAATTGGTCAAAATCAACCACTAATCATTCGATTTTTAAGGATGAAATTTCCATGAAATTGTATTGATTTTAAGACTGAATCTTAAGTAAAATAAGCTGAATTTTCCGAATTTAAAATAATATTATGGGGTGTCAATACAAAAAGTATGGTTAAAATGACAATTTTTCACGTATATAGATTTTCACTATAGAATTTGTTCTACAACCCTATTCGAAATGTAAGAGAAGGTTTTAGAGAATTTAATTATCTATCGATTGATGGTCTGCCCATTATTCTATCTCAACAGGTTTCCAAGTTATGGCATTTTTACTAAACCCCTTACATAATAAAAAAAGTCATTTTTTTACATAAAATTGGTCAAAATCAACCACTAATCATTCGATTTTTAAGGATGAAATTTCCATGAAATTGTATTGATTTTAAGACTGAATCTTAAGTAAAATAAGCTGAATTTTCCGAATTTAAAATAATATTATGGGGTGTCCATACAAAAAGTATGGTTAAACCGACAATTTTTCACGTATATAGATTTTCACTATAGAATTTGTTCTACAACCCTATTCGAAATGTAAGAGAAGGTTTTAGAGAATTTAATTATCTATCGATTGATGGTCTGCCCATTATTCTATCTCAATAGGTTTCCAAGTTATGGCATTTTTACTAAACCCCTTACATAATAAAAAAAGTCATTTTTTTACATATAATTGGTCAAAATCAACCACTAATCATTCGATTTTTAAGGATGAAATTTCCATGAAATTGTATTGATTTTAAGACTGAATCTTAAGTAAAATAAGCTGAATTTTCCGAATTTAAAATAATATTATGGGGTGTCCATACAAAAAGTATGGTTAAATTGACAATTTTTCACGTATATAGATTTTCACTATAGAATTTGTTCTACAACCCTATTTGGTATGTAAGAGAAGGTTTTAGAGAATTTAATTATCTATCGATTGATGGTCTGCCCATTACTCTATCTCAACAGGTTTCCAAGTAATGGCGTTTTTACTAAACCCCTTACATAATAAAAAAAGTCATTTTTTTACATAAAATTGGTCAAAATCAACCACTAATCATTCGATTTTTAAGGATGAAATTTCCATGAAAGTGTATTGATTTTAAGACTGAATCTTAAGTAAAATAAGCTGAATTTTCCGAATTTAAAATAATATTATGGGGTGTCCATACAAAAAGTATGGTTAAATTGACAATTTTTCACGTATATAGATTTTCACTATAGAATTTGTTCTACAACCCTATTTGGTATGTAAGAGAAGGTTTTAGAGAATTTAATTATCTATCGATTGATGGTCTGCCCATTACTCTATCTCAACAGGTTTCCAAGTAATGGCGTTTTTACTAAACCCCTTACATAATAAAAAAAGTCATTTTTTTACATAAAATTGGTCAAAATCAACCACTAATCATTCGATTTTTAAGGATGAAATTTCCATGAAATTGTATTGATTTTAAGACTGAATCTTAAGTAAAATAAGCTGAATTTTCCGAATTTAAAATAATATTATGGGGTGTCCATACAAAAAGTATGGTTAAACCGACAATTTTTCACGTATATAGATTTTCACTATAGAATTTGTTCTACAACCCTATTCGAAATGTAAGAGAAGGTTTTAGAGAATTTAATTATCTATCGATTGATGGTCTGCCCATTATTCTATCTCAATAGGTTTCCAAGTTATGGCATTTTTACTAAACCCCTTACATAATAAAAAAAGTCATTTTTTTACATATAATTGGTCAAAATCAACCACTAATCATTCGATTTTTAAGGATGAAATTTCCATGAAATTGTATTGATTTTAAGACTGAATCTTAAGTAAAATAAGCTGAATTTTCCGAATTTAAAATAATATTATGGGGTGTCCATACAAAAAGTATGGTTAAATTGACAATTTTTCACGTATGTAGATTTTCACTATAGAATTTGTTCTACAACCCTATTTGGTATGTAAGAGAAGGTTTTAGAGAATTTAATTATCTATCGATTGATGGTCTGCCCATTACTCTATCTCAACAGGTTTCCAAGTAATGGCGTTTTTACTAAACCCCTTACATAATAAAAAAAGTCATTTTTTTACATAAAATTGGTCAAAATCAACCACTAATCATTCGATTTTTAAGAATGAAATTTCCATGAAATTGTATTGATTTTAAGACTGAATCTTAAGTAAAATAAGCTAAATTTTCCGAATTTAAAATAATATTATGGGGTGTCCATACAAAAAGTATGGTTAAACCGACAATTTTTCACGTATATAGATTTTCACTATAGAATTTGTTCTACAACCCTATTCGAAATGTAAGAGAAGGTTTTAGAGAATTTAATTATCTATCGATTGATGGTCTGCCCATTATTCTATCTCAATAGGTTTCCAAGTTATGGCATTTTTACTAAACCCCTTACATAATAAAAAAAGTTATTTTTTTTACATACAATTGGTCAAAATCAACCACTAATCATTCGATTTTTAAGGATGAAATTTCCATGAAATTGTATTGATTTTAAGACTGAATCTTAAGTAAAATAAGCTGAATTTTCCGAATTTAAAATAATATTATGGGGTGTCCATACAAAAAGTATGGTTAAATTGACAATTTTTCACGTATATAGATTTTCACTATAGAATTTGTTCTACAACCCTATTTGGTATGTAAGAGAAGGTTTTAGAGAATTTAATTATCTATCGATTGATGGTCTGCCCATTACTCTATCTCAACAGGTTTCCAAGTAATGGCGTTTTTACTACACCCCTTACATAATAAAAAAAGTTATTTTTTTACATATAATTGATCATAATCAACCACTAATCATTCGATTTATAAGACGGTACTGTATTTACATATAAGAAATGAAAATTGATGGGGTCTATGATGCGTTGTATGAAAAATTAATTTATTCAGAAAGGTTAGAATAAAACTATTTTTTCATTAATAAAATCCATTGACATTTTTGTTTTTTATTTTATATACAAATTAATATTTGTATTATAATCAAATCGAATTAAGATACAGGTGTACATTTATTATATGTGAAACAAAACATTAAAAAAGATATTTTCAGATATATATACTGAAGGCAATAAGCGTTAAATTGGTTTTATATATTTTTATTATATAAATAAACGCACTCTACTTATTTTATATTTTTAATGATTTTATTACATATATAAAAATGAGATGTACACGTAAAAATAACAAAAATTCAAGGTTAAAATTATTATTATTATTATTCAATGACTTAATAATCTTTGTCATATTATGTTGAAGGAATATATCATCTTTTATTTTACACTTTTATATATACAATAGAAATTTATAAAAAAAAAAATCATTCTTACCTGTTAAATATTCATCTTGTTCGATGTATTTATTATTACCATTTATACGAAATGGTTGTTTAATTGGATTTTCTTCAACATCTGCCAAACCATTTGTTTTATAACCATTTAACATTTTGATGATTTTTTTGATTTATCCACAAAGTTTAATAATATTCTTTTTTGTAATTATAAATTTATATTAAAATTTTTTCTGTCTATAAAAAGATATATATATAGAACTGTTAATGAATTTTTCGTTATTTAAAATTTATATTATCTCCTATACGATGATTATTAATAATATACGATAAGCATAAATTCATTTTGGTACATTTCCATATCTGTATGTAAGCGAAAAAGAAATAAAGAAATTAAATTAATTATTATGTAAATATATATACAGAAAAATAAATATAAAATAAATACAGTAAAATCGTAAAAAATAATTTGATTAGTATTCGCAAAGAGTACATTCGAGTTAAAAAAGACAATTATTTATTTATTTATTTTTTTTTAATAGTATATTTAATTTTATTCCATATATATATATATATATAATAAACTCTTTATATATAGCGCCAAAATTGTTAAGGAAAATTTATATTCTCATCGCAGTGTAATAGTAATACAAAATAGTTTTATTTTACTATAATATAACTAACATATATATAGAAGAGGTCAATTTGCTAAAATTGATTCAATGATAAAATATATTTTTGTATGTTAATTAAATTCTTAAAAATATATATACAATGATTTATTATATAGATGTATATATAAATTTTAATTTAATTTATTTCAATATATTTAAGCGATCGTTTTTTTTGCATATAAAAATAAATATAATTTATTTTGTATATAAGGAAGTTTTTCTTTATATTTGTCGCTTTTTTTTTTAAACTGTGTCGTATACATTTAATAAAATTTACGTAACAAATTAAAAAATAAAAACATATACAATATCGAATATTTAATTAAAAAACACACCTTTACAAAATAATTATAAAACAAAACAAAAAAACCTTTAGTATATGAATATATGTTATCATCGTTTATTATTAACAATATTTTATCTTAAAAAAAATTAATAATTATATTATAAATAAAAGATAAGATAAGAATTCACAAACAAACAAACAAAAATACTAATAAATATAACAATAATAATAATAAAAACAAAAAGCAATTTAATTAAGCAATCATTTTTTCATTTTTTTTTATTAAATTCAATTAAATTCAAGTATTTTATTTATAAAAATAAATTCTTATTATATATTCATATTCATCATTACATTAGGAAGATCAATTTTTACCACATTTTTAACACATATTCTTTCATTTAATAATATCACATTAGATGTTTTTGTTTTTTGCTATAAATAAATATATCCCACAGAGAAGAGTATAATATTTTATATATAATACCATGTTTTGGTGGTTAATTATATATGATTTGAAAATTAATATATGTATATTATAATAATGATTTTTCATTATTAATTACGTTCAGAAATTTAGATTTTTCATTTTCATCTTCATATTGATATACTGTAATATATATATGAAATGATTAAATTACATAATATGTTTTTAGATATATATATAGATATAGAAAATATTATTATTATAATTGAATATCTAAACTTATTTTGTAATATAATTCTTTTTGTCAATGTTAATTATTGGTTCCATGTTTATGTATTAAAATTATTTATGTGAATTTTACTATTTAAATGAATTTAACAAAAAAAAATAAATAAATACTATATGTCTACTAGTACTAATTTCTATATTTAAAAATCACACTGTCATTTAAGATGAAAGGTTTTATGGTTATATAAACATATATAGTTATATACAGGCAAGGCACCTGCTATATATGAACAGATTTAACATTCCCAAAGGGCCATTTACTAAATTAGGTGCGATGGAAAATTGTATATTCTATGTGCTATCTGGAAAATACTGTATAATGGTTCCTTAAACTGATTTGATCAGATCAGAATTGAGATGTCTCTATAGGAAATTCACGATTTTCATTATATTTTATTTTGGAAAATTTTACCAAACCATAATTACGAAGAATACGATTTCTTATGATGAGTTTATTTTTTTTGATTAATATATTTTTATAATATACATTATACAATATGAATCAATGAATGGTAAATACAAATTTTGCTACAAAAGTGTATATATGTATATATAAATGTATTAAGATTTTCATTTGCAGTTGTATATAAAAAACTAGGTATTCAATTTAATACTCACAAGGTATTCAAAGGAAATCACGACTAAAAACTATTCAATATAATCATTATATGTATACGCAGATATATAAGAATGACAGTTTTTGCATGAAATTTAAATGTCCATTGAAAAAATTAATGTTTATTTTCATAGAGTTTTTTTGTATTTAGATAAATTAGAAAAGATGTTAAAATTCATCAATAATATAATGAATGTATTTATTATATATAAATAAAATACATTGTATATATAAAATTTCATGTATAAAATATAATAAGCATGAAAAATTAACTACATTTTTCTTATTTCTTATTGGATTTCTTCTTTTTTTTTTTTTTGAAATGTATGATTTCTTTTGATGTTATTTTAAGAATGTTGTGTATTTTCAATATACACTTTAATTCTTTATATAATAATATACTATACGCTAACAAAATTATGATTATTATTATTATTATTGTATATATATACAATTTTATATAAGACAGACATCAATTTACATATAGTAAAATAAATGGAAAAAATTATTATGTTTTTAAATATGTATGTATATCCATCATATGCATTCGTTCACGTTTTCTTATAACAACGTAATCACTATATATTATATATATAACATCTATAATCTATATTAAAAATATATACGCTATAATTAGAGAATTTTTAACGGTTATAATTTGTCAAATATTATCTAATTTTAACTTGGATTTTCTTCATTTTTTTTTTTGGTTTTCCTTAAATAAATTAATTTCATGTTTTTTATCTGAATATTTTGTGTTTTGAAGTAAGTTTTTGTAATATAGAAAAAAAAAACACATCAATCATTACATTTAATGCATTTTTTATGTATATATTTTATGTTTTTTATTTTGATAAATTAATATGTTAAAAATATTTGTAATAAAAGATGTATTTTATCATATAAAAATAATATATGGTTTTCCGCAGCATCTTTTTTTTATGTATTATTATGTTATTATGTTTTTATTATGGTCCATTATAAAAATTCGGGCAATTCATACAAAATACTATTTTATTTGTTTAATTAATGTTAAAAATATAGTTATTATTATTTTATCTCTTAAATGGGGTCAATCATAAATTCAATCAATTAGAAATATAGTAAAATAATTACTAATCAGCATTAACGCAAAATTCTATTATTTATATATATTATGTGATATATTGCATGCGATTTATAGTAGAAAAAACCTCAAAATACTTGAAATTCCTATATCATTATAAAGTGTTTATTTATTCTTAATTACATACGCAAGCAAAATGCATTAATGAATTATTTATATTTTCATTACACATTATATCTTCTATCTATATCCATATATATATATATCCATATATATATATAAAATGATGTTAATATAATAGTTAAAAAATGCATTTACTATAGTGTTAATTAAAAATCACCACTTTCCATAAAAAGATTTTAATTGCAAATGTATATTTAATATCTATATATATAAATATATGGATTGTAATCTAATCCATGCATTGCACATTTTATTATATATTTTTAAATGAGCAATTTGTTTTTCAAACTCTGAATCTGAATGCGAAACAAAAACTGTAAACAATTCATTCATTTTATCACAATTATTTCAGAATCGCTAATCAATTTCTTAAAGTGTGTATTAACCGAAATATTGAAATAATAATTTGTATTTATAAAAGTAATCAATAGTCAGAACGTAGATAAACTAAGTTAGTTAAACCATACTTAAAATCGTTAACAAAAAACATATGTTATAAGAAAGGTCCTAAAAGCTAGATTGCATAAAGGAACAATTTATAAAAAAATTATAATGAATGTCTATTTTTTAATAACGCAATGTGCAATTCCTAAAACCATTCAGTTAAATATGGAATGTTATATAAATTTAATAAATATGATATTTATTTCAGATAATACTCAATCATAAATATAAAATAAAATAATAAAAATATTGTGTTTATAAAATGAATCGAATCGTAATAATTGGATATACTTTTCCATATACATATTAAAAATTAATTTAATTAAACTATATAATTTATAATATTGTTGTTTTGTTGTTTCTTCTTTTAAAATCATGTTTACATTATGTACATATACAAGTAAAAAAAACAACTCTATATATAGTTATTTCTGCGTGCTCAGCTCAGCTCTGTAGTAAAATGTATTTTTTCTATATATACTTTCTATACTTCAATGAAAGAAATAATTTATATATATATATATATAAGTACCCATTATTATATATTTAATTTTTAATTTGTTTATGTACTTCACCTAAAAGTAACAGACACCGATGTTGATACCGTCGATCAGTGATCGTGACTTAAGTAAAAATTAAATAAAAACAATTTGAAACAAAACATAAGAATAATATGTTATTGTTTTTTTTTATTTTTCCTCTTTTAAATTATTGAATTATAACAACAATATTTTTTTTGTTATGAAAAATATTCATATAATTCATATATATGGATAACGAGGCTGTATTATTGTTATTATTATCGTATATTCTCAATTTTTTTTTTTTTTTAATTATATTAAAATTGAAAGTACAAATTTCATATTTTAATTTATGATTTAATATAACAAAAAACTTGTTTATAATAATAATTCATATACAGTATATCAATGTATGTGAATGAATGAATTTAATCCACTTGAATTTATATAATCTAATCGTTTTATAAAGTTAATTTGCAAAAATAACAAATATACATTAATTTTGAACAATATATAACATAATAATAATAATATAATTTATTTTGTTTTAAAAAGCAGTTCATTCATCTCAATAATATAGTTTTATATATGAAATCTTAATTTTGGAATATATATTGGATATTGGAAACTATTTTGAACTGTCTCATGTTCAATTCATGGCCTAATTTGGAATGTTTTTTTACAGATATATCATTTGTATATATGATGGTATATATGGGAAAGTCCCTAAATACTCCAAATGAATATATAGAGACTGCATTTATTTCTATATTTATTGTATATATAACTAACGCAATGGATGACTTCCGTTGTGTTCAACGCAAACAACATGAACAACATATAGAATATATACGTTTAGTAATAATAACACAATGTAAAAAGATTCTTCTTTATACTGAAAAAAAAAACCTTAAATTGTCTATACATTTTTCTAGTTTCTAAATAAGTGCATTGTGTTTATATGTACAAATAAATATATATATATGTATATAATATAAAAAAAAAAAGGTTCGTTTCATATTCCATTCTTGAAAATCATCATATTATTTATATATATATATATATATGAATTGTAAATGATCTTCTTATAAAATACAAATGATATAGCAGCATCCATATTTATTTATAATAACCGGCATTGTGTATTTAGAAGATTAAATATAAAAAAAAAAAAGAACACACCACTTACAGGAGCCTCATTTTTTGTTCAGTTCATTCAAAATGTATTAAAGAAAAAAAAAATATTAGAATATATAACATGAAAAAATGTAATATAGAACACTACAGCATTTTTTTTTATGGAACATTATCCGTAAAAATGATTTGTGAATGTTGATAAAAGAATTATTTGTGAATTAAAAAAACTATATATTCTGTGCGACAACAAAAAAGAAAAGAAAAACATAAGAACAGCAAAAAAAGCAAAGAATATGAATAATTTCTAATGACATGAACCCGGCAGAAACATCAAAAAAATTAATATAATTATGTGAAAAATTATTCAATATGTATATACAAACAAGTACATACAAATACAATAAGATATTTATCTTCCAAAAACATAAAAACACAGAAAAAAAATGATGATAATTTTAATTTTTTTATTATGTTTATTCTATGTCAGTTTATTTTTCCATTCCGTATATGTCTTCATTAAACAAAAAAAAAACGCACATCCAAAATAATATTATATGTGATGTGTTAAAAAAAACAAAATAGAAATAGAGATCTTCATCATCATGGTATATAAAATTCTTCTAAAATAATATATTTGGGTTCCTTATTTGTTTGATGATAATATAATTAATAATTTCAATATACGGTTTTATTGTTATATAAATGTGTACTTAAAAATGATTAAATCTAAATAGAAATATTCCAATAAATCACTTCATTGCATACGTGTAAAAGATGTTAAAAAATGTTTTTATATATAAGCTAACATCAAAGAAAATATTTGATTTTTTACTTTTATAGATAAGATGATTTGGTATTAAAAACAAAAGAAAAGATATTATGCTCGTTTCCGATTTCAAGAAGAATAATCAGAAAAAAAAACAAATGTTGATGACAAAAGATAAAAATGTTTTTTTATAAACTCTTTTCTGTTAAATTTTTTGCTTATTTTAGCTTTTTTTTTTTTTTTTTAATTAATAATATAGTACATTCTCTAATAATATAGTATTTATTAAATACAATTTCAATTATTTTATTTTTAATATCACCTAAACATAATTATAAATTCATATATACAGAGAAGGTGTAATACTTTTATATAGAAAATATTTATTTACGGTGATTATTTTTCCGATATTAAAACTCTATACGCTTATATCATGTGAAAATTTACTAATATAATTAAGTCATTTATTATTATACATATATTGTAATTGCATATATATTATATACAAATGAGAAGTGATTGTTAAAGTGTTTGTATAACTATATATATATGGATAGTTGATAGTTGCGATAAATATAGGCGATGAGAATTAATATAATAATAATGTATCACCATTAAGAAAATTTCTTTTTCATAATAATTATTTTATATATATACCTCCATTGTCAAGGTTATTTGCTATTTTTTTTTATCTTTATAGAGATAAAATATAAATATAGTAAAAGTAAATTTAATTAATTGTCATTATTATTATTATTATTATTAAATAAAATGAATATAAATAAATAAAGATACAGAAAACATGTGAGAGATTTTATTTTGAAATGATTTTAAATATATACAGACTTTTTTTTTTTTTGTATAATATGTTATGTGTAACGCACATACCTGTAATAATAATAGTAATAATAATAGTAATAAAAAAGCGGATGAAAGATTGTAAAGCAAAAAAAAAAAATAAATCAACATTATTTGTTTTGTTATATATTTTATATATTTATAAAAATGCATTCAGGTGTGACTTTTTATATATATTAACATTTAACACTAAACATATATATGACTGAAATATGCGAGTGAGAAACATCGACAAAATAAAACGAGACTTGTAAAAATATATGTGCGATGTTCATATATAATATAAGCCACGCAATTTTTTTATTTTTCATAATGATAAAAAATTTTATACAAAAATTATTTTTAAAACAGGCGTTTTTAAAACAATAAATTCTATAAATACCATTCCAATATACTATATTAAATCTCTTTGTATATAATATTATTCTTAAATACAATTGCTGAAATAATAATGAATCATACAATATAAATAATTTATCCTCATCAAGATGTTATTTGCATAATGTAACGCGAATAAATCAATATAAAATATAAATTTTATATTATAAATTTGAATTTGTTTTGCACATACAAAAATGTGACAAGATTTATATATATTTTTTATGATTTCTAAGAGGGTTTTAGGATCCTTCAAAGGATTCTTTGGTATTTGAGATCCTCCAAAAATGTGGGTGATTTTCAAATTATCTTCTATGAAATTTCAGAAATTGAACGTGAAGGAAACAGACACCCCTGGAATAAATATATATATATATAATAAATGGTATATGGATTTAAATAAAAACTCTAAACCCCGATATAATAATAATAATAACGATATTCATTCAACAAAATTTAACATTTATTATATTTGTATTATTTGTATTATGAGAAAGCAAATCTTTTTATATATAGTATATAGAAAAATATAAAATAATGTACATGTAATTTTGTATATATAACCATTGTATAACGCATATATATAGATGAAGAACGGGTGATCGAACCGGATGGTGAATGGCCTATAAGAGTTCAAAATTATTCCTGAAAATTGGAGGTAGTTTTACTATATATACAGAAATATTGTGCTATCATTGAAATGCACATACTTACTTACTGAATACTTTGTTATTGGTTTTATAATTCATTAACCAACAGATTTATGAATGGATGTTCATTACCTTTTAGAGAACAAACATCCTGTTTAAATATAGATAGATTACAGAACAGTGTATATATATAATGGCAATTTATTCTCTATATATATATATATATATAAAATTTATGTTATCGAATTATTTATAATGCATTATTTTTCTCACATTGCTTTTTTAATGTAAATACTTATCAGCATCATAGATGTTTTATTGTACCAGCCGCTCAACATGCATTTATTTTTCATTTTAATTTTATACATTAAATGCATATTGTATTTTATTGTATATTATTTCTATTATATGTATACAAAATTACGGATGCATATATTACAAAAAAGTATATCCAGAAATTAAATCTATATATATATATAGTATATATAAGAAGATAAAAAGCACGATTTTACCTGTATGAAACTATATTTTAAATGTGCCAATTCTATACACTATAATATGGTGTAAAATAAAGGTATATATATTTGCAAAATCTGTTTAATATATATTATAAATAATATATACAATGGAAATGTAAAAAGAAAAAAAAACATATACCACAAAATTAATGTCATTGCGATGATATGTCTTTGCATTTGCATTTGCATTTGTCATTCATGCACTAGTAAATAAATGCATTCTCATATATGATATATATATATATATTATTTGTATAACATTTTCATTCTTTTATATATCTTTTTTTTAATTTTATTGTGATTGTAAAGGTAACAAAAAATCTTAAATAAACCAAGGTAAAATGTTATATATGCGGATAAAAAGAATTAACATATACCATAAATAATGCAGCTATATTTTTCCCGCTAAAGTAATTTTTATATTTGCATTAATTTATTTATTTTTGTTTAATGTATTCTGTCATTATATTAATATGGTTTAAAAACATTATATCCTTGGTCTTCAAAAGCAAAATCAAATGATTTTTATTACAAATTTTCTTCATGTGCTTTTAATTTAATTTGAAAAACATCCAGATCCATTGTGTAATAAATATATTGTGTAATAAATTACATAATTATTATCTGTATATATGGACAATATACTAAATAAAATTTCCAATTTCTAGATAAAAAACACATCATGCGATTATAGAATAATCAATTACTAAAACATGTATAAACATAAGTATAATTAGAATTATCTTTTTTGTATCAAAACATGATAAATTATTAAAAAAAAAACAATATTATCATTCATTTATATTGTACCTATTTTTATATAAAACATATAATATATGATTCAAGATAATATATGCGAAATAATGATCATATAATATAATAATTTAAAAATCATACAATATCAAATTTACAAAAATGTTTAATTGAATTTTATAAAAAAACAAATATAGATGAAATAGGCAAAAAAAAAATATTAAATAATTCATACATTGAAATGAATAAAATAAAAGCTAAATATAGCTAATATAAGCAATAAATAAATAAAAATATATTTATTTAATTTCATTATCTACACACAGGTCTACACGCAATTGATTGATTTATAATTTGTATATTTATAAAAAAAAATACCAAACAAAAAACGAATACAAAATTGCACAAAAATTAATATTAATTGTATTTAAACAAAATAAAAAAATGAAAAAAAAGGTTAATATAAATTTGCAATGTATATGCACATTTAATTTAATAAAAAAAAATCTCATTGCCATTTTTTTTTTGCTGAATAAATAAAACATTTTGATTATTTATTAATTTATATATATATAAATAGATTTAACCAAAATGAATAATAATATTAATAATAACAATGATTATTATTAATATTATTATTATTATTTGTAAATATATAATATTTGGGTCATAAAATTTATATTCATATATATATATATATATATATTTTTGATAAATTATACAAAATTTATTATTCGCAATTTTTTGTTTGTAAAAAAATGATTTAAATAAATATTTTTATTTATTTATTTATTTATTTATTTATTTATTTACCCTTTGAAAGCTAATCTGTATATAAAACAGATTAAATTTTTTTGTATTTTTTTTTTTGATAATAAAACAACAGAAATTTGCTAAATAAAAATTTGTTTATTTTATTTGATAAGCGCGGGCATTATTTTAATAAATATATATATATATAAAAGTGCGACGATATAAAACTTAAAAAAAAATCCTCGCATTTGTCTCTGAACAAAACAAAAATAAAATGTATTTTAATAAAGAATATGGTATTTGAATAACAAAATTTGTTTAAGTAAATATAAATACAAAAAAAAAATTATCTATACTATAATATAAATTCAATTCTTATTTTTTTTTACCAAATTGATCAAATTTTAATCTTTATTGGCGACATGAAATATTTTTATAACTTTGCAAAATGTAAATATAAATTATATTATATATTTTCTGTTTATAAAAAAAAAAAATTTAATCATAAAAATTAATCTGTAATGGCGACGACAACTTTTGGCATTGCTAGTGACTGCGACAATTATATATATGATACATTTTTTAATAAATACAATTTTTGTTTTTAAATATATAACAATTTGGGTTATCAATAAAATGTATATTTAAATATATGTATATTGTATAAATTCTATTTGTATTTATAGAGAAAAAATCAATTTTACATTAATCAACATTTTAAATAACTCTTTTAAATTGTGCAAAGAGTTTATGTGAAAATTATAAACAAATTCATTTTATGACGATTATATATAGATTTTTCTTTATTTTTAATTAATGCGTGTATTAATTACAAAAAAAAAAAATAAATAAAATAACATTCCTCTATACAACTTCCTTATATGTGTTTATACACACAGAGGAATTTATACAATACAATTTACATATGACCGAAAAACATAAAATTTCAGAAGTTCAAAAAATCTATATAATAATAATATACACTTTTACTTTTAATATATCTATATTTAGGTATATCTACTATATATTTATATATTAAAATAAACTGCTTGTATATTATATAAATAAAATATTCATTCATTCATTATATTTTATTATTAACAATAATAATAAATTATTCAACACTTTATAATAATAAAATAAAAAATATATTTATTATATATATACAATGTCAAATTTTCTTTAAAGTCACCATAATTGATTTATATTTAATATTTTATAATATTATATTATTTTTGTTAATTCTATAACACCTCCGCGAACATATTATTTTAAGTACTCTCTGTATAGTTATATAATTTATTTTCATTCATATATATGTATATTTAAAAAAAATCCCATCTATAACATCTTATAATAATAATAATAATGATTTTAAATGAATATTTATAATATTCTTTTATAATATTTATTTGAAGTATTCTATATGCTATATAAATAAATAAATAAATAAATAAAAGAATTTAATAAATTAATATATAGGTGCTAAAATTTATATAGCCAAATGTTATATTTAATTTTTATTTGTTTAGAATTAATTGTATATATATATATATATATATAAATTATATGAAATTAAAATGATCAATCAGCGGTGTTTCTTTTAAGTATTCGCCTATATCGTAATTAAAAAAAAAATAGAATTTAATTAAATACATTGAAAACAACTAAAATTGATGGTGTTTTTGTGATCCACAAATCGGGTTTGAGTTCTATATTATAAAAATACATTGCAAATATAAATAATTTGTTAAGAAATTATGAAATATTTTAATTGAAAATTTATATTATATACATTATTCAATTTAGTTTGTATAAATATTTAAAATTTTGGCCATTCGAATTATTTATTCTTGGTAAACGAATTATTTTTATGGTATTTAATCATATAAAATAAAATAATCATATATATTGATATCTAATCTATGTACTATATAGAAACAATTTTTTTTTTATATTGATGACTTAATAATAATTCCAATATTATAGAACGTACGATTACGTGTTTTTTTTTTTATTATCCAAAAATATATTAGATGATTAATAATTTATTATTATTATTATTCTTTTATATGTATATAAATACGCACATATTATTCTATTTATTTATTTAAACATTATATATATTGATTGAATTTATAGAAATTAAATAAATATAAAATTTAATTTTTTGTATTTAAGTACAAAAAGTGTTTAATTTACCATAACTTTATAATATGTAATTGAAATTTATATAGCCATATAACATATAAATAAATTATGTGTAAGTAAAAAAAAAAATTGTATAAAAAATATTCATATATGACTATATAAAATAAAAAAAAAAAATTAAACAAAATGTATAATGTGTAATATTATGTATATTTACTGAAGGTTGTCATCAAATGTGTGTGTTCAAATGAAATTTTCTATATACAATACTCTATGATGTTTTGTATCTATATCCATTTAGAAAATCAAATAAAGTATATATTATAAAAGCCTATAATATATAGTAATTTTAATTATATATGTTCATTTACTATATAGTATATATATTTATTTTCAATTCATTTCATTCGCATTTAGAGTAGTATTTATTTATATTCATTAAGTAACATTTGGCACACCTATTTATTATTTTTTTTGTATTATTTCATTTATTTATTTTAATTTTTTAGTTTAATTATTTATAATAGAAAAAAATTGAATTTGGTTAAATAAATTCTATATACATAAATATTTACAAACAAAAAAAACATATATGTAACTTGAAATTTATATATATAATGCATAAATACGCATTTGCCTACACATTAATCAGAGACTAATTTTAATATATTGACATTAATTATAATATTATAGATAGATATGGAGTATAGATGACCACACTATATATACTTTAAATATTATCTCATACGTTAATTAACCATAGAAAATACACACATAGATTATTATATGCGGAATGTTTAACATCAATTATTTTATATGGAGTATATTGACAATTCAAAAATTAGAATAAAATCAATTTATGAATCTATAATTAACTGCATATATGGCATAAACAAAAACGTGATAAAATGATTATTTTAATATTTATTTATATTGTTTAATGAATCCACCTACAATTGATATAATAATAATATTTTCATCAATTGCGCGATTATAATCAATAAATTATTAAATTAAGTATATATTTAAATTTAATTTTAAAAATAATAAAGATTATTGATTTGGATGGATGGTATAATACCGCGGTGGTGGTGGTGGTGGGCGCCCCCGATATTTTATATTTGTACGATAAATGAATGAATGAATGAATGCATAATAAATATTTTAAGTGTATTTACATAAACATTTTTTTATTGTTTATTCTTCATTAAGCTCAAACCTCTAATATTAATAATTATTATAGTTATATTGTCAATATATATAATAAAATATATTTTGTCATTCTGTCAACAATTTCAGAGATATATATAGATATAGAAATTTAAAAAAAAAGTTTGTTTTTAAATTAGTTTTATTTTATATAAATAAAATTCTTGAAATGCGCTATATATTTGAGGACGCGCGAAATGCAATGACCATGATATACAAATGTGTATAATTATATTTTATGCTTATATATAAATATATATTTATTGAATATGTACAATGAAAATCACAGGGTTTTGGGGTAATTTAACATGAATTTGTTTTATATTTAGCATTTATATATATATATATATAGAAAATAAAATTAATTGTACACAATTTTTAAATAAGTTTTATTATAAAATAAAATATATTAATGTATATATATATGGTTGAACAAATTTAATAGCACCTTTGTTTGTTTGTTTTGAATTTTGCGTTTTCTATATTATTAAAAAATATTTTATTATATAAATCACTGAAATTCTATATAAATTCTATACAATTTAAAATGTTCCCATAGTATATATCATTGTTGAAATTCTGAAAATATTTTTCAGAATTAAATTGAAGATTCGCATAAGCTAAATATGTTGTATATACAAATAATGAATTACACGATTTTCTTTTATATAAAGATCAAAAGAGATTTTAAAAATTCATTTAATTTGTTGTCATTATTCTATAATATTGAAAAGATTCTAATTTTCTAAATAATTATATATATATAATATACAATTCGTATTACAAAACATGAAACATTTAAATTAAAATTACTTAAAATCATCATAGACCAAATACCGCTTAATATATAAATGATTTTGAATTAAATTAAATATATATATATACAAATGTAAAATATTTAATAATATATTTTAACCCATAATATACGATATTCTATAATATTGCACGTTGATCAATCAATGATTTCGTGCATTCCCATTATATTTGTTGATTTGATTGGAAATTTCAATTATATAAAAAAATAACAGCAAAATTCTTTTGTATATTATTATTTTAATATATATATATATATATAGATATAAAATATTTAATCATGAAAAGTTTTTTAATTAATTAAAAAATTTATCTATATTTATTTGTTTTTTTTTTTTTTACCAAATTCTTTATAGATAAATATATTTTAAAAAAATATTAACCTTAAACTTCAATTTTTTTTTAATCATCCAAACGGTTGAGATTCCGTTTTATTTTATTTTTACAATATGGATAACAAAATAATCGATAATTTATATGACAATAAATTTTTTTTTAGTAACATAAAAATTGATTTTATTCTTATATTTATATGAATATTTCATTCAAAGTAATGTCTAAATGATTGTATGGATAGAATATACATTTAAAAAATGAGCTCACAATCAAACGCAAGTGTATTTAAATAATATAAATAAAAACTATTTTATGCAAAGTATATATTAAGCAAAAGCAAGTTCAATTGTAAAATTTTTTTTTTGTTAACTTATTCTTTTGTTGCCTTTTGCTTAATTTTTCCATCTTATTTTATCGTAAAGTCTTCGATGGTATTTTTTTCTTATATACACATTATTTGTTGTTATTAAAAAAAAAGCAAAAAGGCATTCACCGCATTCTCTTTTCTTACTTTTTGTTTTGTTTGTTTGTTATTTGTTAAACATATATATATATATATATTATTGGAAATATATGTATCTGCATTATAAAAACTTGTACTCTGCGTGTATTTTGTTTTATAAAATACACTTTGTATATACACGACTGTACAACAATTTAAAATTATTATGTTTATTATTTTATATGTGCTTATTTATACTTTATGGAAATGGAAATGTATATATATAGGTACATGCGATAATATAGAAAAAAATAATAAACAAAACGAAAGAATTTATATTCTCATAAAACAAACTGGTTCTTTACATAAATGAACGATGATGATTGAATCAAATATCGGTCCGAAAATATATATGAAAGTAGCACAAATTGACACAAAAATTATACGGAATTTCCTTAAGAAAATAATACAGAATTATGGTGAAGAAAATCTAATCCTTTTTAGAACGCAATAATATAAAATACATCTGGATATTGATTAGGAATTTATCAATATTTTCAATTATAATATGATCAATTTGTAATTCCATTTTGTTACTTTACTTTAATAATGATTATATTCGAGCAATTTTATTATCATTTATTGTTTCAAATTTTCTTTTCTATTATGTTATGTTGAATTTAGTTTTATTTAGATGCATATTAGACATAATTAGTAAATACATATTTTAATTTTTGTTTAATACTATTTTATGCTATTACTCTATAAATACGATCAAGTTCAAATTGTGCTATTATCTATTTTTTTTAAATATTTATGTATATCTTTTAGTATTTTTTTAAATGAACACTACTTTTTTTTAGATAAATGTATCTGATGAAGAAGAGACCACCTTAAAGATTTTTTTTTACCATAATTCGAACGAATAACAAATTATTTTTATAAAAATTAATGTTTTGTATAAAACAAATGTGTTTTTTTTATTGTTGTTATATTATATTATGCATAACAAAATTCAAATTATAGAGTAATTGGAATAAAAAAAAAATAAATTTTATATATATGGGTTGTAAATTTTGTAAAGGTTCACTAAAAACCAAAAAAAAACTTTCTCTAATACACATGATGTCTATCTATATATGAATATTTTTTGTTTTTGTAAAAACTAGACTATATATACAAATAAATTATATTATAAGTTATAACAATATCATATATATAAAATAAAATGGGATTAATAACACATTCTCTTATGAATAATAATATATCAATTGATATATTAATATATATTTATTTTTTTTTATTCATATATGCGTGAATATTTTCTATATAAAATAATATAAATTGTATGTTTGTTATAAAAACTATATTCTCTATATATGATTAAAATCAAAGTGGAAGTATGAAATTTCATATGTAAAAGACACCACCCCCTATAAAAGAAAAAACTGCATTATAAATATTATATTTATATACAAATGATTAATTGATTAGTTTATCTTTCACTATATTTATTTATTTATGTGTTTTTTTTTAATATTACCACATAATAATTGCGATTATATACAAAAAAAAACAACGAAACAACTCAAATGAATGTATTATTTTTCACAAATTATAACTATATCTTTATTTGGTCATTTCCTCAATTTATGATAGTAAAACTATATATATTATATTTTTAATAAGCCGTATAAAAATTAATAATATATATATATATATATAAAGTTACTTTTGATTAGTTTTTTTTTATTATTGAATATAAATATTATACAATCTTTTTTTGTTTTTTAATTAATATGTAAATTTTTGTTATTTTCACTATATACACTAAAAAATATAAACAATGCAAATTTATGCAGGAATTTTTTATTTTAATTATAATCATATATTTATTTGAATATATTTTTGGTTGAAAAGATATATATTATATATATATATGAAAGATTAATTAAATTGCAATATTTTTTTTTTTCAAAAATATTACATATATGGAGAAAGTTTTGCTGATGGGTTATTTTATGTTGTTATTTAATTATTAGAGTGTTTGTATTGTACGTTTTGTTTTCTTCCGATAATTCATTAAAAAAAAGTATATAAAAAAAGGAAAGGGGTTAACTTTTATTAGATTTTCTCTATAGAAATGATTTAAAAAATAATCCTAAATAGTATTTATAATAGTCTATAAGACAGCAAAATTAACCATCTCACGTATATACGTTTACAAATTGATTATAGTAAAAAGTTAAAAAGTTTAAAGAATACAAAAGTTTTTTTGTTTATCTATAAAATATCAATAAATTATTGGGTTTCAATATTAATTATAATAATAAATTTATTGTTATCTTAAGATAATAAAAATATATATATGTTGTTTAAAATATTAATTTTCAGTATATATAAACTATTTAATTATATATTTTCAATTGTTAACACAATTTGTTATATCTTTTTTGGTAACATTTATACGCGATATAATAATAATAATAACAATGATATTACAAGAAAAAAACACACACAAACAATACTTTGGCATATTAAACTTGATAACATTAATTTTTTTAATTATTTTATAACATCTAAACTAATATATTGTATATGGAACAAATAAAAAAACCAACTAATCATTTTTTTTTGTTTATACATTTTATAAATCATTTGTTATTAATAAATATTTTTGTTTTAATGATTCATCATAAAATGATTTTAATTTGAATTTATTTAACAGAATTTAACAGAAAAAATGTTTTATTTAAATCTTATATATCCTTTACCGCATAAATAAACGAATCATCCTTTTATACTAGATCACCATTTAAATCATTTAACGTTTTTCATTTTCATTATCATTGTCATTTATTTATTTATTTTCACTTCATAAAGATATATATGTAGACATCATATATAATTGTTTAAATTATCACCTGCTGTTGCAAAAAGAAAAACCGTGTGAAAGAATATACCTCATCATCTTGTATTGTATATATATATATATATCATATATGTACAAATACTCCTCGCATTTCGTTACCTTTTACTTTTAATTTTGTAACCGGTATGAATGACTGAATGTGTATACTGTATATATAAAAAAAAAAAAAATATGGTGAGGTATTTATTTATTGTATTCATATATATATTTGTGTAGAAGAATATTTATATATATATACTGCAACAGAACAGTCTTTTTTTTTTTTTAGTTGTTTGTTACATGATGTTAAAAAATTTCACTGAAATCATTCAACCACAATGTGAATGAATTAAAAAAAAATACCACATATATATGTATGTATATATAAATAATATATATATAGGAAAACAATACAAAAATTCCGTTTCCTGATGAAATTTTAAAGCAAAAAAAAAATGTTCATATCCTTTCATCGCAAACCATCGTCAGATTAAAATATTTTTCCTGAATTATATATAACATAACTGATGAAGTAAAGTTAAAATTTTTAATAATAAATAACAGACGGAAAGGAATAATCAAAAGGTGTGCAGTTATATAACGAATAAAAGATATATGGATGGAGGTAAATAAAATTAATTCGTACCATAGATATATTATAATTCCCGGGCACATAAAAACCAATCAAAACATATGTTTTCAAAATTTTCTATACTTTATTATTATTTATAAATAATTTTTTTTTTTTTTTTTGTATTCTTCACTTACCCAATAGAAAAAAAATACATTTTTTTCATTTTCTTTCATATTATTATTATAAATAAAGTATATTTATTGTGTATATATTTAAATGCACTCAACTGAAGCGAATAAATTTTGCGTGATGGATGGGATCATTCTTTGTGTCAGTAGTACACGCAGTATATTATACATATAACATAACATAACATATATAGACAACAGCCGCCGCTTCTTCTTAAGCAATATATTATAATTGTTTTATAAAAAAAAAAAAAACAATATGCTTTTAAATGCTTTTATTTCAATATTATAAATTTGTTTTGTTTTAGACAAAAAAAATATAAATCTATAATTAGTTCTATTAATCTATAATATATATATATATATATATTTTTTTTAATTATAAATATACATATAATTTTATATGAATACTGAAAATAATTACTGAATGAATGAATATTGAATTATGTAATTTATTTTATTATTATTATTTGTTATGAATTAATTTGTAATAAAAAAAGAGAGTAGTTTTAAAAAGGAAAACAATAATAATAATAATAATGTTTTTGATTAATAAAAAAATAATATCTATATATGATTTTTTATTTAAAATTTTTTTATAATACAATTATATATATATATATATATATATATATATAGAAGCTATATGGAGGTTTGTGGGCGTTTTGAATACTTCATTATATCGTATATAAAAAGTAATAACTCTTTATATATGGATATTGTTAACATATGTTACAACGAATTAGTTGTAAATCTATCTAGATACAGATATATAAAGATAAATTACCACAAAAAAAAACAAAACAATTGTATATTAAATCTATATATAATACATATATTGCTATTATATAGAAGATGAATGACATATATGATGGCATATATATTGAGATGATACTTTAAATTGTATTAATATCATATACCATTCTTTGTATATTACGGTACGTATTAATTATGTTAATAAAGGAAATGGTATATTAAAAATTGATATTATATATGTAATTGTAATAGAAGAGAGGTGGGTTTTTTTTTTCGTTTGTATAGCATATAGTTTAAAGAATATATGACAAAAGAACGTCTTCCTGTTTATATTAACCACCGGATTACATCAATTATATATATAGGCATATATCTATGCAAAGAATAAATCAAATTATCATTTGGAAATTAAAAAGTTTAAATTGATTAACATATAGGAAAATTGTATTATTAAAACATTGTTTTTGAGGGTTTTTTAAAGACATTTTATAATCAATAAAATAACTTAAATTTATTATACCACTTTTTAAAACAATATTATTCTTGAAATTGTAACCATATACAAGGAAAATCCTCGTTAAAGGACTCGATAATCGAGGGAAATTTTACTGTTCTGGTTCACTATATGAGTATAGTTTGATATTTTTGAGGTTTCAACTATACTTTATTTAATCTATATAAGAAGTTTATCACCCGAAGGACTATTTTTCTATTAAAAATAAACAATAGACTTAAAAAAATCATAAATTCATCCTTATAAGTTACAATTGTAAATTTTTTTTTTTAAGAAACGATATGTAATGTGAGGGCGTGAAAACCCCCGAAACTTTACATTTCATAATTTTAACCTGATAGAATTATTGCATTATATAATATTATGGTAAAACGCAATCAATTGAAAACATATAACATATATATTTACGCATATTTATGTTTAGTAATTACAAATAATCTGAATAAATTACACGAATAAGTAACTTTTTTATGTAAAATTACATAATTATTTATCTATACCTCTAACATATAGAATATAAATATATAATATTATAATAACAATATTAATAGAAAAAAAAAATACCTGTCTAAATTATTATAGACCTACGACATGTATTTAATTATTAAATGTATAAATAATAATGAGCAGCAATCGTTCGTAAGCAACATACATACAATACAAACATCAAAACTAATTACAATATATTTATGATAATTATTAAACGAAAAAAAACAAAAAATTACCGCAACACTTTTGGAAATAAAATTTACATAAATCATTATCATTTATTAATCATTTTTTTTTGACTCTATATATACTGATTTATAATATATTTAAATTAAATATTTGAATATATATATAGAAAAAAAACCATTTTCTTTATTGGTTCAAAATCAAAGCCGCATATATGAAAATGGAATTCCAAATGATACAAAACGATAATCTCATAAAAAAAAAAATGCAAATATACACAATATTACGTACACCGCACAAGAACAAATAATTTAAATATAAAAAGAAAAACTATAATATTAAACTTGTTTCTAGTTTTTTTTTTTTTTTTTTGTGTTTAAGCTGCACAAAACTGTAAAAACTTTGAATAATAATTTTTTTTTTAAACTAACGTAAAGTTATCTCATTTGAATATAGTTTTTTTTCTTCTTTTAATAGTAACATATGTTAACATAAGAGGTGACGTTTTTTTTTTTTTTTTATGTAAGGTTGTTTTTTATGAATTCTTTTATTATATAAACAAAATAAATGATTAATGAAAAATCACAAAAACCTTCAATTTTATGCAAAAAAATTCTCAGGTAAATTTAAAAAAAAAAAAAACAACAAAATATATAGAAATATTTCTTCTGCAGAAGTTTTATGATTAAAAAAAATAAATAATAATCATTTGGTAAGTTGAAATGACGATGTGATGATTATATATAATGATGATGGTAATGATTTATTGTTGGTAAACCGTTTGTTAAACATGTTTTTTTTTTTAAAATTGATTTACAAAAAAAAGTATATACAATATTATTATCATTTTGTTGATAAAATGTGAATGGGGAAGAACAAGAAGAAGAAGAAGAAGAAGAAGAAATATTTATTTTTAAATTATTCAGGAATTTATATCTTTAAACTATAAATATGAATATATAATAAAATGATATTTTTATCTGTGAAAAATTCAAATATATTTAAAACAAATGTCAATTGATAATATATTAAACTATATTAAATCTATATATAATAATAATTATGGTTTTTAAATATTTGTGGAGGTAAATAATTCATTATAAATTATATAAAACTTCACTTACCTTAATTTTAATACAATCTGTTTAACAAAAAATTATATAAATTACTTTTATATATAAAGTAAAAGTTCTTATTTTATTTTTTTGTTTTATGCTTATTAAATATATAGAAATAAAATCTATAATATATATATAGATTTTTGTAAATTGTATATTTAACTAACGCGTTTCTATAAAAGATGATATATTTATTTCACTTAACGCAGTTTCACACACTTAAAAATTGAATTGAAGTTATATTTTACAAAAAAGAATTCTTTAAAGATATATATTTCGTTTTGATAGTATATAGTAAGTAACTCTATGCGAAGAATTTAAAATATATATTTTAAAAACTAATTTTTTTATGTACAAAAAAAATTTTAATTCCTTTATTTCATTTAACAAACAGCTAAAAACTATCACAAATATATAACAATCTCGAAATATAGAAATATAACTTTTTCTCTTCACTGTAATTTTATGCATAAAAAATATACATCTATATATAAATATATTGCTGTGGTATGTCTATATATTTGCAATGTATATATATTAAATGTATGATATTTTAAATAATAATAAAACAGCAATACAACTTTATTTTTATTTTAATATATAAATATTTATAGATTGTGTTAATTGTAATTATATTTAATTATTCATTTACATATATACTGTAAATATAAAATATATATCAATGCGATTTATTATATTTATTATTTTTAGTTACCACAAACATATATTTTTGTATTTTGAAATTTTGAAAAAAAAGCACTTAAATCATTTTAAAATATCCACATAATACTAAATTTATTAGTATATATAAATAATCAGTAGAAATTATTAAAAGGAAAATTTAACAATAAAATTTGAATTAAAAATTATTTTCATATATTATGATATATATAAGTACGTACAATAAGCCGGATTCAAATGTACTAAACTAAATTGTGTTTTTTTAAAAAAAAATATTAATTTTGTTAACATATAAAAAAAAAAGTCGTCAATAAAGTTGTATTATAATAATAATAATAATAATACATAGGCATATGAATGTATATAAAAATATCATATATGAAACTCGCTCCTCTTGTAAGCTATCTTTTTCATATATATATATATATACGATGATATACGAGTTTTCATATTATATACATTGATAAATATATATTCAAATTCAATACATATAAATTTTACTATATAGATTTATTTTTTTTTATATTGCATACGTTTTTCTATATGTTAATATTGCGAGATAAAATAAAAATTATTAAGAAATAAAAGGTAATCTGCTATATTATATATATTTATGAAAAATTGCAGATAAACAATTGTTTTTTTTCTGTTATGTGAATAAAAATGGAAGAAAATTAAACAAAAGATTATATTTTTAGCTTATATACACATTGCTTTGCTTATGATGCAGAAGAAAGAGAATCTTTCTTGATTGAATGTGTATGCCCTTGTTAAAAAAAAAAAAAACATTTAATTAAATTTTCAAATTGAGAAATGTTGAGTTTTTCATTGGTTTTTAAAATATAAAAATGGGAAAATATTCATTGAAACTCCGCTTTTTAACAACATATTATAGCAAAACAAAAGGTATAAATAAATTTTACTCAAATCAACAGGTAAGAAAAAAAAACAATATTATATTTATATCAAGTATGTAAAAACAACAGCCATCTATCATTGAATGGAATAAAAATAATAATCAGGAAAATTTTTATTCAGATGTTGAAAACATTTTTTATGATATAAATAATATAACGTACATGCATGGTGCCGATTCATAATTGAATGAAATTTTGAAAATTTTGAGCTAATTTTGATATGTTTTCATAGGAAAATTTAATAGTAGGTATCTTATAAGTTTCCAATAAGTTCATTTATGGATATCATAAATCAAAATAAAACTTCACATTTTCCCGAGCATTTTCCATTGTATACCTTTTTATTACCAATTCATTCGAATCAATTTTATTTGATATATAGAAAAACCATATATAGATATTTGAATGAAGCTAAAATATATTGTACATGAGCTATCGTTTGATTATATGAAGATATAAGAAAAGGATAATGTCGATTTAAAAACAATTAAACCATGGAATTTCATAATAAAAATGTAAGGATTTTCTCATATACAAAACACAATAGAAAAAATATCTTCATCCTTCAATATGTAGGAAATTTTTTTAAAATCTAAACTGAGTTGAAAATTTCCCGATCTTTATCTATAGATTAAAGAAAAATCTAATGAAAATTTCAAAACATAATGATCCATATCCATTATGGTTTTTCAGAAGTGATGTGAATGAAAAATCAATTTCCCCATCATAATAATCTCAAAAAAATTAAAAACGAAAATCGAAAACTAAAAGAATTTACATTTTATTTTTTTTTTTATTATTAAAATATTTCTATTTTTTTATTTCTATATATATATTGATTGAAAATGAAAAACTTATAATATAATACAAAAAAGAAAAAAAAAAGAAAATACAATTTTTAATTTAAACTATATAAAAAAAAAAGAAAGAATGAATTAAAATTAATGGCAAAATTATATCATATCTTTTTATATAGGTAAAAACACATATAATATATATAATAATAATAATAATAATGAGATATAGCAACTAAACCATAATTATATATATTATTATTATTAAATCCGGATACATCATCCTTTTTTTTTTATTGTTCATGATATAATTAACATCTTCTTCTATTTCATATATATATATACAATATATATATAGATATATTGGTATTATTATTATCGTACAAGTTTAATTTTTGTTAAAAAGCAACATTGTTCAAAATGATTATCAGGATCGCTGAGTACCCATTTAATTTCAAAAATTCGCTAAAATTTTAATGGAGGGAAAATACATAAAATTCATTTCTATATATATAATATAATATACTATAAATTTATATATACATACAATAGGAAATTTTTTAGCTGTTCTTAAACTATAACTAAAACTTTTACGTGTTGATGCTGCAACTGGACAATCTGTATATGAACATCCATTTGTATCCATTGATGGCATTTCAATGTCACCATCCGGTGATGCCCAATAAACCATTGCTTTCGGTTGAGTTACATTAAAATCTAAATATATGTTTAAAAATTATAGAATTATTTTATTGGGGGTTTTAGTTTTGTTTTAGTTTTAGTTTTGTACGCACTTGGTGTAAATTCAAATTCCATTGATGCTGTACGACCTCGTTTTATTCTACATGGTTCACCAATATCTGATTCTGGACATGGATTTATTCTTACTTCATGTATATTACAATGATCACCTATATATATATATATAATAATTTATTAAAAATTTAAAGATTATTTTACAATATTTCATGTCCTTTAAACTTTATAACAAACATAAAAATCACCACCTCCTGATTAACTCAGAAATGTGATGATATACAATTTATTTTACGTTATTGATATATAATAATATTAATAATTATTGTCTTGAGTTTTAATAATCAATATAAAAAAAAAAATATTAAATTATGTTATCAAATAAGGAAATGTAAATAATATTCAAATAGAAAAAAGTGAAAAAGTTCATATGTTATCGAATTATGTCGTATTGTTTTTAATGTGTATTGTATATAAAATTGTTTTCGATTTCTTTTCTTCAAAACAGAAAGAATAATATTTATAATAAATAATAAATTTTGTACGTTGTACAATCGGTTTTAGCTTGTGGTTATAGGAAACTATCAAATTCGCTAATATAGAATTATCATTTTTCTAATGAATAATCATTTTCAAACAATTTCTAAAGGAATATAATAAGGAAAATACAGATTGAATTAGACATTGTTTTTTTATGATTTGAGTTTTGTTTTATTTGTATATGGAAAAACGCTTTGTATTTAACAAAGTCTATAAATCATAAATATACTATAACGAATATTTATTGCTGCTACTAAAAGCAATAATTTTATATATTAAAAAATCGCTGGCACGTAACTTATATATATACGCATTTTATTATTAAATTAAATGTAAAATTAAATGCAATATACATAGATCATGCCGTAACATCATACATATATATATATACATAAATGAAAACACTTTTGATTTCAAAATAATATATATATATATATATATATATATATATATATATATATCGCATTACAAATAATAAATTAACCCATAATATTCTTCAATATATAGATAGATAGATAAATGTAACTGTGACAAATAATTTAACTTTATGATGAAATAAAAATTTACTATATTATTATTATTATATTAGATTTTTCTAACAAAAAACAGCATCACACGTCGTCGTCGCATCATTTCATATATACATATATATATCTAATTGAGAACAATAATAAAAATGAATATATATATATATACACAATATTGTATATATATACAATTACTATATTATATTTTATATATTTGAAAATGCATTTTATGTTGAAAATGTTCGTCATTGCCAATAAAAAATAAATCATAAAATGCGTGTATATTTTTTTTATTTATTACAAAATGTATATATAATAATGATAATAAAAAATATTGTATTATTATTTTTATTATTATTATTATTACCACAAATCATATTTAATGAAATAATATTCAATTATAATCAAAATTATTTATAAAATAAAATTGTATCATCAACTATATACATATATATACTTTATATTCGTTATATATATATAAAAAGTCATTTATCATCTTGAAAATTGAAATGGATAGTTTACCATATATACAATGATTTATATTTAGAACGAAAAACCATATGACACAAACAACGATATTATATACGAAGACGAAGACCAACAAATTCAAAGATAATTTTAACTAAAAATAATCATCTTTTATCAGAATAATAAAATTTTTAATAAATCACATATAGATCGCAGAACAAATAAAGAAAATTATATATATATATATATATGAGATCGTTATCATACACTACACTACAAATTAAACACTACAAATTAAAATATTAAAACTGTAACAATTTACAAATACAAACCATTTTCTGGACATAAATTATATTTTACAATTTCAGCCGTTGTTAAGGAAATTATTCCTGATAATGCAAATACTAATAATATTTTATAATACATCATATTTATATATTATGATTTATAATTATATATTTAAAATAATTAACACTAAAATAATTAATGCCGCACCACTTTGCAATCGCTATATAATAATAATAAAATTAAAATATATAATAATTATATATATATTGCAAAAGAAGAACTTGGAATTATTTGTTGAATAAACAATTTTTTTTCAAATTCAGTAAAATTATTTTAAATATATATTTATTTATTTATTGACAACCGTCAAATATGAGATTCACTTGAATACTGTCGTCTGTGATATAGCGATATATTATTATTATAGAATTAAATAGAATTGAAAAAAATAAAAAAAATATATTATAATCTGCTGAATATTTATTATACACACACACTCACTATAGTATTTTATATATATTTTAAAAAATTAAAAATTGTTTATTTTATATTTATTTCGTATTATAATATTA
Source organism: Dilophus febrilis (assembly GCA_958336335.1). Lineage (NCBI taxonomy): Eukaryota > Metazoa > Arthropoda > Insecta > Diptera > Bibionidae > Dilophus > Dilophus febrilis. The sequence continues at coordinate 38,066,144 of OY284472.1, forward strand.
TGATAGACGATTTTATTATATTGGAGCTTGTTATTTTTATTTATTTATTTATTGTTGAAATTTATATATACTCTATATATATTATACGATTATTATTATTATTATTATTATTATTACAGAGTAGACTTATCGGAATTATTAAACACACACAGCAAAAACCATATATATATTCTAAATACATAATTAATCATATAAAAAAAAAATTCGATGGGGTTAATATTATATTTATAGTTAATATATAATTAGAGGATTTTAATGAAAATTCAAAATAGGTCATGGAATTACACATAAATTTATTTATTTAGTTATTAAAATTAATTTTTTTTAGTATATATTTGGATTGTAAATGAAATCGCAATTATAAGGATCCTTTTGATAATATGCAAGATTACTTAAAACTTGATGAATAAATTCTAATTTAAATCAATAACTTTTTGAAATATTCACCATTTTACTGAAAAAAACTATAAAATAACACAATAAAACTATCGTATTGGTGTCTTCAAATACTAAAAGTATTTAAAAAATTCTATCCCATATATAGATACAGACTTAATAATTTTAAATATATATAAAAATAACATTTTTCTTATCATATATAATATTTCTTTTGAAATGATTAATCATTAATAAATAAATAAGAGTTTTGATACAAAAAAAATATATTGAAATTCTTCGTAGAAAGATATCTTATTTTTCAACAAATTCTAAGTAATTTAAATAAAATAAATCATTATATATATATTAATGCGATAAGCAACAGCGGCAGCCACTATTGTTGCTGTTAAATATATATATATTATTAAGATTTAAGATTGACGCACTCAAATTGATTATTTTTTTTTTTGTATATTATATAAAAATATTTTATATATAGATAGAATATAATATCAATATATAGTGATAAGGGTACAATATACAAAACACTGCATTATACATTTTTTTTTTATGTTATAATCATCATATGTTTTGATGATCGATGACCGAAAAAAAAAAGGAATTAATACAAATCTTTACAAGTACATTTGCACTAAACAAATATTAAACAATCAAAAAAAAAAAAGATATGTGTTATTATTTAACCTTAACATTTATATATAATACAAAAAAAAAAAAAAAAAAAAGATTGTACTCTTGAATTCTTATTATTTTTTTATTTGTCAAAAAGTGCGATTAGTAGTATTTATATAAGACATATAGAATAGAGATAATTTTTTATAGGGGTTTTTTTTTTAAGTATATTCTATAATAAGTTCGCTTTATCGTCATTGCGATACGGCTATATTAAGAATGTACGAGTTTCAATAACGTTTTGGTAAAGAAAACAATTTAATCAATTATGAGCATATACACATCATGCTTATTTATTCAAAATAATTTAACACTTTGAACTTTATTATATTGAAAATATTCAAACCCCAATTTTTAATCTATACAATTTCAAAAATATATATTCAAATTTTATTTTATATAATTTTTTCATAAATGGATTTGTTTTTTAGAATATAAAAAGAATATAAACTATATATTTGTTTTATTTTATCAATTATTTATTACATATAAAATTATATTGGTTTTTTATTTTTTAACAATCCCTATACAATACAATATAATATTTATTTATAATTAATTTTATTAATATTTCTATATAAGTATAATTTTGTTAAATTATATATATTTTCTATAAATGATTTTCTATATATATACAATATAATGTTTTGTATTTATTTTAGATTACTTCTTAATAATTTTATCATAATTTATATATAATTTAATGTTTAATGTTTAAAAAATGAATTTTATATTATATAAATGAATCTTTGGTATTTTATTCATACAATGAATTCATTTTTTTAATTTATTTATTTTAATATGATATGAAAATGCGTATTTATAATATTTATTCCCTTTTTTTAATGGAATTATAATTATAATAATAAAAATAATATACTAATAGTTTATTTATATTTTGTATATCGAATAAAAATTACTAAAATATATATTATTTAAATTGAATTTAATGGAGGAAAATTTAAAAAGTAAAACAAATCCAAAATAATTTTGTATAATATTTAATATTTTTTTTTTTTTTTTTACATAAAATACAAAATTGCACATCCGGCTTAAAAATGGCCTTGTTAGCGCATTTATTTTTTTTAAATATTTATTTATTAATTTATTTTGTTTAATTTAATTGGATTTTTTTGTTGTTCAAAATCAATTATTATAATAATCAAATATATATTAATTGACGCATTGAATAATACAAAAATATATTGTGCAATTAAAATATAAATAAAAAAAAAAACTTATATATTATTTTTGTTAATTTTTTTGATTCATATAAAACTTTACAAATACAAATATGATTTATAAATATAAAATAATGGGAATAATTTTAATTAGATTTTTCTATTTAAATTAAAAATCTATTTTAATTAAGTAATTTCGATTGGTGTATTAGTAACAGTCGTATGTGATTTATTTGAAAAATTACAAAAAGCGACTTTATAAAATATAGACAATTACTTTTTGTATACCTATACATTCATCGCATATTTTACTAAACAATACAAAGCGTTGTATCTTTACATAAAGATATTTGTGCTTCTTGTAGTATACGCAATCTTGGACCTAAAGGTACACCTAATTTTTGTAGACGTTCTTCACCCAAATACGGTAATTCAATCATTCCAACACGTTCAGCTTCAAATAGATTTGCATATTTCTATATAGAAAACAACAAAAAATTATTAGAATAATTCTCATTATGATATACATAGATTATAGAGCATAAATTTTTACCTCATATCCTAATTTTTTCAAAAATAATCTCATTAATGGTGGATCTTCACCGAAGAATTTTGTTAATTTTTTAACACGTCGTGGATTTGTTAAATTCGGTGGTTCAGGATCATTTAGCGATGCACGAAATAAATGCTGTGTTCGACTAGCTTGTGCTCTGTTTAAAATGATATTTTTTAACATATTAAATTTCTATTTTTGTTGTTTATGTATATAATAATTGTCTAATTAATACCTTAATATATTAAATTCATCACGTAATCTTTCCAATTCCTGTGTAACAAGATGTTGTGAACGCATTTCAGATGATAAATGTGCAACACTTCTTGCTAATGTAACAACATGTGATTCTAATCGTTGAAAACGTTTGTTTATTCCCTGTGAATATAAAAAAAATTGATTATTATAGGAAATGTTTGATTTATTTCATATTGTGTTTTTCAATTTACCTTTACATCTCTAACTTTACGTCTTTCATCGTGTCGTCGTCGATCTCTTATCGGTCTACCGCTAACCGAACTCGATGGTAATGATGAAAGACTACCGTGACGTCGACGAGCGGCTGCACCTCTTAATCCACCACCACCACCACCACCATCTCGTGCTCCTCCAGCTGGTAATCTAGAACCTAACATTTTCAACACTTCACCATACCTACATTAAAATTTGTACGAAAGGAATTTGAATTATTAAAAAATAACATAAAAAATTTATCATATGACTTACATATGCTCTAATCCTTCCAATTGACTTCGTATATGTCTTATCCCTTGTGTATCCGTTTCCGAATCACTTACTGATTGTCCAGTACCCCATGGACCGCCCAAAAGTGATTCTAAATCCAAAGAACGTGTTGTTGTCGATGTTAGATCATTGTCAAGACCAAATACTATACATATTTGTGAAAAAAATTATATCAAAAACCATTTAACATTTTGAAAAAAACAACAAATAATCATTTGTAATACATACAATGACGTTTTAATACAGCCTGTTCATGTTTCTTTGATGCTGGTGTTCGTAAATGTGCTTGTTTTTGAATGGATGAACCTGGCCAACCGGCTCTTGACGGTCCTATTGGACCTGCACTTCTACTCGGTCGATTATAACTATCAGTTCCATATTCTGGTTTTTTATTTAATTCTTTATTCTATATAAATGCAATTGAAGTAACAAAAAATTTATAATGATGAAATGTATTAACATATATTTTATTTATTAAAAAAATTACTTTAGATGGTTTATAAGCAGCACCACTGCCATCCGGAGATAGAGGTGGTAATGGCGGTGACATTGACGATACACTACCCGATACGGTGCTTTCCGGTCGTATTGCTAAATTTTGCATACCCGGTTCTAAAATATGTCGTAATTCAGCATCAACAATGTCAACCCATTCGGCATCTTCATTTTTATGATTTGGTCGTACTTGTGTATCTGAACTTTCTGTATCGTTGGCCGTTTTATTACGACCACTTGAATATGCCGCACTGCCACGTCCTGAATCAACATTTGAACTATGATTTCCACTTTTATCATAATCTGAACTACCCGCAGAACTGGGTATCGGTTTATTTAAATCACTTTGTACTGGTGTTCCTTGACGTAATGCATCAGTTTTTGGTGGTAGCATTGGTGGTTGTTGTTGCTGTTGTTGTTGTTGATGTTGTGAGGAAGATGGTAATTGAAGTTGTTGAGATTGATGGTGTTGTGACTGTCTTATAGCAGTAGAATTATTTTGATTTGTATTATACTCTTGTAGATATACATTATTTGGACTATTACCACCGGCATTCATTTGTTGTTGATCAATTATTTGTTGTTGTTTTTGAAATGATGATCGTATAATATCTTGTCTTGTTTGTAAATTTGTTAAATTTTCTTGTTCAATATTTTGATTTGTACTATTTTGTGATGATTGTTGTTGTTGTTGATTATTATAATTTTGTGGTGTAGATTGTTGTAAAATATGTGCATGTTGATAGGGAGATGTGTACTGTTGGGATGATTGTTGATGTTGATTATATGAAGAATTATTTACATTATTTGTATTTTGAAAAACATGTGGTGAATTTCTTTGTGATAAATTTCCCGATTGTTGTTGTTGTTGTTGTTGTTGTTGTTGAATTGCCAAATTTGTATGTTGGGGTGGTAATTGATAAATCATTTGTTGTTGTTGTCTTCGATGACCTTTTAATGCAAAACCACCATCATCACTATCCGTTACATCGATGTTCGCCAGCGATCCATGTTGTCTTTCATTAACCGTGCCTATCGATGTCGTTGATTGTTCCAGTAGATTTTGTGAACCTCTACGTTCAAATGTTGTGGCAATATTTAATTGTGGTTGAGATGCAGCCCGTTGTTGTTGAACACCAATATTGCCGTTTACGACTGCCACTCCATTGTATGATGTTTCTGCATTACCAGCATAATTTCGAGATGCATTTATTTGATTATTTGTTAAACGATTTTGTTGATCAATTGATGATTTTATACCATTACCAATAATGCCACTAACACCACCACCGCCACCACCACCACCAGCAGCAGTACCATTCCAAATATTTGGTTGTGATTGATTTAATGTTTGCATTTGTCTCATATGCATTGGTAAAGCTGAATATGGTGAACGAAAATCATCTGGATCGGATGTTGCAATTTGATGTTGAATTTGTAATTGCTGTTGTTGTTGATAATGTGATTGTTGCTGTTGCTGTAAAATTAACTGTTGTTGTATTTGTTGCTGCTGTTGCTGATGTTGCTGTTGTTGCTGTTGCTGTTGTTGAACCACAACATTATTTAATTCATCTGTTATTATATCATTACTATCTTTTTTAAATTTCGATGATATTAAATCTTTTAGTGTATGATAAGTTTTTGTTACAGCATTTTTATTATTTCCATCACGATCCCTACCATTAATATTATCTCTTTCGGCTAGTGCTGTTACATCTTCTGGTAATCGAGCGGGTGTTCTTGGTATGGCGCCCGTTAACGACGATGTAATTTGTGAATTTCCAATTGCATTATTATTATTGTTATTATTAATAATACCATTATTATTAATAGCCCCATTATTATCTTGTTGTGAATTTTGTTGAATTTGTTGTGAATTCTGTAAATAAAAAAAATGAATAATTAAGATTATTATTTATAAAAATAAAAAAACAATTCATTATATATAGTGTATATTGTTTCTTTTAGGTAAATTCTAATTAAAATTCTTACATTTTCTAATGCGAATTCCACCATATTTTATTTGTATATACTTATACAAATAATATTTTTAATTTATATACCTTTATAACTTTATATTATTATAAATAAAATGCATAAATTATTTTAGTTTATAAATATTTATTTATAATATATATATATGCATGAGAATATTTAATTTACTGTACAGATAAATACCTTTAAATTATATAACTTATACAGAGGTATAATGTGAAAAAAAAAATTGCATTGTTTTAAAAAAGGAATATTAACATTTCGTTTATGGTTGAAAGAATCATTCATACGTACAAAAGGCGAATTATATTCTTACACACACATAAGACATTTCATATATTTGAATTTAACAAAAAGGTTAACGATTTATCGTGCACGTAAATTTTTAAGGGTCTGCCTCTTTATATATATACTGCTGCGACTATACTTAATTAACACAAAAAGAAGTATATATATCAAAATCAAATTAAAAAGATAAAAAACATTTTAACCGCATTACTTTTTATGATTTTAAAAATCAGATATATATATATAAAACACATTTCCGTTTACAATCAAAAAAATATCCATATGAATATGAAAAACAAAAAAAACGATACACCACGATTTTATACAAAGTACTGACTATATACTCTGCCGTGTTTGATGATCTAATAATAAAAATTTAATAATATATAAAACAACGAATTTATATTATTTTTATTAAAGAATATCAACATCAATAGTTTTTATTTTTTTCATAAACATGTTTCAAATTTTAAGTGTGTATATATATAATAATAATAAATTAATGGTTGTTTTTTTTTTTTAATTCAAAAAATTATATAGAAAAGTTTATGTTTATTGTTTTATTCACTTTTTGTTCTGCTTTTATATTGTATAATAATATTAATAATAATAATAATAATAAATGGATGAGATTTATAATATAAATATATATATAATAGATAAAATCGCGCGTAGTTTACCATTTAGTTGACATAAAACTAATTAAAAAATTAGAAACGTTTTTTATTTTTTGTATTTTGTTGTTAAAATGAATAATTATTTTTGTTGTATATAAATATACTTAATTAAAATTAATTGTGGTGCGGTAATGTTTAAGTATGGTTTTTATTTTTATGAATATATATAAACTGAAATGTTTTATTGAGTTTAATAAAAAAAAAAAAAGATTTGTTAAAGAAGAAGATGAACAATAAATATAATCGCGTTTGTTCTATATAGAGATGTATATAAGAATTTTCTTAATTTCCACAAATTGCTTTCGATTTTTATCACAATTATTCTCACTTGTAAAATTATACTATAAAAAGTTAATATGTTAATTAAATTGAAAAAAGGTTATATAGAATTATTTTTATTTATCAATTATATGTTGACTTTCTATACATCAATATATATCAATTGGTATATTTCATTAATATATGTAATTTAATACCTATAATATATACATTATATTTCTAAGAAATATATAATATATAAATTGTAATATAGTACATTGAACTTATTTATAAATGTTATGCAGTTCAAAAAAAAAACAACCATTATTGAGACAGGTGATGTTCAGAATATATAATATATAGAAAGAATATATATAATACACGGATATGCTGACACTGAATATATTTATTTATGAATGCGCGATTCACAAAATTATTTATATCTCAACGACAATATTTTTTGTTTAATATATATATAATATATATATATATATATTCACTTAAATGTTTTGTTGAACAAAATTAATCATATTAAAAATCAAATATATATTCATAACATATTTTTGCACACAAACATTTAAAAGATAAACTTATTTATAATATATATATACTTATTAATAATTGTTTTTTTTTTTAAAATAATATAATTAACAAAATATATATTCTTGGAACTATATATCACAAACAAACCGAAAAAATTAACTTTTTTTTTTATAATATTCAAATATAATTTTCTACTACGCGTTTTGTGTTATAAAATAAAAGATAATTTTTTTTCTTCTGTTCATGATTTTTGTTAATAAAATAAAAACAAAAATATATACAATGAATTGTTACCACTTTGAAATATTTTTATAAAATAAATATATAAATAATAATAATAATATGAATATGGTGGAAAAAATAAAAAACCATCCATACCACGTTCTTCTCATCATTGTCTTCTATACATATATATATATATTCATTCATATACAATATATACAATATTTAAAAAAAATTTATGTATATTGAAAAATATTTATATATATTCTCATATTTTATGTATAAAAGCAAAAGGAATTCATAAAACATTGACGTACACTGGTTTTGGTTTGGTAATCATTGAATTATTAATATTATCCAGTTTTGTTTATAATGTAAATCAATAAAACAATTGTAAGAAAAACTTATAATCAATATGAGAAACCTATATTTAATTCAAAAATCTATATTTAATTGTAAAATATACTTTAATATTTAAAATTTCATTCAAATTTTCCACCATCTCAATGAATAACCAATATTTATCATTGTATAATTTTCATAAATAATGAACGCTACTGTTTTTTTTTTTAATACCTGCTTTGATATGCACTGTTGATTAAAAACTATATATATATATATATATGCACACGATACGATATACCTTACCACCAGTTTACCTTTATATTAGATTTATATATATGTTAAAAAAATCGGAATCGAACGAAAAAGGTATATATAGAAGCAATGTATATTTTAAACATTATATAAAGAGGAATATATTTGAATTGGTAATTAATATATCGTCGTTTCTTCATATACAATAATAATAATACTAATAACACACAAATACAACTTTGGGATTTAAAATAATATAGACAAAAGATGAATCAGAAAAGAATTAATAAATATATTAGAAAGAAAAAATAACTGAAGAAGAACATAAAAACAAAAACATAAAAAAATAAACTATTAAAACAACGACAAGAATAAAAATAATAATAGATTAATTTTAGAACTTTGACGTTCTGTATATAAGTTAGTTTATTTTTAATTAAAAAAAAAAAAATACAAAAATTAAAATAAAATTTCCCCGAAAAATTAATTAAAAAATATAAATCGTTATAATCCGTGATTTTGAAATAAATTTATATAGGGTGTTTTTTTTTTTTTTTTTAAATACATAAATGAAAATTATTGTTTCATTGTTTGATTGATTACATACATATAAGGCAAGAATAACTTATATATAAGAAATAAAAATTCACCTGGTGTTAATGATATTTACCTTTGTTCATATATATATAATATATATAAATTCTTACCAATCCTATACATATATACAAGTATATAAATATTTTGTTCGGTGTGAGATTTTAGAGATAAAAATAAACATATTCAAAAACGGTATATAAACAATAAGAAATTTATTTATATAATATCCCCCTCATCCTACATCATAATGGAAAAAAAAAACAGAAACAGGAGGTGAGAGGTTTAAAAAAAAAAAACAATAAAGGTATATTGTAAAACAATAAAGGTATGTAAAATAAATATACAAAAAAAATTTGTATATATTTAATGATATATTATTCGTGATGCTTTGTAAATATATCTATATAACATATAACATATAAGAAGAAAGATAAATGAATATAAACCTTTTTTTAAAGTTGATATGGTTGTTGGTATGGGATATGGATGGATGGATGTATGGCTGAGTGATTGAGGGAATTTTCCGATTCTGTTTTTAATTATTATTATAAGTATATTTAATATTCACAACATGCGTTTAGGGTGGACTTTAACGCAGGATGACAATTTACGAGTGTATCGATGTTATTTTTTAATTTCAAAAAAAAAAAATCATACACTCACATCTACATTCTACAGGTCCGAAATAATTGGGAAATTCACCATAGTTTTCTATGGAAATTCTATGTACATTTTCTGAGGAAATTTTGTATAGATTTCCCGAGGAAAATTTGTATAAATTTTCTGCTTTCATGAACCTCAATTTCATATATAAATTGCAGAAGGTTTTGAGATACCTGCTTATTGAGGAGACTTGTTTAAGAGATCCCCACAAATTAGTAAAAAAATAAAATTTCAATAAACATACCCATGCTTGAAATTGTTTTGGTGGATGATCGGGTGCTATAGCACCATTTTGTCGCTGTAATAAATTTAATGCTGTTGGTGTACGACGTTGTCCAAATGGTGTTCGTGATTCATTCATAAGTGGTATTTTCGATGAACCTTTATCATTTGATAATACCAATTCTCGTTCAATCTATATATGATTAATAATAAATGAATAAATATAAGAAAAATATATTATAACAATTATAGAAAAACCTGTATAAGGAAATAATAAACAAAATTCTCGCGGTTATATATACAAATAATTTTCATAAATTAATTTTTATAATTTGACCTAAAATTAAATGTCTATTTTAATTTTTAAAATTTTTATACATATCCGTTACATATATAATTAATTGTATTTTCAAAAAAAAAAAAACAAAAAAATTCTATTGTACAATATCTCAGCAGCAGCATAAAATGGAAATTTATTCAATTTTTTAAATTAAATTGAGAAGGTTTTTTTTTCTATTTGAATTCTTTTTTAACAAGGTTTTTTATTTATTCTTCTATAGACCACTAAATGGAGGTATTTATATTTAAAAAAACAAAAATTTGTTATACGACAAGGTGCGATTGTTTAATTTTTAACATTTCCACAATAAATGCGATATAAATTAAATTTATGTAGGTTTATATGTAAGAAGAAAATAAAAACATATCATTTCATTTTAAACTTCTTTTATATAATAACTATACAAATAATATATCTCTTCTGTAGATGTACAAAAAAAAAACGAATATAGAAAAATAAAAATGATATGTAGTCTAAAGTATACATAAATATTTAATGCTTTCATTATTATTATAGTATATTATATACATATATATTTAGTAAAGCATCATTTATAAAATTTATATTTATATTACATTTGGATATATATATATATAGTAATTAAATTCGTGTGAATATTCACATGATTATATAAAGTTGAAAATGTTAAAACGCAGTTTGTTTGTATTATTCTTTTGTTAATTTCTAATTTTTTTTTTTACTTTATTTTTTCATGAAAATTTAATTATTTTTATCTGTAATTTTAAAAAAATATTTGTTGTTTTATCTTTTTACATTTAATAGAAATTATTATAAAATTACAATTTTGACAAAAAAAAAACTAATGAATATTCAACTGTATTGCTCTATATATCTAAATATATAATTATTTATGTGTATATATAAACTTACCGGAAATTTGGATGAATGTGCTCTTAATGTAATATTTGTTGTTGTTGTGATTAATCCTGTTGATAGTAATTCATTGGAGGTAGCCAATGCTGCACCCGGTATTGATGGTTCACCATAAATAATATTTGAACCAACAGCTGGCGGTTGTGGTGGCATTCTATATGGTGGACTTATTGGTTTTGGCGGTGGAATTGGTTTATTTTGATTTTGATTATTATAAATATCATTTGATTGTAATGCAGTAGGTAATGATGATGGGGATGTTGATGATGATGATGATGTATTTTCATTGCCAGCCACTATATATTGGAAAACAAAAATATTATTAAATAACTTTTAATAAAACTATTAATTCAAAATGATTTTTTTTTCTATATAGAAATAAAATGTCAATCAAAGAGATTACTATATATTTAATATATACCATTATTATTATTATTTAAATATTTCCTATTTCTAGGTTTTTGCTGTTGTTGTTTAACTTGTCTAACTGTACGTATTCGCATATTTTTATTAATATCCATTAATTATTATTTAAATATTATAAATTAATAATCAAATACATAAAATTTATATCTTATAATTTCGTAATTTGACATGATTTTTTATTTTTTGGTTTTTTTTTTGGTTTTTTTCATAAATTGTTTTATAACTTATTTATTATTTATATAGCATAGTTTTTAATGCGGTTTAATTTGATTCTATTTAATGAATTTATATACAAACACACCACTAAATTTATTAAAAATAAACAAATTAAATGTTTGGTTTAATAATATTATTATGTAAATTGTATTTAAAAAAAATTTAACAAATTAAAATATGCCAATTTTAAAACGAGTACTTGCGATTTATTGTAATATTTTATTTGTGTAAATGGTTTTGGTTTTATTTTTATTAATAAACGCATTCACTTATTTAACGCAATATTGACTTGTAACAAGAACGTGACTTGTACAAAAATTATATATATATATATATATAAGTAATTAATTTTATTGTTGACTTGACAAATGAAATTAGATTCCACATTTATTTATTTATTTAAATACATTTTGAATTCTTTACTTACAAATATGTATTATATAAATAGAAATTCGAAACGGTATCATATAAAAGTATATATAAATAAAAATAATAAATAATATATTTTTGCAATTGTTTGCATTTATTTTTATTTATGATAAAAGCAATTTATATATATTTTTAATTTTTTAACATTTCTTTTATGGATATAGTTCATTTGCTATAATAATAATTGCTATTTATATCATTAATAATTAAGGATTTCTTAAGAAAAAATATCAAAAGTAACATATTTTCAACGAATCATATAATAGAAGAATATATTTTTAATATGATCGCAAAAAATACAAATATATGTATATCTTAGAAACAAGCAAGAAACCTATTTAAAAGATAAATATTTCTCATATAAATTTTATTGTTATATGAGAAGATTGCGAAGAAATCTCGCAGCTCGTCAAATAAAATTATTATATTATCTTAACAGAATAAAACATAACAAATAAGAAAAAAACAAACAGAAAAGAAATTGATATACATATAATAATAATAATAATAATAATAATAATAATAATAATAATAATAATAATTGTTGCAATAATTTTATGATACACACGCAAAGTATAAATGCAAATGCATTTTTATAAATAAAATAAAAACTTAAGAAATTGAATATAGTTATATAGAGATCTGATAGCTGATCGATGTGGTGCGGTGGTGTTATATAACGTGTGTGATTTAAATGAATATATAATGAATTGTGGAATTGTTATACCTATTTTTATTATGTATTATATATATAGATGCTACTCTAATTACACAATTTAAAATTGTATGTACAAATAATGCGTTCGTATGAAATAGATAATTATATAAAGTACATCATCAACATGTATATATATAACAATAAAAGGTTGTAAATGAGAATATATTTTTTATAACTTATGTTTTATAGATTTAAATTATAACAATATATTTCTGTATGTGAAATTGTATATATATGTATATAGAATCCATTACATTACTAATATTTTATTTTATTTTTATAACCGCATTGATTTGTATTATATATAAATGTAATTGTTTTACGTACATCAAATTTGATGGTGCGAATTTCACATAAAAATACAAAACAAATAAAAAAAAATTGACATTTTCAATGCAATATATACCATATATTAATTTTTTGTTATATTATATTATATATTTGGCCTAGAAATTTGATATATCAATAAAAATTCGTTATCATTTGTACATACTATATATCATTTATGTATAACAAATACTCAAATTGTATATATAATGATATCGAATTGTAAATTGATTGCATATGTTTTTGTGATTGAACAATTTATTTAAATTTCTTCATCACTTTATATTATTGTATGACGGGAATATGAAAAGAATTACCATTCCACGAATTGTATCTTTTAAACGAATTAAACAAAAATCCGCACACGATTATAAAATAGGTATTTTAAAAAAATTTTGTAATACACAAAAAAACAAAAAAGGCATCTTCTTTATACAAATAAATATAATCACAATATTTTCTTATATGTAGGAATAATACACGAAAACAATTATAACAATTTCACAATATAAATATTAAATTATGCAAACTTATATTATAATATTCTCATTCGCACAAACATTTTTTTTTTCTATTATACCATAATAATAATAATTGTTTTTGTAGACATTTTTTCAAAGTGGTGTTTTTCTTTTCTATATAATATATATTGAATAAAATATAAATTATTGAAATATTTGTCAAGAAAGTTGATTTAAAAAAAAAAATTTCATAATTGCACTCTTTTTTATTATTATTAATTATTATAATATTTATGTATATAAAAATAAATAATTAATTTATGATGAATATAAAAAAATCAAAAACATACTCAAAACAAATTCAGATAAAAAATTATGTATATATTTATTTTAATTAAACAATTTTATATGCAATATAATTATTAATATATATGTCACTATATGATTTTTTTTTTTATTTATTATTTATTATAGAAAATATATTTATCATATAAAAAAAAAATAAAACTATGTTAAAAAACTAAACATAACAAATTAAAATAAACAAAAATTATAATATATTCATTTTTTTTCTATAACTAACACACGCTAACACATTCATTTGTATAACAAGTTTTTTTTTTTTTTTGATTGGACGCAACAAAACACGCGGATATAATCATAAATTTTATGTATTTTTTATTTTATGTTATTTTATATATATATATATATGATTTTTAACACTTTATAATTGATTAAAATCAATGATTTTTACAATTTTATTAAACACAAATTTAATTATTTGTTAACCGTATTTATCTATAAAGACTATAATAATAATACAAGAAACGAAAAAAATAGAAAATTATACGAACATAAAACAATCTACATTTTTAATTTAATTTTTCACATAATATAAATAGTATTGTTAAAGTTATAGATAGTATTAATAATAATGATGGGGGCCCCTTATTTAAAAAAATAAAAACCAAAAAAAAATAAAACCAAAATATATTAAATAACAAAAAATAAAATAAAATAAAATGAAATGTTCCCTCTCCCACATCAAACTAACGTATATATATAATACGCGCGTATTTTATAGTAAAGAAATATATACTTTGATAAAATATTACTTCTTTTTTATTTAATTTATTTTAAAACTAAAGATATACAAGACAAGAATTGGTATCCATAAAACTACCTGTTGTTAAATTAATATATATATATATATATATATTTGTATATTTTATAAATATGTATTTGTATATGGAAAAAAAAAGTCAATTGTGTAAAGGTAAAAGAATATATATGAAGAAAAAAAAAATCATAACAAAAATCGTTACACTCTACTGAATCATGTATAATATACCATACCAAATAATAATATACAAATCAAATATATATATTATATATATGCATATGGTACGTGTATGTATGCAGAAAAGTGGAAGGCTTTTTCCGTCAATTCAAGTTGTATATTGTAAAGTTTGTAAAGTTATGTGTATTTTTCTTTAATAATAATAATACATTTTCTATAGATTAGATTTTTTGTTGACTAATAAAACTTTTATATAAAAAATATATGTCATATATATTTAAGAGATCAGCTTTAAATTATAATATGGGTAATCATCACATATATAGTTCTAATTATATATATACATACATTGCATTATAAGAATAAAATCATCTGGTAGAATTGAAAGCGTTACGCCATGAATTAACTTTATTTTATATATATATAATTATATTACAATAAAATAAAATACATATATAAAATAAATTGTATCTTATTTATATAGAAATTATTTATGTAATCAACAAAACAATAGAAAAAAAAATCTAACAATAAACTTAACGATATTTTAAACAAAAAGTCTATATATTATGTTAGTTAAGTTAAAAGTAAGACGATTTAAAATTAAAAATACGGAAAAAATATCCACTGAAAGATACAAACAAATGATTTATTTATAATAGTACTTGCATCTGATCTATTGTTTTTTTTTTGTCCTATGCGTGTATAGTTTTTATTATTGTGTTAACACACAACCCTAGTTTGAAAAAATTAAATAATAACGATACGGAATATGATTTTTATATGTATTTAGAAATTCAAAGTTTGTTTTTTATAGGGTACGAATCAAAAAAAATTGTTTCTATATATTCTGTTAAACTTAATCCTAACATAAGGAAGGTTTGATTATTCGCAATCGGCTTTTGTTATGCATCACAATCACAGTCAACATTAATTAATTCTTGTTTTATATATATAATATAAATTTTATTGCATAATTAAAAATAAATAAAAATATTTTTTATATAGATTTTTCCTATTAAAAATAGACAAAATCTTCAGTATATGGTAACAAAATATATATATAGAAAAAAAACTTGATAAGTTATGTATACATTATTTATTTGTGATATTTTCAGACTATAAAATATTGAATAAAATAAGAGTTTACGATTGAAATGTGTTATTTTTATAGTTAAAATTTAGGTCATTATATAGTATAAGATGTTTTCAATATATAATAGAGTAAAATAGATTTTTTTTTTTTTAATATATTCTTTGATCTATTCAAAATCTATTAAAATTTTTCATTCACAAAATTCGCATATAAAAATTTTGTATAAATTATTATAAGATATATTAATATATGTGTATTTTATTTAATGCTAAAAACTTGCTATGCATATATAGATATAAATAAATTTATGTTATATTTATATATTAGTTTATTATAGATATATAGATAAATATATATGTTGAGGAAGTAAATGTTATGGAAGGGTGATTTGATATTTGCTGCAATGATCTTATAATATAATATATAACGTATTGTATTTGATATGAAATTCATGCGTAACTAATAATATAAATTAAACTATTATTATACATGTAGGTATATTTACAAATAAAAAAAGTTTAAAAGCATAAATAAAACTATATATTTACATATTATACACACAATAAAATTAAAATTATGTTATAAAGAAAGTTGTGTTTTGGTATTAATATATTTAAAATAAAAAAAAAAAGAAATGTAAGGTAAATTATTATATAATATTCCCATAATCGTATGCGGTGTAATTTAATAATTTAAAAAAAATCAATATAATTTAACTTCATTTGCTTATGCTAGTTATGGAAATCATGCTTAATTTTTTTTTTTTTTGTAAAGTAAATACATTAAAAATTTATGCCCAATTCTATATGCACATACCAATTGACAAAAGAATATACGTTAGTAAATTGTTTGTTATATACACATATATTTATGTAGGAGTTATTTAGTATATTTGATGAATATTTATTTAAATAATTTTGGTAAAAATAAAAAAATTCTAATGAATAATATATATATGGATGAAAAAGGTGTGTGGGTGTATAAAATATTATATTAAAATATACAAACTATAATTTATGTATAAGAATTTACCAAAATTAAGAGACTCGAATAATATTAAAAATTGAAATAAAATAACCAATCACTAGAATTATTACCAATTTCTTATCATTTTAAATTCAATATAACTCGCTATGTTTTCTATTTATTTTTTAATTACCTCTCTATATTTTACCTCCTACATATGAACTTTAAAAAAAAATAATTAGTCAAATAAGAAACGGAATTAATTAGTAAAAATCTATATATAATTAAAATATTAACTCTATTTTTTTTTTAAATATTTAACATTTACCTCTTCGTACTTTACAAATACGAAACATAAATTAAATATATATTAAAAATTACATCTCATTAAATTATAACGAGTTTATAAAACTTTCATATTATCATCGCATCATACATTTGTAATATCATTGACTAGGCTAAAAAACTTCATCATATATATATAGTATATCATCATAACATCGTCAACTTCAAATCTTCTTATATATTTAATATTTTATGATCATCATAATCTCATTAAAATGTGTAATTTTTTTTTTCTTTTTGTTGACAAAATAAATATAATCATTAAATATAAATTATGTTATATAAATAGTTTTGATTTCTTTATTATTTGAAAATAATAATAATAATAATATGGTCAGCAAAGCGAACGTGTGCTTCTTCTTCTTCTTGCGATGCTAATACATATTATTAAATGTAAATTATTTCAAATTAGTATATAGATGAAGTAAAAAAATAAGTAATTTTGATTAAATGACTACAATTACATATGTAATAATATAAGTATCCAGTTTTTTTTCCATATATAAACATAATTTTTCATTACATATTTAATTATAATATAGTTTCTATACTCATTTATATTGTGTATTTGCGGATATAGGGAAAAGGATAAGTTATAATTAACAAATATAAATCATATATAGAACTATATATTGCTTGTGGATTTATGCTTGTGGATATGTTTATATAAAGATGAATGTAAGAATTTAATTAAATTCCATTAAATTTATACAAAAAAAAAAAAGAGAAATATTCGATACATTTTTAATAAAATTATCTTTTACATTATTATCTATTATCATTTTCTCATACAAACTCGATTTTCTCGAAAAAAATTAATCAAATTCGTTATTAATGAAAGTAAATTTCATTTTTTTGTTTTATTATTTCTATAATTTGCAAATCATATATACATAATCCGGTTGATTATGGGGAATTTAACAAAGTTTTATTATAGATTTAAATTTAAATATTTTTGGAGTTGTTTTTTGTTTGTTTTATTCGTAACTTACTTTTTGTTTCTTTGAATGGATTTCTCTATATCAAAAATCTTAAATGGTTTACTTAATTATATGTTAATTATAGATCTTTTTTTTTTCAATAAAATAAAATAAAATAAAACCAATACACTATTAATAAATAAAAAAAAACGCAATTTATTATAACAAATAAAGTGCATAAGCATAATATATAACAATAAATATGAAATAAAAAAAAAAATAGAAATGTATTTCATAAAAAAGAAGATCAATCAAAACAAAAAACAAATAAAATTAAATCATTCATATTTTTTTTTGGATAAATTATGTATTGAATTTTTTTTGTAGTTAACTAAACTTTTACTTTTATTTAAAATAATAATTATATATATTGCATTTTAGATTTGATTTCGGAATAAAGAAGTAGAAAAACATAACGAAAAATGTTGTATAAGTCAAGTTGTACACTAACGGATGTGGATTAATAAATTATTTACATATATGGTTATTGCTCATGAAACTGCTGATGGTTATTTCGATTATAGTTCGATAGTACTACGTTCTAAATCAAATATTATAACTTTAAAAATCTTCTGTATAATTTCTGCCCTTAAAGTTTAGTAATTTTATACAGATTTTTTTTCTATTTTCTCAAATATATACGATTTTAAACAAATTTTTTATTGATATACAAATTGCAAAAATCTCCTTTAAATTGCATATTACATAAAATTAAAATCGTTTTATTTGATCTTTATATGTATATATATTTAATTGTTTTTTGAATGTTTGTTTGTTTTTAAAGCATTATTATTATAATTGTCTTATTGCATATATATTGTAATTTTTGTAATACATGACCTTATATAATAAAAGTTTATAGATTTAAAATAATAATAAATGTATGTCTGTAATTATTATAATTCGCAATTTATCGCAATTAAATATACGGATAAATTTACACACAATACAAATTTTCATTTTCAATTGTATAATATATAAAATTAAAAACGTAAATTTAATGGTAATTAAATTATATATACAATATATGTTGGGCAAAATAATTAAATAATAAATAAATTTGTTTTTGTATGTTTTGCATATTATATATATAATTAAATTATATTCTTATTTTTTTTTAATTATTATAACGCATAAATAATTGAATTTTAATTTGAAAATTTAATAATATTATAATAAATAAAAATTGTCAAATCATTATTATTATGAATTTATATTTGTTGTTATTATTATTTTGATTAATTTATTAATCCTGAAAGTTATGGGGTGCCCGTACAAAGGGTATGGTTAAATTGACAATTTTTCACGTTTATAGAATTTACTTATAGAATTTGTTCTAAAACCCCATTTGATATGTAAGGAAAGTTTTTAGAGAATTTAATTATCTATCGATTGATGGGTTGCCCATTATTCTATCTCAACAGGTTTCCAAGTTATGGCAATTTTACTAAACCTCTTACATAATAAAAAAAGTTATTTTTTTACATATAATTGGTCAAAATCAACCACTAATCATTCGATTTTTAAGGGTGAAATTTCCATGAAATTGTATTGATTTTAAGACTGAATCTTAAGTAAAATAACCTGAATTTTTCGAATTTAAAATAATATTATGGGGTACCCGTACAAAGAGTAGGGTTAAAATGACAATTTTTCACGTTTATAGAATTTACTTATAGAATTTGTTCTAAAACCCCATTTGATATGTAAGGTAAGTTTTTAGAGAATTTAATTATCTATCGATTGATGGTCTGCACATTATTCTATCTCAGCAGGTTTCCAAGTTATGACATTTTTACTAAACTCCTTACATAATAAAAAAAGTTATTTTTTTACATAAAATTTGTCAAAATCAACCACTAATCATTCGATTTTTAAGGGTGAAATTTCCATGAAATTGTATTGATTTTAAGACTGAATCTTAAGTAAAATAACCTGAATTTTTCGAATTTAAAATAATATTATAGGGTACCCGTACAAAGAGTATGGTTAAAATGATAATTTTTCACGTTTATAGAATTTACTTATAGAATTTGTTCTAAAACCCTATTTGATATGTAAGGAAAGTATTTAGAGAATTTAATTATCTATCGATTGATGGTCGGCCAATTATTCTATCTCAACAGGTTTCCAAGTTATGGCATTTTTACTAAACCCCTTACATAATAAAAAAAGTTATTTTTTTATATATAATAGGTCAAAATCAACCACTAATCATTCGATTTTTAAGGGTGAAATTTCCATGAAATTGTATTGATTTTAAGACTGAATCTTAAGTAAAATAACCTGAATTTTTCGAATTTAAAATAATATTATGGGGTGCCCGTACAAAGAGTATGGTTAAATTGACAATTTTTCACGTTTATAGAATTTACTTATAGAATTTGTTCTAAAACCCCATTTGATATGTAAGGAATGTTTTTAGAGAATTTAATTATCTATCGATTGATGGCCTGCCCATTATTCTATCTCAACAGGTTTCCAAGTTATGGCATTTTTACTAAACCTCTTACATAATAAAAAAAGTTATTTTTTTACATATAATTGGTCAAAATCAACCACTAATCATTCGATTTTTAAGGGTGAAATTTCCATGAAATTGTATTGATTTTAAGACTGAATCTTAAGTAAAATAACCTGAATTTTTCGAATTTAAAATAATATTATGGGGTACCCGTACAAAGAGTATGGTTAAAATGACAATTTTTCACGTTTATAGAATTTACTTATAGAATTTGTTCTAAAACCCCATTTGATATGTAAGGAAAGTTTTTAGAGAATTTAATTATCTATCGATTGATGGTCGGCCCATTATTCTATCTCAACAGGTTTCCAAGTTATGGCATTTTTACTAAACCCCTTATATAATAAAAAAAGTTATTTTTTTACATATAATTGGTCAAAATCAACCACTAATCATTCGATTTTTAAGGGTGAAATTTCCATGAAATTGTATTGATTTTAAGACTGAATCTTAAGTAAAATAACCTGAATTTTCCGAATTTAAAATAATATTATGGGGTACCCGTACAAAGAGTATGGTTAAATTGACAATTTTTCACGTTTATAGAATTTACTTATAGAATTTGTTCTAAAACCCCATTTGATATGTAAGGAAAGTTTTTAGAGAATTTAATTATCTATCGATTGATGGTCTGCCCATTATTCTATCTCAACAGGTTTCCAAGTTATGGCATTTTTACTAAACCCCTTACATAATAAAAAAAGTTATTTTTTTACATAAAATTTGTCAAAATCAACCACTAATCATTCGATTTTTAAGGGTGAAATTTCCATGAAATTGTATTGATTTTAAGACTGAATCTTAAGTAAAATAACCTGAATTTTTCGAATTTAAAATAATATTATGGGGTACCCGTACAAAGAGTATGGTTAAATTGACAATTTTTCACGTTTATAGAATTTACTTATAGAATTTGTTCTAAAACCCCATTTGATATGTAAGGAAAGTTTTTAGAGAATTTAATTATCTATCGATTGATGGTCTGCCAATTATTCTATCTCAACAGGTTTCCAAGTTATGGCATTTTTACTAAACCCCTTACATAATAAAAAAAGTTATTTTTTTATATATAATTGGTCAAAATCAACCACTAATCATTCGATTTTTAAGGGTGAAATTTCCATGAAATTGTATTGATTTTAAGACTGAATCTTAAGTAAAATAACCTGAATTTTTCGAATTTAAAATAATATTATGGGGTACCCGTACAAAGAGTATGGTTAAATTGACAATTTTTCACGTTTATAGAATTTGTTCTAAAACCCCATTTGATATGTAAGGAAAGTTTTTAGAGAATTTAATTATCTATCGATTGATGGTCTGCCCATTATTCTATCTCAACAGGTTTCCAAGTTATGGCATTTTTACTAAACCTCTTACATAATAAAAAAAGTTATTTTTTTACATATAATTGGTCAAAATCAACCACTAATCATTCGATTTTTAAGGGTGAAATTTCCATGAAATTGTATTGATTTTAAGACTGAATCTTAAGTAAAATAACCTGAATTTTTCGAATTTAAAATAATATTATGGGGTACCCGTACAAAGAGTATGGTTAAATTGACAATTTTTCACGTTTATAGAATTTACTTATAGAATTTGTTCTAAAACCCGATTTGATATGTAAGGAAAGTTTTTAGAGAATTTAATTATCTATCGATTGATGGTCTGCCCATTATTCTATCTCAACAGGTTTCCAAGTTATGGCATTTTTACTAAACCCCTTACATAATAAAAAAAGTTATTTTTTTATATATAATTGGTCAAAATCAACCACTAATCATTCGATTTTTAAGGGTGAAATTTCCATGAAATTGTATTGATTTTAAGACTGAATCTTAAGTAAAATAACCTGAATTTTTCGAATTTAAAATAATATTATGGGGTGCCCGTACAAAGAGTATGGTTAAATCGACAATTTTTCACGTTTATAGAATTTACTTATAGAATTTGTTCTAAAACCCCATTTGATATGTAAGGAAAGTTTTTAGAGAATTTAATTATCTATCGATTGATGGTCTGCCCATTATTCTATCTCAACAGGTTTCCAAGTTATGGCATTTTTACTAAACCCCTTACATAATAAAAAAAGTTATATTTTTATATATAATTGGTCAAAATCAACCACTAATCATTCGATTTTTAAGGGTGAAATTTCCATGAAATTGTATTGATTTTAAGACTGAATCTTAAGTAAAATAACCTGAATTTTTCGAATTTAAAATAATATTATGGGGTGCCCGTACAAAGAGTATGGTTAAATTGACAATTTTTCACGTTTATAGAATTTACTTATAGAATTTGTTCTAAAACCCCATTTGATATGTAAGGAAAGTTTTTAGAGAATTTAATTATCTATCGATTGATGGTCTGCCCATTATTCTATCTCAACAGGTTTCCAAGTTATGGCATTTTTACTAAACCCCTTACATAATAAAAAAAGTTATATTTTTATATATAATTGGTCAAAATCAACCACTAATCATTCGATTTTTAAGGGTGAAATTTCCATGAAATTGTATTGATTTTAAGACTGAATCTTAAGTAAAATAACCCGAATTTTTCGAATTTAAAATAATATTATGGGGTACCCGTACAAAGAGTATGGTTAAATTGACAATTTTTCACGTTTATAGAATTTACTTATAGAATTTGTTCTAAAACCCCATTTGATATGTAAGGAAAGTTTTTAGAGAATTTAATTATCTATCGATTGATGGTCTGCCCATTATTCTATCTCAACAGGTTTCCAAGTTATGGCATTTTTACTAAACCTCTTACATAATAAAAAAAGTTATTTTTTTACATATAATTGGTCAAAATCAACCACTAATCATTCGATTTTTAAGGGTGAAATTTCCATGAAATTGTATTGATTTTAAGACTGAATCTTAAGTAAAATAACCTGAATTTTTCGAATTTAAAATAATATTATGGGGTGCCCGTACAAAGAGTATGGTTAAATTGACAATTTTTCACGTTTATAGAATTTACTTATAGAATTTGTTCTAAAACCCGATTTGATATGTAAGGAAAGTTTTTAGAGAATTTAATTATCTATCGATTGATGGTCTGCCCATTATTCTATCTCAACAGGTTTCCAAGTTATGGCATTTTTACTAAACCCCTTACATAATAAAAAAAGTTATATTTTTATATATAATTGGTCAAAATCAACCACTAATCATTCGATTTTTAAGGGTGAAATTTCCATGAAATTGTATTGATTTTAAGACTGAATCTTAAGTAAAATAACCTGAATTTTTCGAATTTAAAATAATATTATGGGGTGCCCGTACAAAGAGTATGGTTAAATTGACAATTTTTCACGTTTATAGAATTTACTTATAGAATTTGTTCTAAAACCCCATTTGATATGTAAGGAAAGTTTTTAGAGAATTTAATTATCTATCGATTGATGGTCTGCCCATTATTCTATCTCAACAGGTTTCCAAGTTATGGCATTTTTACTAAACCCCTTACATAATAAAAAAAGTTATATTTTTATATATAATTGGTCAAAATCAACCACTAATCATTCGATTTTTAAGGGTGAAATTTCCATGAAATTGTATTGATTTTAAGACTGAATCTTAAGTAAAATAACCTGAATTTTTCGAATTTAAAATAATATTATGGGGTGCCCGTACAAAGAGTATGGTTAAATTGACAATTTTTCACGTTTATAGAATTTACTTATAGAATTTGTTCTAAAACCCGATTTGATATGTAAGCAAAGTTTTTAGAGAATTTAATTATCTATCGATTGATGGTCGGCCCATTATTCTATCTCAACAGGTTTCCAAGTTATGGCATTTTTACTAAACCCCTTACATAATAAAAAAAGTTATATTTTTATATATAATTGGTCAAAATCAACCACTAATCATTCGATTTTTAAGGGTGAAATTTCCATGAAATTGTATTGATTTTAAGACTGAATCTTAAGTAAAATAACCTGAATTTTTCGAATTTAAAATAATATTATGGGGTGCCCGTACAAAGAGTATGGTTAAATTGACAATTTTTCACGTTTATAGAATTTACTTATAGAATTTGTTCTAAAACCCCATTTGATATGTAAGGAAAGTTTTTAGAGAATTTAATTATCTATCGATTGATGGTCTGCCCATTATTCTATCTCAACAGGTTTCCAAGTTATGGCATTTTTACTAAACCCCTTACATAATAAAAAAAAGTTATATTTTTATATATAATTGGTCAAAATCAACCACTAATCATTCGATTTTTAAGGGTGAAATTTCCATGAAATTGTATTGATTTTAAGACTGAATCTTAAGTAAAATAACCTGAATTTTTCGAATTTAAAATAATATTATGGGGTACCCGTACAAAGAGTATGGTTAAATTGACAATTTTTCACGTTTATAGAAATTACTTATAGAATTTGTTCTAAAACCCCATTTGATATGTAAGGAAAGTTTTTAGAGAATTTAATTATCTATCGATTGATGGTCTGCCCATTATTCTATCTCAACAGGTTTCCAAGTTATGGCATTTTTACTAAACCTCTTACATAATAAAAAAAGTTATTTTTTTACATATAATTGGTCAAAATCAACCACTAATCATTCGATTTTTAAGGGTGAAATTTCCATGAAATTGTATTGATTTTAAGACTGAATCTTAAGTAAAATAACCTGAATTTTTCGAATTTAAAATAATATTATGGGGTACCCGTACAAAGAGTATGGTTAAATTGACAATTTTTCACGTTTATAGGAATTACTTATAGAATTTGTTCTAAAACCCCATTTGATAGGTAAGGAAAGTTTTTAGAGAATTTAATTATCTATCGATTGATGGTCTGCCCATTATTCTATCTCAACAGGTTTCCAAGTTATGGCATTTTTACTAAACCCCTTACATAATAAAAAAAGTTATATTTTTATATATAATTGGTCAAAATCAACCACTAATCATTCGATTTTTAAGGGTGAAATTTCCATGAAATTGTATTGATTTTAAGACTGAATCTTAAGTAAAATAACCTGAATTTTTCGAATTTAAAATAATATTATGGGGTACCCGTACAAAGAGTATGGTTAAATTGACAATTTTTCACGTTTATAGAATTTACTTATAGAATTTGTTCTAAAACCCCATTTGATATGTAAGGAAAGTTTTTAGAGAATTTAATTATCTATCGATTGATGGTCTGCCCATTATTCTATCTCAACAGGTTTCCAAGTTATGGCATTTTTACTAAACCCCTTACATAATAAAAAAAGTTATATTTTTATATATAATTGGTCAAAATCAACCACTAATCATTCGATTTTTAAGGGTGAAATTTCCATGAAATTGTATTGATTTTAAGACTGAATCTTAAGTAAAATAACCTGAATTTTTCGAATTTAAAATAATATTATGGGGTGCCCGTACAAAGAGTATGGTTAAATTGACAATTTTTCACGTTTATAGAATTTACTTATAGAATTTGTTCTAAAACCCGATTTGATATGTACGAAAAGTTTTTAGAGAATTTAATTATCTATCGAT
The DNA here is from genome assembly GCA_958336335.1 of Dilophus febrilis. NCBI lineage: Eukaryota > Metazoa > Arthropoda > Insecta > Diptera > Bibionidae > Dilophus > Dilophus febrilis. Next base: position 38,092,798 of record OY284472.1, read on the forward strand.
TGATGGTCTGCCCATTATTCTATCTCAACAGGTTTCCAAGTTATGGCATTTTTACTAAACCTCTTACATAATAAAAAAAGTTATTTTTTTACATATAATTGGTCAAAATCAACCACTAATCATTCGATTTTTAAGGGTGAAATTTCCATGAAATTGTATTGATTTTAAGACTGAATCTTAAGTAAAATAACCTGAATTTTTCGAATTTAAAATAATATTATGGGGTACCCGTACAAAGAGTATGGTTAAATTAACAATTTTTCACGTTTATAGAATTTACTTATAGAATTTGTTCTAAAACCCCATTTGATATGTAAGCAAAGTTTTTAGAGAATTTAATTATCTATCGATTGATGGTCTGCCCATTATTCTATCTCAACAGGTTTCCAAGTTATGGCATTTTTACTAAACCTCTTACATAAAAAAAAAAGTTATTTTTTTACATATAATTGGTCAAAATCAACCACTAATCATTCGATTTTTAAGGGTGAAATTTCCATGAAATTGTATTGATTTTAAGACTGAATCTTAAGTAAAATAACCTGAATTTTTCGAATTTAAAATAATATTATGGGGTGCCCGTACAAAGAGTATGGTTAAATTGACAATTTTTCACGTTTATAGAATTTACTTATAGAATTTGTTCTAAAACCCGATTTGATATGTACGTAAAGTTTTTAGAGAATTTAATTATCTATCGATTGATGGTCTGCCCATTATTCTATCTCAACAGGTTTCCAAGTTATGGCATTTTTACTAAACCCCTTACATAATAAAAAAAGTTATATTTTTATATATAATTGGTCAAAATCAACCACTAATCATTCGATTTTTAAGGGTGAAATTTCCATGAAATTGTATTGATTTTAAGACTGAATCTTAAGTAAAATAACCTGAATTTTTCGAATTTAAAATAATATTATGGGGTGCCCGTACAAAGAGTATGGTTAAATTGACAATTTTTCACGTTTATAGAATTTACTTATAGAATTTGTTCTAAAACCCCATTTGATATGTAAGGAAAGTTTTTAGAGAATTTAATTATCTATCGATTGATGGTCTGCCCATTATTCTATCTCAACAGGTTTCCAAGTTATGGCATTTTTACTAAACCTCTTACATAATAAAAAAAGTTATTTTTTTACATATAATTGGTCAAAATCAACCACTAATCATTCGATTTTTGTCCATTTTTCACGTTTATGGAATTCACTTATGTAATTCATTCCATTTGCATAACTTTTAAATAGCGTATAAATGCATTTTCAACGACCGCCCGTCAAAACATTCAAATATTTTATAGTAATCCGGTTATGTATTATATATATATATATACATATATAGATTATAAAATGCGGTCAATTTTTGCATATCGAATATTTTTCTATTTTAAATTTTTGTCTATAAACAATAAATATAAGTAATAAGGAAGTCATTCAAAACTGAATTATATCATTATATGAAAACGAATTTTTTTGTTTATGTTATATGAATTTTGCAAATATTTAAAAAATGATTAAAATATTTGATAAATTAAAATCAATAAATTACAAAATTATTATTTTTATGGTGGTTTGTTTTTTAAAATAATAAACTAACATAATTTGTATTCTTAAAAGTTCAGAGGAGATACGACGCGGTGCGAAATTTTATAATTCAAATGCGTTCAAATTTGGTCAATATATATCGCTATATTAGTTTTCACTTTGGTAAAAATCCATGTGTAATTGTTCGATAATATTTAAAATGTGCACCTCAGGCCATAACAAAATGGATGTTGTATGAATATTTTAAATTAAACATTAAGAAATACGATATATAGTTATGTTACGTGCCAGAAAAAAAAATTTAACAATAATATTATATATATATATAACCAAACCATATAAACAATATATACTATATATGAAATTATTAAATTTTATTTAAATGATCTTTAAAAAAGTATTTTAAAAGTAAAATTTTAATATTTATTTATAATAAAAATATAAAAAAATATATTATAAAATAAAGCGCTTTTGTTTGTATAATTATAATAATTATATTGAAAGGCATTAAGTCTGTCTGTAAGCGAAAACGAAAAATACATATATTTTGTATCTGAATGTAGGATACAGAATATATATATATATATAAATATCTATATATAAACTTAATAAATTATAATTATATATATTCACTAAAAATATATATATATTCGCGCAAAAATTAAATATTTATATATGCAATTATATACAGCATATATATATTTTGGTATATTCAATTTCGCTTTTTAAAAAAAGGAAAAATAAAAATTATATATGCTATTTATATATATAAATATTTTAATGTTAATAATAGAGTTGATTCATATTCATTTTCACCAAAAATATAATTTAAATTTTTGCATACAGTTGAATATTCGTGATAAGAAATTATTTATATATGTATTCATCAAATAAATATATTCAATTGTTTCATTTTATAAATTAAAGGTTGTGTTTATTGAATACCGAAGTGCTGGGGCATTCACAACTTAAACGCAATGTGTAGATATGTAGACAATTGGTAATCTAACTGAGACAATACGTAAACTGCGAAGGAAAGGTCCAATGTTTTGTAGTCACGTCAGTGTATTATCTGAGTTTCCTAAAGATAATTTACCCAGACAAGTGACAATTTCGAACAACTTCTTATGCCTTTCAAGTTCCGCAGATTTGGATTTTCTTATCTCCAACCGTTTTCAAGTGATTCCCAAATAACCAAGAAATAAATTTGACATTCAACTTGATTTTCATAAATAAATTGCATACTTAACAAGCATGAGAATTACAGATAAAAATGGATTTTTTGAATGAAAAAGTAAATAAAACAAAACACGTGTAGTCTAAATTGTATATTTAATCTACGGAACATAACAACACTTGTTTATAAACATAATTATATAAAAATGTATATATATAGATATGTATATTAATTTTCGTATTTAATTCTTTCGTATTTTCTTTTACCATTTTAATGAACTGCTAAAATTATTACATATATATATATATTTTTTATTTTCCTTTCAAATATATACGAAGAATTTAAAACTCAATTATATTATTCGCGCAGCATGAATTCATATTATTATAATAATCTGTGTGATAATGTGTACCTATCACAAAAAAAAAAAAATATAATTATTATATTGCATGTAAATGTTAATTTTGCATTATCTATATGGAAAAATTCCATAAAAATTGATCCCTCTGGTTATATATTATATAGTTATACCATAATATAGTTATTTTTGTATATTCTTTTCTTATTTATATACAACAAAATTCATTGATGATGATGCTGAGATATAAGTGAATTTTCTTTAATTTTGTTCATATTCATATAAATGTTATGTAAAAATATGCTGTTTAACCTGAATTTTAACATAACAATTTGAATTTTATTTATACGCACTTATTATATCGATAAACAAAGATGAATATTGTCAAATAAATAATAATTATTATTATATCTAGACTTGTTCTTGAATAATTTAATAAAATTTATTAGTAAAAATGCTATTATATTATCCCTATATAAATATATATAAAAAATACTTATATAAATAATAAAAATATAAGTTAATTTCGAGGTTGAAAAAGGTGCTGCAGAAACGAATGATTTTGCAGAAGAAATTTTCTATAGTAACTTCCATAAAACGAAAAAATTTATTATCTTTGAGCGAATCGTATATGTTTATGAATTGACGGATATAAAAACCCGGGTACGAAATGTTGCATTGGGATATAAAATTTATAAAAACAAAAAGAAATCATGATTTACCTCAACATACATTTATTTATTATTATTATTTACATATACAATAAGATTTTATATCATAAAATAAGAATATTATAAAAAATTACGGTATTCATGTATATAGATATCTTCATATTCTTGATTTACTTTGAATTGTACATATACTTATATATATACATTTGTTCGATTTTAATACTGTATTTGATTTTTAAATTATAATTATATTTGAAAATTTATTATTCTATATATAATTATAAAATCAAATATTAGTATAATAAAGTAAATCTGTACGGAATATATAATTATATATATATCTATAGATACCTGTATTATTCGTATATATATATATATATAATAAGAAAATATACAGTTCTATATCAGTTTGAGAAAATTTACAATATTTATTGAGGTATAATTTCTTGTTTATATAGTGAATATCTTAATGCATATTTTTTTATAACTTTTTTTTTTCTTATATAGATGAATAATCAATTTAAAATAAAATAATACTTATTTTCTTAATTGAATATATAATACAAAAATTAAAATCATTTTGTGTTTAAGCAATTTATTTAATATACATATAATAGATAAAAATTAACATCAATGGAAATGGTATATAAATTTTAGATATAGTTTTTGACAACGCAAGCTGTCTATTTTACAATAGTTTTAATGTAAATGTACATCGTATATATAACAGTATTTAATATAAACATATAAAGTATAATTGGTCTACAATTAATCAAATTAATTGAAATGTATATATACGTATACCTGGCGATATAAATTATGTATAATTTATTCATACACATATCAAACTTCATGACAAGTTGGATTTTCAATATTTAAACTCTTTTTCTATAATTACTTAATGGTTAAGAGTTTATATGTATATAATATACACAATATATATAATACATCATGTGTAATTAATATTTAATTTTATGAAAAAAAAAAAAACTACCGGTAATATGCTAATTATGATATCAAACATGTATATATATTTTTATATATAGATTTAAAACAAGAAATTTTCTTAACTTAAAAAGAGTGTATTATATTCAATATTACAAAATATATAAAATTACATTTTATAATCAATTTAAAAAAAAAATAATTAATAGGTTTTTTTTTATATACAATCATGTTGTATATAGACGATACACGCAACAGATGCGGTTTTTTTTTACATTATATTATAAAAAGAATTATAATAATTTTAACACCATATTCAAAAAAAAACCCAACTAACTCGCAATATATTTATTTTCTTATGCGGTTTGCTTGCTTGCTTGCTTGGTATATTAATTGAATTTTATATTGTCAATATTGACGTTGTCGTTCGTCGGATTATCGCAAGGACAATAAAAATTCTTTAAAGTGTTATATTCATTAACACTCGTACATGGTTTATTTGCCTTTGGTCAAACAATATATATTTAATTTTAATGTGTCATAGAAATGTATATATATAAATAGCGCGAGTAAATATAAAATATTAAGTACCATATATGTTTTATTCTTAATTGTTTATATATGTCGCAAATATAATAATTCAAGGATATATTAAAGTAATTGACATAAAATATAATTATATATATATATATATGACAAATTTATCTATTTATATATAATTTTTAATAATAGAGTACCTTGATATTAAACAAATTATGATATATCGACATATTCATAACGTAAAAATATATGAATAAATTAATTAAAATAATTTTTATAAATCAGATTGTAATATTACTATATTAAATCAATATTTACTTTTATGATTTTAATATTTAGGCAATATTTTAACTAAATATACAATTGAATTGATTATGAAATTTTTTTTTTTTGATCTAATAAATAAATTAATATATTAAACCTTACTCAGGAAAGATATCTAATGTGGGAGAGGTATTTTTATTGTTGTTGCCGTGTGATTCAATTTCAATTATATTAATTGAAAATAAAAATTACTTATTTCTATATATGCGGGGAAGGTATAAGTAAAAATATATATGTACTATTTTTGGAAATCATATATTAAAATACATTAATTTTTTTTTTAATTATTATAAATATCCTTTTTCCTGTTTAAAATATGTTTTTTTTTTCTTTTAAGGTGCAATTTAATATCTTATATATTAATATAGAAATTTGTTTTTCATATTTTCATTCTTATATCTGTCACCTTTTTATTGGTAATGTTTATTCAGTTGTTTAAATATCCTGTATTTAATTTATTGTACATTATGAAAATATAAGTTTTTTTTATCTTTTATCTAATTCTTAAAATCTACATTCAATTTTCATATAAATTCAATTTTCATAGTATATTTTTATTCATAGGTCATTATAATCTATATTATATATTCATTATTATAAATGATTATCAAAAAATCATATAAATGCATAGCAAAAATAAAACCGATATTATCACAAATATGATTTATTAAATAAGTTTTGTATCATTACAGAACATTAAAATAAATTATCTATAAATATAAAAAAAAACTATAGATTATTAAAATAAATTGTATAGAAAACATGGAAAATTTATACAGAATAAAAAGAATATAATAATGTATTTGAAATGTCTGTCGTATCATCATCGTCGTAAAAAGGTATAGACAATAAAAATATAAATCAAATTGTAATATTATTTATAATGCATTGAAAATTATTTATATGTAAAAAAAATAAATAAAAAATTTGCATATAAAATATTCACATATACAACAAAAGATATAAGCGACGAACCCCACATTTTAATGAAAACAGTCTTTTTTTTCCATAGCAAAATATCACCATCATTGAAGATTGTTGGTTTTATTGTGACTTTTTTGAGATGATTGTTATTTGGAAAATGTGGTTTTTATTATAGTTGTAACTTCTTTTCTGTATATATATATATATATATATACAATATGTATGGTATTATTCACAATAAGTTTATTACAGTACAATTTTTTTTTCTTTCTTCTTTAACACATAATATTGTATACAAATAATAAATAAGTGCTCTGCGTTATTTCACATATTCTGTTTTTCATATTTTTATAGAAACGAGTACAATACAATATGAATCTATATATAGCGCACGAGTATATTATAATAAATAATAAATGTTGAATAATTTTTCATTTATTTTTTTTTTTTTTTGCTTTTCTAAGTACAGATCATCATTTTTTAATGTTGTCTGTGTGTTATTGTTGTTTTTTTTTTGTTTCTTCTTCTATGAATTCATCAATTCTTCTTTTTTAATACGAGTATTGTGTTTTTGTTATATACTTTAATTATATTTTCTATAGGGTATATATTGTGTGATATCAATATATACAGCAATCATTCATTGTATTAATACCTATATATATATTATATTGTACATTGTTATTTCTTTTACTTTTTCAATTAAATATGTATACACTTTTTATATAGATTGATTTATATCGATATTTGTTTTTTTTTTGCATTGAAGAAGAAGAAGAAGAAGAAGAAGAAGAAGCAGAAGAAGAATTAAAAAATACAAATACAATAATACAAATTAAAAGAAATAATTTTTTTCTATGATGATGATGATGATGAACCCAAAAAAAAAATTAGCATTATGCGGATTTATTAGAAGATAAAACCAAAACTCTCACTTATTATAAACTTTTATAAGATAAAGTTGATCTATTAAAATCTAAATAATTTTTTTTTTATTAAAAATTTTAATATATCAATGAAAACTTTCATAAAATATATAAAAAAAAGTTTACAAAGACAAATCGATATTGTTTTAACTAATAATATATTTATTTTTCTTTAATTCGATATGCTTATAATCGAATATAGTTTTTTTTTGTTAATAAATAAAATGAAGAAGATTTTTTTTTTTGTATCAATATTTATAAATAATTCATATGAAAGTTTCGTTTTCATATATTTTTGATCAACATTTCTATAGATAAATTTATGGAGAAAATTTTATCGCTTAATTTCGTATGCAGAATGTGTGTCTGTATACGGAATAATAAATATTATTAACAGACAAAAAAAAAAAGCTAACATGAAATATATATATATATATATATATATATATATATTTATAACAACCTGTATGAAAAGGTATTATTTTTTTCAAAACCTTTTTATTGTTCACAATACACAAAGGATATTGATATATGTTATATATATAAATATCAAAGGAAATGTGCATTGCACCTGTTTATGTTAAACCAATTTTTTTTTTTTTATTTCTGTTCAATATACCTTCGAAACATATGCTCTATATTGTGTTATTTGAATAAAATGGGGAAAAAAAATGCTTAAATTGACTTACCAATATAACGTTTATTTTATTTTTTTTTATATAATCCAGATATGTTGTGGTAAATATTTAAATTGTTGATTGGATATTTTATGGATGTTCTTTTAAAAAAAAAAATGTCCTTAATCGATACGCACACAAACGAAAACTTATCACAAATACATTTTAAATTAATAATTTTATTATATATAAATATAATTCAGAGTTAATTGTAATTATAACATCAAAATAATTCACACGCGCATATAGTTAAATATTTTATAATCAAAAACAATTGAAGACTATATATATATCGTAATTATTGTAATTTGTAATAATTTTTACATAATATATAAAATAATTCTTCTTTTTTAAAACAATATAAACCACCAAAATTTCTCACAATAAAACAAATTTCAAAATTTTGCCCAAAAACAGATATTTTTCAAGAAATCCCCATATATATTTTAACAGAATTCTCGCACATTTAATTTTTTTTTTTTTAATTTTATAATGACTTTCTTTTGGTATTTTTCTTTTATATATGAACGTATCGTTGTAATTTATATATATACAATATTTCTTTAACTCAAAACTGTACTGTAACACTCTTTTGATGATATACACAACAAATTAACTGTTTGATGTGTGTAATAATATTTAAATATATAAAAATATTTTATTTATTACTTTATGTTATTTAACTTATTTCTTATACATAAACGTATATTATATATATACGTTGTTTTATTAATAACTTAACGTTTTCTTATAACATTTTTTTTGTATATATAGATATTTGCGATTGTTATATACAATCGACTCTTTTCTACTTTATAAATATGTGTATAATAACCGTTCAAAGTTGTCAATATATATTTTTTGCATTTATTATATTAAACTTATTTCACAAAAATATTTGTGAATGGTTTAGATTAAATCATTAAATGAAATTATTTATTTTTTAGAAATAAATACACAAAAAAAAAATTGGCATTAACTCGAGAAAAATGTTTTTAATATAAAAAAAAGAATTTGAATTGTTTTAAAATAATAAATCAAACGAAAAACACAAACCATTCGTGTATAATTACAAAAAAAATATAGATATTCCGATGCTTACTCTTTAACAATCAACATCACTTTAATAAATTAAACTAAAAATACAAAGAAATTTTTTTATATAAATGTTTTCCTTTTTTTTTTTTATTTTTTAATATAAATGTTGATTTGTTTGTATTGTGGTTTTGTTTTTTTGTTATTTTATTATGTCTCGCAACTTTAAAACTGCATATATTTTTTTTTTTAAATAACTAAATTCATTATTTTATGACTATTTTGAATATTTCTATATTTTATACAATGTTTTAAAGCACTAATTTAATTAAAATTTAGCTGTAATAATAATATTTTTTAATTTTAAAACGTTTAAAAACAAATAAAATTTATTAAATTTGTTAATATTTTATCAAATACGAAACACTTTTATAAGACACGACACCACACTCCTAATTGAGAGTTTTCATTTTTCAGATCAAGAAACAGATGAAGAAGAAAAAAAAATGAAGTTTTATTTAACTATTTTTTGATATTGTTTCTTTTTTAATTTTTTTTGTTTTAAAGAGAAAGAATTTAATTTACAGAATTATAACTCGTACAACAAAACTATAAGTAAGCAGAAATAAAAAATAAATACACAGCATCACAACAAAACCAGTTTCAATTTTTTATGTTTTGTGTATCTTTTTCTTATATATTTTTTATATTTATATATGGATACATTCACGTATTTTTATATAAATATAGTAGATATATAACATGAATTAAAAAAATAAAAAAAGGAACAAAATACATATATTATAAGATAAAAATGGATAAAAACATGTAACAACTAATACAATATATATGTTTCTGTTTTAAATAAAAACATGCGATATAAAAAACAAAATTGTATAATATATGTATATAAAAAAATGGGTAGGAATAATTTTTGTTACATTTGTATTTGTTAAACAATGTTTAACAGTTAAGGATAACTAATTATTAACAATGTTTTTATTTCTTCATACAGTTTATGTATAATTTTTTGATACTGAGTGATTTGTATCTAAATAGAAGACGGGACATTCGTATTGATCTTCAAAGAACTATGTCTACGACGCGATGTCTAGGTTCATATATAGAAAATTGTCCTTAAGAGTATTTATAAATTAAAAAAATGTATTGATATCAATTTAGTAAATGATCCTTAACAAACCTTATAGTGTTTTTGATTTCTAAAACATTTTCTATTAATTTTATATATAAATCAAACTCGATTCTAATCATTATCTGCGCCTGATCTGTTTATTTATACTATTTCGTTTTTTGTCTAATTTTCTTCAGGCAATGCTGTATAATATTCTGAAATAAATTTCCCAATTGCCAGCCGGTTATCTTTATTGCAACCTTCGCTTTGTATATAGGATCACCATTTATTTTATAAAACAAAATGCTCCCCTATATACACTGCGTATAAATAAATATATGTATTTTATAAAAAAATTTTCAACATTTATGCAGGTTAATGTGTAAAACTAACTACATATACTATATCATTTACATTAACACAAGTTTAAAAAAAAACATTAACGTTTCTTTGTAACACACTCATATATACATCACATTTTATCTTTTAAAATAATTAATAGTTTTAAATGTTTTTCGACTTGAATATACTCGTATCCTACGTATACGTATATAAGCGGATATTTTCAAGACGATTTTTTCCACCAAAGAAAGAATATAATGCATTTATAATTCTTTTATATTCATATATATATAGAGGTTATGCGAATTTCTATATGAATTCCAATAAGTATATATGTATAAAATATGTGTAAAATGTTAATATAGTTGCGTATTTCTTGAATATGTCAAAATATAAGCGTGTTAATTTACATCATGTATATATATAAACATATCACATTTTATTAATACAAATATGCATATTTATATATGATATTTTTCTATATAATTACTATACTCACTTTATATGTATATAATAACGGATATGTTTATTTTAATGACAATATAATTTTTAAAATCGTGTATATAATCAATCAATATTCTCTTAAAAAAAAAATTATAGAATAAATCTATCTATACTTATAATGTTATATAATAAACTCGCTATCTATAATCTATCATAGAAATAGAAGAGTATGTATATAAAGAATTTTAATAATATAATAAATAGTTTTTATTTTGTTTTGCTATTTAGAAATAAGTTTCATATTATTTTATTTATCCTATATATGTATTTATAACAATTTTCTATTTGTGATAAAAGAATCAAGAATACGTAAAAATAATGACAAAACATTTTATATCATTTTTCTTATAGCATATAGGTTAACACTCTTGAAGATTTTCTTCCAGGAATTTTTTTTGTTAATATAATTCTTTTAATTATTTTTTTCTGTTCTGTATATAAGAAATGTAAATTATCAGCATTATTTATATTGAGATCATCGAGTTGTTTTTTTGTTTTTTTGCAACTTAAAAATTCCTTTCAATTCTGTTCATCAACAGAAATTACAATGTTTATTTATTATTACATGATTGTTTATCTGTTTTAATTAATTAATATTTATGTATATACGCACAAACAAGAAGGTATAGAGTCTACAAATGTCATCAATATAAATAAGAATTGTATTTATATATACAAAAATATATATATATATATAAATATATTAAATGAATTAAATTACAAGAAATTGCTTTATTTAGTATATACATTTATTTTTATGTATATTATATAAATAAACAATAAATAAACATTTTTATAAATTCTATGTGTATAAATGTGTTGTTGTCGCATCATTATATATGGTTTAAATCAAAACATAATCAACATTGTTGAAGATCAACAAATATATAGATACAAAAAGTGTTAAAGCATAAAATTATATATACAAAACAATTATTATTCAATGCGGTGTCTTTCAAGGTCTTTTCTTTTTTTTTTTTTTTAAATAATAATTTAATGTATTTATTTATATGTGTTTAATGTAATCCAAATATATATTCTTATAGCAGCAAACAATATAGCATGTGTTTTTTTTTTTCTTTAAATGTTTTTTAAAGTATATTGAAATTGTAAAAAGAAAAAAATTGAACACCATAAATTATTGGATGTACAAAGATAACTATAAATACAAGTTACATATACGAAATCGAAAAGATACATTTTTTGCAATCTTATCATTATGAATTGTTGTATTTCTATACGCATCAACAATTATTTATTATAATATTCTTATATTCTTTATATATTATTTATAAAATTGATTGTTATAAACGATTATATATATTCGTCTATATATGAATTTTGAATTTGTTATTTATAATTTTTATATTATAAATATTTGTAAATACATATTTATTTTAATGTATATTGTTGTGTTTATTCGCATTTGTAATGTCTATATTGAATTAGCAGAAAAAATCAAAAATCGAAATGATATATGAATTAATTTGTATTATTATTATTTTATAGTTGGGGGACTCATCATTTAAATGAAATATTTTATTTATAAAATTAAATCAGATTAGATTAGATTTGTTTTCCCCGGCAACATAATTCCGAGCTAACTTAATTCCGCAACATAAACCCATTTTACCGTAGTAACGAACAAAAATAAAAAAAAAAGGTTGCCTTTATATAAGGAAGCTATAAGCATAAGGATCTTTTAACAAAACAATATACGATCTCTTAAGAAACCTTATCTTCTCTATATATAAATCTAATAATTGATTCAAATTCTTCGCATATATAAAAATCTTTTGTCTTTATCCAACTCTCTATAAAATATAATCAAACGGTTCTATATATACTTTCTTAACCGTGTTAACTTAAAATATGTATGTTAATCAATTCAGTTTTGTATTTTTTTTTTACTTTATTGTAAATAATAAAATATTCTTTAAAAAATAAATAAACTATTTTTCTATATTGATTTTTTATTCTATTGTTAATTCTCACACAAATATGTAATAGAGTATTTTTTATATACAAATAATATATATTTTTGTCAATAAAAAAAAAATTTATATATTCAATAATGGATATTTAAATTTATATTAACATTTTGCCGTCAATATTCAATAAAAAAAATATATATGTATATTCAAAATGTGTAAAATAACAGAATATATAATTTATCAGTAAATACACAAAAAAAAAAATAAAATAAAATATTATTATTACATACCTTCATTGAATGTTTCATGATTTTCCGTTAATATATTAAATAATTCCAAAAATGTCATTTTCTATAATGTGTTAAATAAAAATGTATGGAAAATCAAAAAAAATGATTGAAGTCTTTATAATTAAAAAGATCGCACTTGTATAAAAATTATAAACTTTTAATTAATATTTAAAAAATTATATAAACACATCAGAGGTTTTAATTATATATTACTATATTTATTATATGATTAATAAAGATTTATCATTCATTGTTTTTTTTCTTCTTCATATAATCAATACAATTTTTCTCATATTCAATTTTCCCATTCATAAAGTATTATTATATCTTTATCTAACAAAATATTTAATTATCTAACAAAATACAATATATTATCTAATTATACTGACAAATAATAATTAGTATTTCAATCATTTTTATCAATTGTACATAAAACTTGCGTTATGTAATAACTAATAAGAGAACGGATATATAATTTTTTCAAAAAGATAATTATAAAAAAAAATGTATATAAACCCGCAGTGTACATAATTTTTTTTTGCAATATAAATATATATTTTTTATCAATAAAAAGTATCAGACGCGGAAAACAAGTGCATAACAATATATATATATATATAATTATAATAAATAAGAAAAATTCATATAGATATATATATGAATATGAATTTAAAAATTAATATTTTTTTAATATTTTATATTATTTATATTAATAAATGTGTGTGGTTAACCGATGATTTCGAAATAGTTTCATATGAATTTCCACCACCATTGTTATATAAAAGATTTCAAGATGCAGCATCAATTTGTGCACCAAAAATTAATATACCCGTTGAGATAATTAAAGAAATGGCCGATACAAGGATTTTAATCGAAGATGATGAATCAATTGATTGTTATTTTAAATGTTTATTTGTTGAAAGTGGTGCAATGGATGATGATGGTAAATTTTTAATAAACAATTGGTTAAACTTTATCGATACGTTCGATGAACAAACCAAATTAATTATTATAAATATGGCATCACCATGTATTAAGGTAAAAGGTAAAACACCATGTGAAAAATCAATGAATTATATGAAATGTATGCAAAGAGTTGATCCAAAGGTATAAACATATAATGAATATAATATTAAGTTTTTCTTCTTTTTTTTTTTAAAGTATTGTTTTTGTTATATTAAAAAATGTATTATTCATTCATTTTAGCATTTTTTTATTGCTGTACCAGATTTTTAGCAAATGGAAATTATTTATAAATCAAACGAAATTAAATGAAAATCTACAATTATAATTTATGCATATTTTATAATTATTATTTTAAATTAACTAAATTTAATATACCTCATCAGTTGATTCTATTTGTTGTGTTACTGTTGTTGTTGGTGGTGCTGATGATACATTTATATTTTTTACTTGCATAATTAATTATTTATTACCTGTTGTGGAAAAAATAAATGGAAAAAATATAAATGTTATTGTGATTTAAAATTAAAAAAATATTAAATATTAAATTACAATTAAAATTTAGGTATTATTTTATGTAAAAAAACTATATTTCTCCGGATTAAAATAAATTGAATAACAAAACAAATCAAGTAGATATAATTTGTAATCAAAAGCGAAAGTGTGGAATTTCAGAGTGGATTTTTAAAAAAACCTTTTACATTATCTCAAATCCTATTTTAAATAAAAATATTACAAATGAATCCTCAAAATAAATATAAATCATATTAATAGCTTGATTATATGCATTTTTATTTCATATTAAAAAAAATTTATATATTTTTATAGATCAAGAGTTTTTTCAAGAGTTTTATTAACAATAGAATTCTGACAGTTTTGAATAGTATCAAAAGCGATGTTTGAAAAAGGTGAAAAAAATATAAAATATTCAATTATTTAATAACTGAGAAAGGTGCGATAAATATGAATTTTCTCTATATAACATATATATTATTTTTTAGAATAAAACGATTATAAAATATAATAAAACTTTAATGTTTTTATATAACATAAACAATATTTAACCTCCCTTTTGCGTTTTATATACACCGCAACATCGTCTCGAAATATAAAATAAACAAACAAACATAAAAAAAAAAGATCTTGAAACAGGATTTCTTTTTTACAAAAAAAAAAAAAAAAAAAATGAGAAAGAAAATCAAAATATAAATGTTTTTATAATAAAGGGTTTATTAACTTGATATATAAATGTCATATATAATATTAAAACAACATCCTTTTTAACGTTTAAAATTAAATAAATAAAAAAACTCACTATATTTTATTTGTTTAATATAAATTATTTTACCTTTTCAAATATTTTTTTTTTAAAACAAATTTTATGTTTTATACTTTTAATTGTTTCGTTAACTGGAGGATGTTGATTTATTTTTAATTATCTTCATTAATTTAATGAAACATCATATATTTTATAACTAAATCATTAAAAAGAACTTTTTGACTATCAAAAACACATTTAAAAGTTTTAATTTAATATAAAATAATAAAATATACAATAAAAAAAGTATAATTTTATAACCACTTGTGTTTTACACACAAACAATATATACTTATATATAGATTTTATTAACAAATATTTTATGGATGAATAAAAATAAAAATCAAATAAATCTACACACACACACACAGCTAATTAATTATAGTTAATTATAAATAACATTTTACTTTTTCGACAGAAAAGTGATTATATTTATTTTCAAAAAAAAAAAAAAACATTTAATATAACAAAAAACCATCATTCACAAACGGGATTCAAATTATAACTAAAAAAATTGAATATTGTTTGTATAAATATAAAACCTTAAAGGAAATCATGGAAACGTTTTGTAAATCTATATGATATGTCTCTATATATATTTAGTAAAGTTCATATTTTTTTTTTATAAACAATATTTAATATTTTATTTATTTATTTATTTATACTACCTAAACGTATATCAGATATATACAATATATATATAAAACCGAAATCTGAGTCAGTAAACACATATATAATTTAAATTTTATATATGACTATATGGATGGATGGCTGGTTGTATGGATAAATAAAGCAATAATAAATGCAAACCGAACAACAACATTAACATCAGCATAATATTTAAAAAAAGAATAAGAATATTTTACAAATTTTATCATATATATATATATGGCCCCCATTCATGAATATTTTTTTCCCTTAAAAATACATGACCATTCATTATTATACTCTTAATATAGAAAATACATATAGAAAAAATATTAAAAAACCATTTATTAAAAGAAAAGATAAAAAAAAAACACTAATAATTTTTCTTTTTTGGAACAGAAGTTATGTGCATTTTATTTTTGTTGTATTATTGCTTTTGTTTAAATGATGGAATGAGGATGAACACAAAAAAAAACTGACAGACCGTGTATATATATAGACAATTTTTTTATTTATACGCATTTATATGCAAGTGTTTCCTCTTTATCTTCAATTCTTCAGAGGTTCAGTGGTGATTTTGAACCTGAACGACGGCACGTATATATATTATTAATTAATATATATAAATAAAGGTATATTATAAATACTTAATATCATATTTTCAAAGAAAAGGGAAACATCTTATATGCAATACAAAACTTCTAAAGAAAAATAAAATAAAATAAATTGTGGGCGAAAAGCATTTTAGCAATATTTATATTAACAAAAAAGATGTATTTATAATTTATTATACGGAAAATATATATGATTTAATGATGAGTTTAATAATTTGATCACGTCTACTCTAATTTTATAAATATACGATGAGGAGGATATTTTTATATAGTTATCCATCTATAACCGCATTCGCATATATTTATTATATATTCTGTTTCAAAAATACCAATTATAAAAATCATATATATATAAATGAAGGTAAGATACACTTATATTTAGAAGGTATATGAATTGAAATATTATATTTACATATATCGTTCATTTATTATATTTAAATCCCTATATTCTTTATTGTGTGGTAAAAAAAAAACAAATCTAAAAATTATAATTTACTATTTCACATTGTGAAGATATGCACAAAAAAAAAATTTTAAAACTTTTTAAAAATCACTTTAAATTAATTATATATATACTTTTATGAATGGCAAATGTGCGTGTCTTCTGTTTTTAATTTTTTTGCTGTAATCTTTTTGAAAAAATAAATATGTTTTTAGTGCGTAATATTTATTATATGTATATATTCACATCAGAAGCATATTATATTATATTAATTCCAAATGTCTAGAAAAAGATATTGAAAAAAATAATTTAAAATGCTATATATGTATACTATATAATTTAAATAATTTTTAAACATCTATGAGAATTATATTTTTTTTTAGAAATAATTCATTCAAGTTAACAAATAATAATATATTCACATATGTATTATATAAATGTATGTTATATATGCATATTATATTAATATTATAAGAAGTTTTTACATTTATTGATTTTTAATATATAATTTGTTCTATAACCCAATTAGCTCCGTAAGGGAAGTTTTTAGAGAGTTTAATTATCTCTCGAATGGACCCAGGCCGGTTATTCTAACTCAACTGGTTTCCAAGTTATGGCGTTTTTACTGAACCTCTTAAATAATAAAAAAAAACTATAATTTGTAAACATCAGCCTCTTATTATTTCCATTTTTAAGTGCGAAATTTCCATAAAACAGTACTGATTTTAAGGAAGAATTTTAACTAAAATAAGCTGAATTTTCCAAATTTGCAATAATATTAAGGGGTCTTAATATAAAAAGTATGGATAAATTGACAATTTTTTACGTTTATAGATTTTCGTTAAAGAATTTGTTTACAACCCCACTTGTGAGCTAAGGGAAGTTTTTTGAAAATTTAATTATCTATCGAATGCATTCCTGAACGTTATTCTACCTCAACGGGTTTTCAAGTTATGCTGATTTTCCTGCAATCGTCATCTTAATTAAATAATGTTTATTTTCCAAATATAAAAATCGAAACTTTTCTTATCGATTTCCCAATTGATTAATTATTTATATATTTGCATAATTGTTCATGTAATTGGAAAATCATATAAAATTATAATAAAGTTAAAAAATATTATCTTTTAAAAGAATATTTTTCTACATCGATTTTTATCTATAAAGTTTATTTCAAAAATGGAAATTATCTCATATAAAAATGAAGTTTTTGATAAACTTGATAAACTCGAATTTATCTATAGTTGTTTGTTATTGATACTTACCCACCCTAAATTGAATGTTTACATTTTTTTGTGTTTACAAAAAATAAATAAATAAATATTATTGTTTATGTGAATAAATCCGTTTGCTTATATGTTTGTTATAAATTATTAATTTAATTTAATTAAAAATATAATGTAATGAGTGATTCGGATGATACGGATGTTTTACTATTGATACCACCGGATTTTTTCATTGTAAACAATCAAAAAAATTCAATAAGCAATGATAGCCTAATAACAAACAATAATAACAGTTTTTCGAATTGTATTGATGATAATTCAACAATCGTATCCGATTTAATTAATAATAAACATAATAATCCGTTATTGGTAAGCACAAGAAGTGTAGACGAAGAATTAGAATCATTAGATAACCGATTATTTGAAATAAATAATTATAATAATAACAATATTGATATAAAAATGAATCGTCAAGTAAGTGATGATGATACGATGGTGAATTATAAAGAATTTTCATCAATGCCAACAGCAACAGCCGCCGATGATTATCAATCGACACCAAAATATAAATACTACAATTTGAAATCTAGTCAAATTGATGAGCAGCAGCAGCCCCAGTTAAAACAGCCACCACAACAACCACCACCATCCAAGATATCTACAGCATCACAACCTTTATCTTTCCATTCAAATTACATTGAAATGAATCAAATGAAACGAGACAATCAACATCAACCAATAATAACACAAAAAGATGATAGATTTTTACGTGAAATAGATTATTTTCTAATTGGAAACAACAATACGAATAATAATAATAAGTCATTTAACAGTAATGTAGATGAAAATAATGTAAAATCATTACCTGCACTGTCCACAAATCATTTGACTGAACAAATGGAACAACCACCAACCTCATCAATACCAGTCACCCAAAATGATGAAAAATTACATACGTTCGCAAATGAAATACTCAATAGACATTCGAAAATGTTAAATAAACAAAAATCTAAAATAGCACAAACAAATCATGTGGTGGCATCGACAAATCTAAACGATAGCGCCCAATTGATGAGCCTAAGTTATATCTGGGGACCCGAAGGACAACCAGAAACAGAAACTATTGAAGTGGAACGAATTAGAAGACAGGTTAAAATTGTTTATTATTTTTGAATAACAAAATTATTAATGATTATTATATATTTTTTTTTTATATTAGCATTGTGAAAAAACAATTCAAGTTTTACAATCCAAATTGTTGGAATATCAACAGAAAATATCGGTTGCAATTAAAATTGACAAAACAAAAGATACGGCAATTGGAAAATATCATGAAGCTAATTCGATACTAACAACAAAACTATCAAAAACTGAACATCGTTTGATGGAACTGGAAGAACAAATTCGAAATGAAAAAAAATATTTACAAATTGAAAATGAAGAATTAAAAGATAAAAATCAAATGATGGATTCGGAATTATTACAAACAATCGGTATGTTGAAACAATTTCAACAGCGTAATGAATTATTAGAATCAAAATTGGACAATTTAACAATGTAAGTGAATCCTAAATTAATTGATTTTAGAACATATTTTGATTTAAAATCTTTATTATATTTTATAGATCAACGAATGATATACAAGTTATACATAGAAAACAATTAGAAGATTTAGAAGTACGTTTATCGAATAGTAAACACATTGAAAGTGAATTAAATACCGAGATGACAATATTAAAAAATACAAATAAAAAATTACAATGTGAATTGGATAAGGTAAGTATTATAAAAGGTTTTTTTTTTAAAAAATTCAAAATCAGAATTGAACTTTCTTTCTTCTATAGATCAGTAAATCCTATAATGACATTAAAAAAATTACCGACGATAATACTAATGAATTGGAAATTGTAAAAGAACAAAAACGCAATTTATCGGAAAAATTACACGATGAACGAGAACGTTTTATGAATTTAGAATCACGTAAAAATAATTTACAACATACAATTGATGTGCTGAATGAAAAAGAAGTATAAAAATATGATCAATAAAAACATATCAATTCACTATAAATTCTTTTTAATTTATATATAGAAAACATTTACCAAAGAATTGGAAACCCAACGAATTGCATTAAAATCATATTATCAAAATCAATTGGAACAAGTGGTTAGTCAAAAGGTGATGGAGTTCCAAAAAGAAATCGATAAACTTGATGAAGTGTTAAAATCAGATGGAAAACGACGTGAAAGATTAATTGCCGAACGTGCAATCAAACAAATGCAATTAATGAATGAAAAGTATTTATAAATAAATCTAAAAACAATAAAACAGAAAATACGTTTATTTAAATAACCTTTAATATACTATATATATATTTATATAATTTTTAATCATTAGAAATGAACAAGAATATCAATTGATAACACAAAAACATAATGAAGAAATTGCATTATATCGATTACAATTGGACAATTCAACACAAACAATAAATGAATTACAATCGAAATTAAATGCATATCAATCTAAAAGGTAATTGTTTTGAACATTGTTATAAATAAGCGTTATGATTAAAGAACCAAAAAAAAAAAATGATATTGTTTTTAATTTTCAGAGCTGATATTGCTGAACGATTACATAATGTAATGGAAATTCAATGGCAAAAAGCTTTAGAAATTATAACTAGTCCAAATAATGTTACTAGTGACGGTTGTAATAGCAGCAGTAGTAGTAGGATCATTAATGAACAAAAACAATTGTATACGCATACCGTTGATGATATAAATCAAAGTAAATCTATTGATATTAAGAAATTAGATAAAGATCGTGTTGATGGGGTAGCCGGCCTATTGCATATGCAACAAACACAAACACGAGCCGAAAATGAAACATTTGAAACGCCCACCTCTAGTCGTCAACGTCAACGTAATGATACAAATGAAAAATTACAAGCTTACATTGAATTGGTATATAAGCGGAAGAAATGTTATATATTTGTTTGTACTGAAATAGTGTTTTTAAAAATTTTAATTTTTACATTATAGTTATTGAAAACGTCACCACGTGATTTAAATCAAATTATACCATCGAATTATTTAGATCTTGCAAATCGTGATGATCCTGTAGATAAATCTGTAGTTGAATTGAAACAACATCAAATGGAAAAGAAAAATACATCATATCAAATAAAATCATTACCACCGCCACCATGGAAATGAGACCTTAAAAAGGAATTTTTTGCATTAACACGAACAAAATATAATAAATAATTCTTTTAAATAACAATTATTCAATTAAATTCATCAAGCGAATATCAAGAAAAAGTTCAAATTCTTTAATTGTAAGTCAACGAATAGTTTTTTTAAGATAAAATATAAATATTTTTTATAGATTTTTTTGTAAACTTAGTAAATTATCTATTATAAAAAAATAAATAATATATAAATAAAAATAGTAAAATAAATAAACAATTAGTTTTTTTTAATAACATTTATTAATTGTGTGCCTTTTAATTAATACTAATTTTATTTAAAACTATTAATAATTTTATATAACATAGTCTATTCCGTTCTTTATATACATTTCAATGATTCTAAATAGACATAACTGCACATAAGTCTATTTCTATTTATCAAACGGTTCAGGTTTTTTCTCATATTTATTCTTATAACGATTAGTAATATAATTGGATGATAGATAGTATTTAAATATCAGTTCAGTATTAGTAGTACACTAAATATAAAGACGTGGATCATTTTTTGACCAAAATTTTCTTATTTATTAGAAAAAATTATATTTTTATATAGTTAATATTATATTATATCGAATTAAAAATATGTTTTCAATTCATAAAACAATTGTAATTTTAATTTTTTGTTATATTATATGCTTAACTTTTAAATGTTGTAAGTATTTTAAGGAATATTATAATAATATACATATATAAGTATTAGAAAATTTTTCATAATTATAAACTATTTATTTATATATGTTATATCGCCACAAAGATCACAATCAAATTATCAATGACAAAAATATTTTAACAGATAATAGTAATTATTATAATTCATGGCATACAATTTTAAATGTAAATACAATACCAATATGTAGTGGTATAATCATTGGTTATAAACATGTTTTATTAACTGCATATTGTTTTTATGATTATGAACTCTCAATTGATGAATATGAAATTACCGTGATAGCAAAGAGTACGATGACGACGAAGACCGATAACAATAATAATAACAACTATCAAATCATTTATGAATTGGCAGCTTATACAATCCATCCGGATTTTCATAAATATGCGGGAAAAATGCAAAATAATAATATTGCAATAATTTTAATAAAAGAAGAATTTATTAATATGAATCATTTAGCATTACCACCACAATCAATAATAAAAGCAAATCATAAATGGACAAAAAATGGAATTCATGTTATTAAATGGTTAGGATCACAAGAAATTAATAATTCATTGGATCGAAAAGAATTTAATGCTACTACTATCATTGCCCCGGCAACAAAACAATTAATATTAAATGGTAAAATAAATGATTTTAATGAATGTTCACAAAAATTTCGTAGACATTTTGGTTATAAAATGATGCCAAACCATGTACTTTGTGTAGATATTTCAAATGGACTTTATGCAATGAATATATTAAATGAACCATCAATAATATTAGGTAGTAATAATCGCAGCAGTAGTAGTAGTAGTAGTAGTAGTAGTAGGGCGACTATTGATCAAATTATAGAAAAACAACAGTTAGTACTATATGAAAGTAATCCATTAATAATAGACGAAACCCTTTATGGATTATATTTAGCTACAATAAAATTACCATATGGCCGTAATAATGAATATACTGAAATTTATTTGAATGTTGCCCGGCACGTTAATTGGATACGAGTCATTCAAATGAGTTGACCCGCAACCGCAACCGCAAGAACAACAACAACAACGAATTTGAACTATAATTTTAATAATCTATGGACGAGAATCATTAATTATTTATTTTATTAATACTTAAATGAATGTATATTGTATAACCTTTTATTACTTAATAGAAAACAATAACCATTTTTTTTGTTTGTTCCACTTTTTATATAGTTAAAAAATTTATTCAAAAAAAGAAAAGAAAAATTCATATTACATAGCTTTATATAAATTCAATTTTCTCTATATAAAAAAAAAGTGGAAATATAGAAAAATTCTTATGTATATAGTTGTTAAAATAAATTGGGAAAGGCGACCTTTTTTATTTTTTTTTCTTATTGATATACATTATACATAATATATATAGATCCTTTATCCTTTTAAAGATTTTATTTGGAAAATTCATATACGAAATATAATTTTTAGATCAGTCACACACAGTTATATTTATATACATATATGTATATTATTATTATTATATGTAGATTGAGAAAATGAAATTATTATTGTGACATATGTAAAGAATATAAACAAGATACGATAGAATAAATATATATGCGTATGTAAAAATATCCATCGATATATTTTTCTATATATATAATTTTCATTTTGATTTTCACTCATATTATATTTATAATATTATATAGGTTCTTATATAATAATAATAATAAGGATATGTGAATAGAAGATTATTTATCTTTCGTCTGCTTATATTATAGTTCATATATCAAATGGTTAATTTTATGAATATATGACAAAGTATTTTTGGGTCATTTTTCTAATCTTCTTCCGTTGTACTTTTTCTCTAATCTACTTCCGTTGTACAAATTTATATAATTTGTTAAATAACATATTATTCGTTACATAAACTTTAACATTGCTTGGGATCGATCTGATAATAAACTTTCAACGTGTGAATTTTCAATTTTCATTTTCGTATTTTGCTGTAACTATACATTATTTATATATACTCGAAAGATTTTTGTTATCTTTATAGTATATATTATTTGTTATCCTTTCACATTCTATAATAATATTTCTTATCACACTTAAACTTTTTCCGTTTAACCAACATATATGTGTCATTTCATCAAAAACAAAAGAACTATATATATATATATATATATATATACTTATGTAAAGTGTATAAAAAAGCCATAAGATATATACATTCTCTTATAATAATGTGTCTGCTACATCATATATTTGTTTTGTAATAACTTGCTTTGATACATAATTTTATAAAATAAATATATATATACAAACAAATATATGTATGATGACGAACAAAATATATGTGAATTCAACAAATAACAAAACACACACAACAGCAAAAAGGAAAAAAAAAAAAACAAACAAAAAAGATTATAAAAATATATCCTTGTGTGTTCCATCCAAAATCCGCATATAGTTATAAGGAAAAACGAAAAGAAAAACAAACAAAACTTCTTTTAAAAAGTATACAAAAATTTTTTCTCTGTATATCAGCATCTTTATCATCTTCTTTACACAACAAATAAATAATAATAAATCGCAATTCGATATTCGATAAGATCGAAATCAAAAGATTATATAATAATAATATATAGATTTTCAATCATGCCCGGTCCTGAAAGATTTGCCTATGAAAATTCTGTGTATAATTTCCAGTTTTACCCGGAGAACTTTAGAATTTTTGTGCCAAATAGAACTTTAAAATGCAGAATCGCTACATTATTATTTAGAGAATATTTAGAAAAACTTTTGTCGTCAATTGTAATTTTCATAGATCAACATCATCGCACATATTATCTTATAGTTTCTAAAGAAAAGCATTAATTTTTATTTTCTTAAAAAAATATACGGTTTTATCTATATTTATTTGTTATTGATATATTTTTGTTTTTCATTTTTATATTATCTATACTTTCCATATATATAAAGAAAAATTATTTCTTCATCATTTTTAGTCTCCATCCATATGCTTTTATTTGTTTTAGTAAATAGATTTTTTATTTATCAGTCAGTATATATATATATATATATATATATATACCTAAAAGGAAAAGCGTATAATACTTTTTACAAAAATAAAATAAATAAAACTTATTTATTTTTATATATAAATATATAAAATTCTTTTCTCAAAATACACACACACCATGTATATTATTTGTAAAGATTTTATCTTTAAAGAAAATATATGAAAATTTAAATTTATTTGCCCGAATGCATTAAATAATAAATAAATAAGATTAAAATATATGAAAATATTCTAATAGAAATTCATCATATATATATCTATAAAATAATTCGTCTGACTGCGCGTTTAAATATAGAATTAAACGATTATAAATGGAATTGAAAAAGTCAATCCCCAAAAAACATCTTATATATCTTATACAGAATATCAGAAAATAATCAGAAAATATGTTAATAATATTATAAACAATATTGCATATATTATAGATAAAAATCAATACAGAGTTTTATTTGGGAAGAAAATTCTAAAATGCTTTAAAAAAAATAAAAGATATTACTTTTATATATTACGCGTCCTTTTTCACTGCGTCTATCGATAGCTATATATATATATATATATATATTTACTTCCTTCCCCAAGGGAAGTTTTTTTCTTCTTTTACTCATTAATTTTATTCATAACAAAACAAAAAACTTATAAATTATTATAATGAATGAATAAAAAATACCTAATATTTCTTTTCCTCTTTATGTTTTGTTCTTATTTTTATCATTGACGGACAGAAAATCATATATTTTTTTTTTTAATTTGAATTCTAATTCTATATATTAAGAATAACATATTTTCCTTTAAACCTACATATACCTAATTTATAAATATTTTTATTTAGTTGTTGAACTTTCACATAACAAAATTTTATAATTTATGCAATTCGAAATTTAATTTTTGATTTTAATATATTCAAAACATTTTTGTTGGTGTTTATTAATTATATTATATATACCTAAAATTATTTTATAAAAATATCTATATACAAATAAAATTTGTTTTTTTTTTGATCGTTTTGGTTGGTCTAAAATAATAATGATTTTTTATTTATATATATATGTTTTAATGAAAAAATCAGATAAAGTTGTTTCTTTTTTTGTTGTTAATGCATAATTTGAAACTGTTTAAAATTGTATATATATTTTTTATAGGTGTTTTTCTTCATCTTCTTCGTTCTGGGCTTCTAATGAAATATGTAAGTTATGTAAGTTAAATACAAAATGTATTCGTTTAGAGCCCCAGCGAAGGATATCATCATTTCGTATATTAGAAAACATTTTTATTGACTTCATATCGTCATGTTGTCACTGCCACGTATTATTATTATTATACATTCCGGATATGGACGCACCTACACGAAAAGAAGAATTAGATAACTTTTAACAATCAATAAATATATAAATTCAATATTACATAAAATGAATAAAGAAAATAATTATTATTAAAATATATTCTAAAAATAGAAAATATCTCTAAAATTTTAATGATGAAAAATCTATATACAGAATATAAAGTATATAAACAATTCAACAATAATATATAATCATTTTAAATTCAAATAAAATCATTTTGATATACGCGATATAGATATTCATTCGAATATATATAGGTGATTTTGTTTTTTATTGTATATATTCGTTTTCGTTTATTATGGAGTAGTACATGATGATGATGATGAAGATGAAACGGAAAAACAATATAAAAATACAGGACTATATATATCTCGATAAAAAAAAATAGAATAAAAATTGATATAAATATAACCGTATGAAAATGTATTCATTTATCAAATTTTCTTTATATTATATCATAAAGTGTATATCCTTATATATATATATAGATAGATATTATTAGATATAGGTCCTTCTCATCTATATATGTATATATGAATTATATCAAATATAAAAATAAAATTGAAACATTTCTATATATGTAATAAAATATCCTTTCATATATATATATATATATATATATATATATATATATGGTAACAAACGCGAATGAAAAACAACAACCCAATTTTCTATTATTATATATATTTTTCCATCCGGCATCTTTTTCTATATAAATTTTCCTCACTTTATTTATTGTATATACATATACATATGTATATATTATTATTATAATGAATATCAAGGGGTTGTTTTGTATTATAATTCACATCTTATAAAAATTGTTTTATATACATACCTTCATTGTGAACTGTATGGGAAAAATGTATAGATCATTTTAAGGATTTTAAGGATTCATGATGATGATGATTGCGTACATGGATGGTGGGATTAGATGATGGTACGATACATATTATACAGAGTATTCGCACATTGAACAAAATGTTTTTTTATATCAGAATACATTTATTTAAAACTCAGATTGATATATATTTTACCTGCGACTATAATAAAATCATTTATATATATATATATACCGTTTTTAAATCCCTAATTTTTTCATTTACAAGTGTATAATAAAATTCAAATATACAAAAAAAAAAGAAAATATATATTTATGTAATTATATGCGTGCGAAAATTTTGTTCTCTAAATTATTTTTTAAGTGTATGTGTGCGGAAAATTGTGTTTATCCTTTTTTAATATATTGAGGAAAATCTCACACAGTTGTATAAAGTTATCTGTGTGGGCCGCATGTACTCTTTTAATATATCAAAAAGAAAATATACACTGTTAACATTTTCTATATATAGAATTTTCATCTACACAGAACTTTTCGATTGTAAAACTATGTAAATCTCTTCATCATCTTCTCGGAAGATTGTCAAACTATACGGTCCAGTAAATAGCTTTTATATCCATCACATGATAAATTTAACATTTTAAAGGCATTGTTTTTAAAATAAAACAGCAAAAATCATTTAAATTATACATTAACCAATCATATATAAGATTGATTATGACCTTTACTGTATGAGAAAATATTTCTTTGTATATACATAAGAAAATATGTGTCCTTGTGTGCCTGGGTGTTTTTTGTGTGTATCTGTTATACGCGCGGAGATTATCTCTTTTTATCACAATATTCAAAGTATCCAAAAAGTATATGGTGCTCGTACAGGTCGAAAACCAAAAACAAAAATTATGAATTAATGTTCCTTGCGAGAGATGTTCCATTGACATTAACGTATTAATTTTACACCAAACAAGTTGTGTGTCTCTGCGTTGTTTATTTTGTATATCCTTGTGTATATTTTTTGTTTTTCCGAAATATATAATGAAAATGCTGATATATCGCATGAACTATCGATTACATTTTATAAATAATCTAATTTTTCCTGATATAAATAACTATATATAAAATTGTTTTTTTTTTATTTTGTGTTTGTTAAATATATATATATATATATAGTTTATATATATAGACAATAATGTGTTTGTCCTTAAATGAATTGGGTATAAAAACTATATAAAAACAATAAAAAAAAGTTATATTATATTGTGTTTGCGTTATTGTGTATATCAAAAAATATTATGATTTAAAATGAAATGGAAAATAAATTATATATATATAGGTGATTTTGTGTGCTTTTTAATAAATATAATATAATATAAGAATCGTGTCGCGTTCCTCCAAAAATCACCCTTTTTTGTTATGGGTTTTTTTGTTTTTATTTTGAGAATCCTCGAAATTTTTGTTTTCACGCACAATTATATATATATATTGAACGCGTGATTGTGGTTTCGTTTGTTTGTTTGTTTTTTATTTATAATTTGTGTATAATGTTATTGAATATATAATTCGATTGCAATTATTTATTTCTTCACATTTTTGAATAGTCAATTTATGCGTGTTTTGTTCCTGAAGAGCGTGTGTGTTTTGGTTTTTGTTATATAGATCCTTTTAATAGCAGTTTGATCGGATACGATTAAGCTTTGACATTATATGAATGTATTCTGGTGTATTGTACGATTTATCAGTAAAGTGTAAGTATACAAAATTTTTGTATTTAAATATTTTATTATTATTTATTTTATATTCTATGTGTATTTTTGTTTATAAATAATTTAGTTGTATATAAAACAGATATATATTTTTACAATATGATGAATAGGAGTTTAGAAATTGTTTTAATATAAATATATTTATATATATATATATATATAGATATATTTGTTGTAAGATGAGGATGTAGAAGACTTTTAAAATGTATAAATAATAATAATAAAAATTTTGAAAATTATTTATTATTTATAAAATAAATTTTATATATTTAAATAAAACAAAAGATATTTTTCAAATATATTTACAATTCAAAAAAGGATAAATATAATAATTTACTATGTATATATAGGTATATTGTTATGGATTCTATGTAAAAGATATTGTTATGTGGAAAAAGGGAAAAGGATAAGCCTTTTGTAATCTATATACAATATACATATATATACATTAATTTATGTATCAAACAAAGACCTAATAATTTTTTCTAAAGGAAAATTATATGTTTATATTTCTGAGAAATTTAAACAATTCAAGTGAATTATTCACAGTAAAATAATATAATTTATACAAAAAAAATGTTGTCCATATATTATATTTATATTTCATGTCATATAAGAGAAAATAAACAATTAATTACTTATATAAACAAAAAAAAAACTTTAAGGATACGTTCATTTGGTAAAACCATTTTTGTCTTCATCATAACATCACTATCCCAATCTATATCATATTCTAATCATCGCATCATATTTATCTATAACCATATATATATATATATACGAACAAACTAATCAACAATTTATATAAATATATTTTATTATAATATATATATATACACATCACAGAGTATATATATATCCAATTACTTTTATTTATTCACGCTTATATTATTATAGTATATATAATATATTGTTTTATTTATATTATTGTTGTTATATTCAAATCGATTTTTTGTATTTCTTACAAAACAATCAAGAATAAAATTCATTATTTTTTATGTTTATATACATAATATATAATATATATCCGAAAAGCTTTTATATACATAAAGATAATTGATGTTTTGTAAAAAATATTATATTATCGATTACCTATTAAGTGTATTCTATATATAGTACATATATAAATTACAATCTAAATTATTTTTTTTTTTTATACTTTTATATATAATTATGATGATGATGAGTATAATATTGATTAAAATATTATTTGATATGGATCATGCATTATTAAAATAGAATTGTTGAGCAGTGATATGAATTTGTATATATGGATATTTATATAAATAGGATATATGAAAGTAGCCGCAGCGATTGAATATGTCAAAATTTATCACCCATCGTTTTATACAATGCGGGATATCAATAAAATTAATCGTAATATATATAACTATGTATATATAGTTGTATAATATAAAAGCTATAAAAATATTATAAAGAATAAATTGGTGAAATTAATTTCATTTCATATGTATAATTATCTATTTTATATGAGCATATTACAGAAAAAAAAATCACCCTCACCCTTACATTATAGTTTTTCTTAATCCTTTTATCGTAACCGGTTGTGATTTTAAGACCCACTTATAGGCTTTCAATATTGTTATATTTGATATAAAACAACCAAAATACATTTATTGTTGATGGGGTTTATCTGTGACAGAAATAATAAGACAAAGTTTTTCCGATCATCATCATATATATAAAGCATAATCACAACCATTTACGTTACATTGAAAAAAATAACAAAATTTAAATAATAATTTATAAAGTTTTGTATATATGTATAATATAAAATATGATAAATTGATTTAAAAGTTTAAAAATAAATGTGTGGGAATGCATATCCTCCAACCCACATATAATTTAAAAAAAGATCATCAATCAATTTCCATATATATATGTTTTGTAAAATAAATAAACTCGTTTATAGATAAAACAATTTTTCAAATATTATATATATTAATATATATAGAAATAAAAAATGTTTTAAATAAATGCATTTCTTTTTCGAAATAATTGTTTTAAAAGTTGTAAAAAAACAAAACAAACTTTACTTACAGGTATATAATGCAAAAAATATAAATAAATAAAGAAATATTTTCCTATAAGTCAAAACAAAATAGATAAAGATATTTATATCAATTTATTATTTACAAATAGACATTTAAATATTTTTATATGTTTTCATTGTTCAGAATCGATCTGTGTCCTGTATTCTATCCAATTTATACATTTGGTTTGGAAAGCTAAACCGATTTTGCCGTATAGCAAACGACCCATAGTTTTGGTATATTCGCGTCTTCATGTACCTAATGTTATAATATAGTTAATTAATATAATTAATTTATTTTCGTTTATTTTACACATCCCACATCCAAAATTTATTTAGATCCACACATTGACCATAAAAAAATGAATTCCGTCCGAGTTTGCCAATTTATATATATAGATAGATAACAAATTTATTATATATATGTACTTACTTTTTATCCACTGAGTTCCGTTCATTTCGATTAATTTAACTATATTTATATTAATACATATATTTTATATATACTCGTAATGTATGTATAATACGATTTATCTTTATTTATATATATATACTTCTTTTTTATTCTGTATATGATTCTATTGTTTGGTTTGCATGGTAAATATACATATAATTATTTATGGTTTTATAATGTAATTAATACTGCAATAATTTTGTTTAACCCAATTCATATATATACTATAATATAGTAACTCTTATTTTGCGTGTTTATCGAAAATTCACATATTTATTATATGTATATAGAAGTAGTTTATGAACATTCTATGCTTAAAGGTCAATATATAGGAGCCAACCTATAGGGATTAAAAAAAGGTATAAAATTTTGTTTCAAATACTCTGTATAATATCATAGATATTGGATTGAATTCTTTTTTTGAGACAGTAGGTTGATTTTTGATTTTTATCATTGATTTTGCATTGATTTTTTTCTGTTTTATTCGAACAAAAAAATTTCTGTGTGAATGATATCGTGGATAAGATTGGTTTCCTTCAATCAAAGTTTATTTTTATTTGTATGAAATTATCTCACAACTATATATATATATAGATGTGAATTTGGAAGTTATATCATATAATATTCGGAGGTTTTAAAGGGCCAAATCATATAATGAATTTTCCTTATTATATATTTTCTTCATAAACATGAACGCTATAAAAAAAAAAACCCTGCAATTCTCTTAACATATTATTATATATAGATCTAGATAAAAGATTGTTTGTGACATATAACATACAAACACTATATATATCATCATATACACTATATATAAATAACGTCATACATGTATTTAAAACTAAATATAATCGCAAATATGTGAAACCTTTTGTTATTATATCTAAATGTGTATATATCTACTGGGTATATATGCTGCTACAATTATGTTTATATACTTATATCGGGTGAAAGTATAGCATATATATAGCATAATATTTTATGTATATATATATGTTAATATTTTCTTTGACCTTAGAAAAATAATTTCAGGGAAAAATAATCTTATCTAAATTCTATATTGCTGTATTGTATATACATGAACATTGCTTACACATGCATTTATATATAAAATACTTCAAATTAGTATATATATATATATATGCCTATCGTTATTTTGTATATATGCTATGCGATAAGAAATGTATAAAAGGATTCCAAGGATATGTGTAATATATATATATATCCATATAAAATACCCTTTTCCTTAAAATGAAATAATATTAATGTTTATAATATATGATACATTATTTATATATCCTTAACGTACACTCACGCACGTTATTATTATAATAAACATACATATATATATATATATATATATTTGGGGACATTGATTATATTTTATTTTAATTTATAAAATATATCAAATATTGTCCCAATAATATATTATATTTGTTTATTCGCATTTATATATAAATATATATTATTCAGTAGATGTAAATATAAAGGCTTCAAAATCACAAAATAAAAGAAATAGAAATCATAAAATAAATGCGAGTCTATCTATTTAATAAATTATATATGAAGATGAACGTAAAAATTGATTTTATTTTATTACCAAAATAATCAAAAGCACTTCTTAGAATATATTTATTTATATATTGATATTATATTAAAAATAAATTACATTTTGAATTGTCCACATTTATTAAATATATACAAACATTTAATATTTACATTTTCTAATATGACATTTTATAGATATGATAAAATACGCATCTAACATATATTCGTTTTTTTTTTTGGTATATTGCTTTATTTGTTTGTTTACAAGAAGCCTATTTTAGAAACGTTCTTCTTCACCATATAGATCTACTTTCTGTATCTATCTATCAATCTATCTGTATAAATAAATAAATAAAGATCTGGATTATGGTTATATTGTTGTTATTA
Source organism: Dilophus febrilis (assembly GCA_958336335.1). NCBI lineage: Eukaryota > Metazoa > Arthropoda > Insecta > Diptera > Bibionidae > Dilophus > Dilophus febrilis. Next base: position 38,126,683 of record OY284472.1, read on the forward strand.
CCATTTTAATAAAAAAAAAAATAAAAGAATCAAAATTATTCTAGTCACGTTTTTTTGTCTTTCTATATACTGTATATTTGTAATACAAAAAAAAAATTGAAGAAATATAAAGGACCATTTCAAATAAAATTAATTTTCCTTATATACTAAATATAGTTATATATATATTATTATGTTTTGGAATTTTTTCTGTAAAATTTATATTATATTTTTTTTATTTGTATCCATCAAATTTATTATTAAGGGTTTTCTCCTTTATAAATATATATATATACATTGAAAATTCTCAGATGTATATATTATGCGTTGGGGTTCGGTCGTCAGTGGTGGCTTTTACTTTTTTCTATTTTCTATCAATATTTATAAAATATCCTATTTATATATATGACAAATCTACGTGTCTGTCAGTCAGGCATAAACAATCACGAATTTATATATAATAAATCTAGAATATAAATGAGTTAATAAAAACAATTTATTAATGGAAATTTTTCTTTTGTCAATTTTTAATAAAATATATATACGATATACCTATATATATATATACTTACAAAATGTGTGTTACAAATATATTTTTTAACTTTTCTTCTTTATAATTGAATTTATTATTGTCTTTATTATTTTATTATTATTATTATAATTCTATTCTGTCGTTTATTTTTCTTTACTGTATATTTTTTTTATTGCTTGATGAGTACATTGTTTTATATAATTTTATATATGTCATATGGCGGTAGAGTTTTTTAACACAAATACGAATATGTTTTAAAAAAAGTTTGGACTTTTTGTAAAGGACAAACACAGTCGTATAATATATATATAAATTACTTTAATAATTTTTGATATAGAAAATCAAATATATTTCTATCTATTTCAACACGTCATAGGCCTAAATTGTTGATTATTTACTATTCTGAAAAATAGATAACATCTCTTTTTATGGTTTAAATCACCAAAAACTGTCCCTTTAATAAGAATTGTATATGTGTGTTTTGGATCTTACATCTTATACAGGTGTAATTTAATGAATAATTTTGAATGTTCATTATATTTAACCATTTTGTTATAATGAAAAGGTTTAAATATCATTATAATTAAATACATATATACTTTTGTATTAATAAATTCTTTAAATTATTAAAATAATATATGCTAATTGGGATGACCAATTTTCATTTACCTTAATGATATATATGGTATCTGATATCTTTATATAAAAACAATATATTATTTATGTAATATAATATTATATTTTCACCTATATAACCGTATCATTACTTATACCAAAGATAGATAGATAGAGTGAAAGCCTTAAATTAAAATAAAATGTGTCTTTTTTGTATACTTCATATATTTAATTCGGAAAAACTTATTTAATAAATAAATTGTATATTAATAAATATACATATATATTTTAGATCTACTATACGTTATATATACATAATTTGTTGTATATTCATATATAAATATAAAATTTCAATTTTACGTATCCTTAATTTAAAATAATTTTACGATATTATTATATATATATTTATATAAAGGTATATATAGAAATTTGATATATTCATGGTATGTATAATGTATATATATAAGAGTTTTATGGAAAATTTAGTATTGTGTGTGTTATTATTATAATAATATTTTAGTTTATTTTCTTTATGGAAAATTTTAATTGAAAAATAAACTTTATTTATATAATATAATATATAATATATGTTTTGTTTAAACATTTATATTTTCATTTTAAGGGTGTTATTTTGCCGGTTTTATATATTAATATATATACAAACAATAAAATATACAACCGAGTAATATTATTTATTTAAAACATAAAGTAATTAAAAATTTACCATTTTCTGTAATAATAATAAAGTGCAATATATCTGTTCTGTATATTTAGTTTTCTTTTGTTCATATATATAGATATAGAAATAGAAATATAATTGTATATCTATAGTCGCATCTATATATACATTTTTATAAAGATCATCTGCGTAATATCGTAATATTTAAATGTATATAATTTATATGCTATGTGTATATATATTCATATAGAATAATAGAAAAAAAATCTTCTAAAAACTTCTATAAATGCTGTCTGTTTATTAAATTAAATTCAATTATAAAACATTTTTTATTGTCATTATAATTTTTTATTTGTTACACAGCAATTAAATGTTGTTGGAGCGTTCGTTCATTGACATATATATTATATGCGTATATATAAATAATAAAAAAAAAAAAATACAGAAATTTTTTAGACCGAATTAATATCACAAATTAATGAATAATAGAAAATGTCTGCCAACTTATTTGACTGTATTTATGTCATTTATAAATGTCCTTTTTTATTATATGGACTTATTATCATCTTATTATTATTATTATTATGGTTATTATTACTGATTAATTTAATGTATATATAAACAAAGATCACTAAAAAAGTGGGCGAATTAAATAAATATTTTTTAATATTTAATATTTATAAGAAAAGAGATTTTTCTTTAATTCTTTTTTTTTTAATTACTTTTTAATATATATTTTCTATATTTTATTATAAATAAATCAATTAATAAGCTTTTTTCCCTCTTTCATTCTTAAATTTAATCCGATTATTGATTAATTCAAAATTAAAAGAAAATTATTTACAATAAATTTATCGCAATATCATTCTGTACATATATAAAGGTAGAAAATTTTACATTATTTAGATATACTAAAAGTATATTTTAAAACATATATAGAAATTGATATTATATTCATTTTTATCTATATATGCGCCTTTATTTTCATACTATATAAAGTACACAAATTAATTTCTTTTTCAATTTTCTTTATAAGAGACTTTAAACAGAACATATATATATACAGAATTACCCACATAAAAACACATTCGCATATTATATCTATATACATTACAAACCCATATTATAAACAACAAAATATCCGCATTTATGAAAAATATTATTTAATGAAATATAATATTTATCCTCCCTCATATACAGATACAGTATATTTAAAGTTAGTGTTTATATGATGAACGTTTATTTTATGAATATTATTATGTGTTTTTAGTTGTATGTACATCATCGCATATGTTTGGTAAATATATACATCTATATAGAATTTTTTGTGTATTTTAAAAATTTTAATAATCTTATGTAATGTATACAATACACTATATATATATATATATATATATAGATAACTTTAATGTTAGAATAAAAAAATATATTATATACTAAATGAAATCATATTCGGAAATATAATATAGTACCTTATATACTATATATCCTGCTATATGCTACTATATATTATTTTATATATACATTTTGTGTTTATATATTTGTGTTCTTTTATTCATATACATATATAATCTAAATTAAAATTAAATCGTGACGCGAATTCAAGCACATATTTTTATTTTTTTTTTGTGTATTATTTTTTTTTTTTTTTTTTTTTGATATGGTAGTATCTATATATCTATAGATAGGGATCTATCATAAAAAAAAACACACAAAAAGAAATTCCTTTTCGCAGCTTTCACAGTATATTACTATTATTATTATTATATTCATGTATATATATACATAAAACATAATCCTTAATTGAAAGCATACAATGCGTTTTATATGTTCAGTTCATCATTGTGTGTATTATAAAAACTTTTTAAAATACCATCAAATAGATTATGAATCTAAATTCATTTTTTATAACAGTAGGTAAAGGTCGTTCCTGTAAGGATAGTTTTGTTGGCGCCCCTTCCTTTAATCAACCTCGGGGAATGGTGTTAAGTTTTCATTTCATATAGCAGGTGGCGGGTCTTTACTCTATACGGCAAGGTTTCCTGTTTCCTTATCTGGGTTAATATATTAAATGTACAAAATTTATAGTAATATAATAAAGCATAAAAGTTTATTATTTACTTGTACGTATTTAAATGATCTGTTTTTCTATTTATATTAAATCATTTACGTATATATTATTATTATTATTACTATATTTTTTTTTATATATACAATTCATTACGTAATGGTTGTATTTGTATATATGACATAATATCCATATAAGGATATTGTTTATTTTATATTATATATATATGAGTGATATTAAATTAAATTTTTCTCTATTAACATAAACAAAATCTAATATTATTTATGCATATTAAAATGAAATGAATCCTTAAGTATTACGACTATAATACACGTTAATATATGATATTTTCTGTTTTGCCTTTATTATACATATAATAAAGACAAAATGTGAAAATATGATGAAGAACGAAGATTGTTTTTAAGGATATTTTTTAGTTCATTTATAGAGAAATTACCAAAACTTTTTGTATTAAGTAGTAGTAGTAGTAAGAATTTTGTATGACATCACAAAACCCCACACCCCATTGGTAAATTAAATATATTTAGGAAAAGTATAAAATGTTGTGATATCCTTCATTTAATGAATCGTAAGGAAAAAATCGCTTCTATTATTTATGAAAACCCTTTTTATGTGTTGCTGGCGGACAAATTTTCCGAAAAGATTTATTTGTAAAAGTTTGAGGTAATAAAATAATTTCATACATTATAAGATCTTTATAAATGAATCTATAATATTCATTAATTCATTAATTTTGTATATTACATGGATAATATTATTATAGCAATCAGAAGGCGGTATATCCATCGCAGAGGTATATTTTATCTATCCAGAACAATTTGTTATATAGAAATAGGTTGACATTAACAATAATAGAAAAAAAAACATCATCAATTATGAATCCTTTATAAACACCACGTTATAAATACCACTATATATATTAATGACACGATTCTATATACTTGAATATATATATATATATAGAAAATTAATTTGAAATACTTTTCTATATGTTTTACAAAGGTTATATAAATAAAATTATACAGGAAATTGTATTTAATTGGCAATAAAATATTAATAATATCACATACATGTAGTTAAATAATAAATTTAATAAATAATAAACATTTTTTAATGTTATTTCATTTTTTTTTATTGATTTTGCCAAAGAAAACTTTCAAATTATCCATTTATTCATAATGTTCAAAAATGTTTATTTTTATTTAAACCTAATTGAATGAAAAATCCTAATGGAATTTGTGTTTATGTGTATATGTATATACAGAGAACATTTATTCAATATATTTTAAAATCGTATAACTATATTGTACTATATATACATTATATATAAATGAATTTTTCTTGTTTAAATGGTATTTTTTGTTTTGAGCTTTTAGACATTCAAAGGTATATACATACAAAAACTGTATATAAAAATTAAAAAAAAACACATTTTTATTTTGCTAATCCAATAATATAAATAAACATTTTGTTTGTTTTTTTATTTTTAAGGATCGTTTATTATATATATTTGTATTGTTATCCATTAATTTTTTTGTTACCTTTGAAATTTGATTGATATATAAACTTTAAAATTTATATATATTTAAGTCATGATGTTTTATAAAACATATATTTTATATATCGTATTATCATATAAGATAAGCGTTTTTGATGGGGTAGTTTAAAATATTAATATTCTATATATATAAGCTCTTAAATTATACATTGATGATTTTATAAAAATTTTTCCAATTTCGTACAATCAAGGATTTATATATTCTATATACGATTGATATACATATATGTTGAAAATAATGTGAATTTTATATATATACGGACAATTTTAACGATCCTTATCACAAAGTAAACAATGTTTCTATTTCGGTTTACCTGGAAAATAACATATTTTTTAAACAATTTCGGAATTAAAATGAAAGTAGATTTGTATTTTATATAAATATATGGCTTATGTTGTCTTAAGTTAAAATGACATAAATTTAATTGCAAATATATATATAGCTTTACTTTTTTTTATTTTTAGTTACGGATTAATCAATTTTATATATAGATTATTTAGTAGTTTTATTCATATATATATTTAGAACATATAGAAGAAGAAGAAGAAGAAGAAAATAGGTTTCGAGTTTTAATTTTAATTAAACTAATGTGAATGATATATAAACAAACTATAAAGTAATATATATATATATATATATTTATAGATACATTTATATATAAGATGATTTGTTTTATACGACTTGATAGATATTTATAAAAGTATATTTATATAATGAAAAAAAATTTCATATATAGTAAAATAACAAATATTTAATGCATTATAGATATCAGTTTATAACTTTAATGTATATTATATCAAACTCAAATATATCTATATATATATATTTTATAAAATATCTATTATTTACTATATATAGATATATTTATTTATAGAATCAGAAAAGTCATGATCATGAACAATTTTCAGGTTTGTTGTTATAATTCAGGTCAATCAAATAAACATATAAACATATATATATATAGAAAAGTTTTTAACATATATATGTTGTATTATTTTGTGATGCATGTTGTAAAAGTATTTATTTTTTTTTGTAAAAATGTAATAAATATACAATTCCATATATTATATATTGTTATAAATAAAATGAAAATATACAATTTTCTAAAATAAAATATCCTTTTTTTTATATATATAAATGTATATAACACAATAAATATAACTATATTCTATTCTATATAAATATATATATATATATATATAGTTTATATTGAGCTTTATATATGGTAAAGTATTAAATGATGTATTGATATTTTATAATTCCATGATTTATTTGTTTGTTAAAAAATGGCAAAATGAAAATAAAATAAAAATTGGTATAAAAAGCTTTTATCTTTACAATGTTTTATTCTTTTTTTTTTTTCTTATATATATATATATGCATGTAATTTATCACTAGGAATTTGTTGTAAATCGTGTTGTTACTTTAATTGAGTAATTATATATTGATCGTTTATTTTTTATATATATATAATAAGTATAAAACCAAATACTTACAATTAAATAATAATTAACCTTTTGGCCACAAAATTAATTTGTTTTACGGGATCTTAAGCTTACCTATAAAATTTCCATGGTTCAGTTTCCCCATCACTTGATCAAGAGAATCGTATAATATATAGTGTTAAAGACCGGAAAAGTATATTTTTGTTTAATTGCTTGTTATACAATATAAAATTTAATTTATCCAATACAGTTTCTTTAATAAATTCTATGATATTGTATTGTTATATAAGAAATGAACAAATTTTAAATGAAATGAAACAAAAAAAAATGAATATGATGCTACATAATAAATTAATGAGATATAAAATAAAGAAAAAAATTACCCATCAAATTATAATCAAAATTATTTAGGAAGATAAATAAAAAATGGATTAGTATATAAACAATAATTAAAAAAATTGTAAATGCGTGTATGTTTCCATATATACATATAACATTAATGTTTGTTTATTTTGTAAAAATTATATTCTAATTAGATTTCAATATATATATATATATAATAGATAAAATAAGTGTAAATTTCTTTTGAACGCTATTTATATTTTTAGCATTGAAGAGTCGGGAGCCTATATACATTTTTGTTTTACTTGTCATATTTACTTAATTGTATTACTTTTTATGAAAAATATATACCTTTCTTGCCGGACTGTATGTATATACATTTTTGTGACAAATTTAAACAAAAACCATTCAAAAATAAAAGCATATATATATGTTATATATAATAATATATGAAAATATGAAAAAAAATATTCAAATTTGTTGTTTTTAATTAAAATATTTAATGTATATAAATTGTGAGGCTCGGTCCCGCTATGTATATATATATGTCAAAATGAGAACAACAAAAATCCCCTATAAATAATTTCATATATGTATACTTTAAATTTATAAAAAAAAAATGAATGACTGAATGTATATTTAAAAAAAAAAAAAAATTACAATTTAATGGTGAAAAAGAAAAGATGAAACGAAGAACATTTATTTATAAGCGTATATAAAGAAAATCGCATATAATAATGTAAAGAAAAAATAAAAAGGAAAAATGAAAAAAAAAATATATATACATTTTCACAGTTTTCTGCTGTGCGATATAATAATAATAATAATAATTTACATTCACAAACACTTTGTATAAATATATGTACAATAAGTATATATATATATATATATATATATATATATTTTTTTTTGTTATACATTCAGCTACTACTGATGATTATAATCGCATATATATACTTTTATGATGTATATAGAAAAAAAAATTGTTCATGTTGATGTTGATTGTTTGTTAAATTTTTCCTTTTTTTTCCTTTATGTTTATATAGACACTTTTTATAATATATAATTTAGCAAATGAACTTTCACAATTTTCTTTTGTTTTTAAATTATATATATAGGCAATTAATATTAAATTATAACGTATATAGTTATAATATATAATGTGCAAAATTGTATATAGTAACATATCAAGTAACATTAAATTGAGTAAAAGCATCTTTATCTATATATTAATTATGTATATTATAAAATTTTCATTTTTTTGTTAATAAAAACACAGATCACTTGTTTGGTTATTACACTATATCTAAATAACTTTTCCATTACCTCTAATTATAGTTTGTTTTTAAATTATTTTGTTCAATATATTGGCATTTAAAGGATATCATTTTCAGGTTTTGGTATAAATAGCCATATAGAAATTTAAAATTTTCTTCTATAAAAAATATATACCACATCAGAATTTAAAATATCCTGTGTTTTCCACTGAACCATATAAGTTTTATTTATTGAGATATTCTGCGTATACATAATAAATGTAACAAAATCAATATATATTTTTATATATATGGTATACACTTTTTAGTATATACTTTTTGTCTCTTATATATATTGACAGTTAAGTAAAAGTTTTAATTAGACCCTTTTTTTTTTCTTATTTTATATATAGACATTTCTTTTATATTTTTTGAAAAATTTTCCTTTAAGAATTTTTGTAAATTTTAACGAAAAGCTAAATAACAACATCGATATACCTTTCATGCGACAAATAATACAAATACAAATACAAATACCAAAAATTCCTTATAAATAGATATATTTTTGTATTATGTATATACATTTCATATTCTCAGAAATATCATATAATGAAAAAGTTTTACTGCGATATACACCTCTCAATGTATAATTACATATAAATTCAAGTTAGATGATATGTTATGTTATATTTAATGTTGATTTTAATGATTTTAAACTTTTAATTAATTGATAATGTTTTCATATATATCAAAAATGTTACATAAAAAGTATCATTCAAATGGTAAAAAAATAATTATGAATGTATATAATTAAAAGTTGAAAAATTTTTTACTAAATATATTATACAAATTTAGATGCGGATTATATATAGGCAAGCGTATCTTGAAAGGTATTAGACTATTATATAGCCATATAGAACCGTGTATAGTACAAAGCAAAGATGATTGGAATAAAGTGGGTGAAAGTTATTACCCTTGAGGCTAACCTTACAAAAACCATTTATATTGATTCCATATACAACAAAAAATATACCATCATTTATACTTGAAAATCATAAAACATATATATAACATATAATAGATATATGTAGATAATAAAGATTAAACTTTTCTTTTTTCGGCATTAAAGCTGAATGCTCTTGAATGTGCGATAACAAATTCTGATACTATATCAATATTTTATATATCCATCAACCAAACCGTATATATATATAAATCTAAAGAAGAAAAAAACTGAAATATGAAAAGGAAACGGAAATACTATATTCGAAATGCTAAATAAAAAAAAATATATATACTGAATAAATGTTATAGAATTGTATTTTTTATTATAAATATTTATATGATGAAGATGTATAATATTTCAAATCCATTTATGCATTAACAAAATTTAATTTTAAATATATATATATATATATATATATTATATATATTATATAATGCATAACATCATCATAATATTGTTATATAAATATATATGTTTATATAAAATTTCCAAAATGAAATTGAAATCTAACAAAGAGCAAGTTATTTTTTTTATCATTATTTAAATTTTTTTTTTATTTTTTGGGATGGAGTGTGATGGTGGATACTTTACATAATATATATATATATATATTTAAATTCAAATTTGATTGAAGAAGTGTCAAAACATTATGATATATATATATATAAATAAAAAATGTTTTTAAAATGAAATTTTTCTATACAATTAATGTGATTATATAGCATGAACAAATTTTATATAATATCATACAGTTTCAATTTCAAGAATATATTTAAGAGTTCAATAAATTTAGTTAAAATATACCCAATTGCATATATCCAAAAAAAAAAAAAAAACGGATATCAAATTACGACACATTTTAAATATATATTATAGATATAATAATAAATTTCTAAAATGCATTTCTTTTATCTATATACATATTTTTATATATAAATTTTTGATTTTTTTCTTCCAAAATATATATTTACGATATTATTCACAAAAGGTTCGTTCATATGCGACACTGAACATTTTCCATATTTCTCTGTATATAAACAGAAAAAAAAAAACTTCTTAAATCAATTGTCTTAAATAAAAAAATATATATTATATATAGTAAAAAAAAAAAGCAGAAAAAAAAACAGATTGAAAAATAATAAATGTTGAATGTATGTATATTCTGTGAAATCTGTATATATTGAATATATCTCATCCTGCTTTCAATCTATATATACTTATATAAATTCACGTTTTTTTTCGTTACTTTTTGGTGTGTCGTTTATCTAAATATCAAATATATATTATGTTACTTTCTTTTTATTATATTTTTTTTTTTGGAAAAACAAAAAAAAAAACAGTATATACATTTATATAAAGTGGGAAATTGAATTGAGAAAAACAAAAGAAAATATATTCTTTAATGTTATCGCAGCTATTTTTATGCCCTTTTATTATTCACTTTTTTTTGTATGAATGAGGTAAAATGGTGTATATATTCAAAATAAAAGTGTATAGAATATATATGGTTATCGATTATAAAACCATCAGAGAACTTTAAGTTTTCATTCAGTTGAGAATATAAGGATAAATTTAAATGCTTTATCACTAAAAATGTTTATGTGATAACATAACATTATATATATAGAATTTTAAAGGTATATATACCAATGCATATATAAGGGAATGTCAGAGTATATATAAATATTTAGAATCTATATTTTTGTCGAGAAAATAACAATAACAAAAAAAAAAATCAATAGTATAAACGACAATAAATGTTTTATATATATAAAGTATAATAAAGTATATAAATAAATAAAAAAAAGGTTCATTGAGTCAATCAGGCCTAACGGAATGGTATATACGTTTTTTATTTTCTATATATTTTTTGTATTTATATATATGGAAAATAAAAATTAGGGAAACATATATTCTTTATGTATTATTCTAGCAGTCACTACTATATACTAAATAGAGTGAAGTTTATATACTTGAATTGCGAATTTGGTTTTCAAAATACAAAACTTTATACGGGAAAAATATACTTTCATAAAAGCACACCGCATAAGGAAGGACAATCCCCATAATAATGATATTGAAATATAGAATACTTAAATATTTAAAATGTCCATCGCAGTTTAAATATTTATACATACGCATATAAAAAATAAAAAAAGTTTTCCATGTGACAATAATTGACACATTCATTGTTTATGATATCTATTCGCAGGATCTAATGCATTATATATATATATATATATATATATATAAATGTTTATTATGTTGAACATTATTATTGTGTTTTCATATTTTATATCATAAATATACGCACATAAATATTTAAACAGGGAAAATATTTTACAATTTTCATATAAAACATTATAATAATATTATTATTATTGTTTGGTATGGCTAAAAATGGAGGAGGACGTCTCTGCTGAATGTTGAATATTGTATTTTTTGTCACATTTCTTTCACTTTAAACTTTTTATATATGGTTACGCTGGGCGGTGATTATTGATATAGAATTTTGAAGTTGTTGGCTTGAATTTTCCCGAAAAATTTGTTTGAAAACTGTTTTGTAGAATAATTAATTTGCTTTTAGGCGCATGTGTCCTTCGAGATATCCTTTTAGTAATATGAAATATCCTCTCCTTTTAGTAAAAAATTTCCAGTTCCACCACTGGTATAAGGATATTTTATATAAAACATAGTGTTTTATTATATATTTAAGAATTGTTATTAATATTTTTATTATTGGACGCATATTATTGCTGCCTAAATTAGTATATAGAAAGAAAAATTCAATATAAAATATTTATTAATATATGTATTTAAAAGTAATGCCTTGAAGCATCTGTTTAATTATTTTGTATAATATTTTTCTTAATATACGAACTTTTTTAATTTATTTTTGTTTAGTTGCGATCATTAACCAAAAACAAAAGAATATAATATTATCGATAGGAGAATATTTTCATATATATATATAAATGAAATCGTACAGTATATATATATATTTTATCGATACGTATATATACATGAAAAAATTAATAAAATAACTTATAATGAAACATATTAAGGATAATAATAGTTATAAGAATATTTTCCATATAGATATATAGAGAAATATAAAAGATGTCCTTAAATCTTAACTTGAATTTGTTTTATATATTATTATTAATAATAATATTATAAAAAGGAATTTATTTTTAGTTATAATTTCATCTTAATATATATATATATATAGATAGACATAATTTTATCTGTATTTTTTTAAATAAATCATAAAGATTTTCATATATGTATCAACTGAACTGAAATATAATATATTTTGAAATTTATTTATAGAGTTTATTTGAAATAAATTAATATATCAAAACGTATATATGTTGTTATTTAATCATGTAGATATTCATAATTTATCTATATATAGATATAAAATCGCAATATTACATTTATTTATATATACCTATATATTTCTATTTGTTATTATTACATATCTATATATACACATTTATTTTATTTCCAATTCACCACCATTGATATTTGTTAAATTATCATATATTTATTTTGAATACATATACGCGCAGTTTGAATGACGCAAATATTCTTCCAAATAAATAAATAAATAAAAAAAAATATTCATATCACATATCATTTTTGTTATATATAGTGAATATGTATACATTTGTGACAAAATTAATTTTGCTATATTTATATAATATTTTATGCAAATATTTTACGAATTTCTAATTTGATATATTTGTTTTATATTTGATGAAAAATATATATAATATAAAATGTATATTTATATAGATAACAGAATACAATAATTATATATCTATACGGATTGAATTCACGAGGATATATATAGAAATAAAAGATGGGCTCGCAATGGAATCTCAATTTTAGGTATCTTTACGTTCAAGAGATTTTATTTTTATCTATATAGTATTTTTTGAATGATGTCCTCTAATCTAAAACTTGCTTATTGAATTTTGAATCATTAAATGGATTTTTTGGATTGGTAAAAGTTTTACTTTATAAAATCATTGAATTGAATTGAATTTCCCCACCAAAAAAAAAAAATAGATTAAATTTATGTTAACATATAATTTGAACGCCATATTACCTTTATATATAAACAAAAAAAAAACCAATATAGAAAAAATCAATATGAAATTAAACAATGAAACACAATTTATTGGTGTAGAAAAAAAAATTATTAAATAAATATTACACCTATATACGATATAATATATATATAAATATAGTATAACAAACCAAAAAAACCAAAAACACATATAATAAATAAACGTATATATAATATATAAATAAGAATTAAATTTGTATTTTTTTTATTTACTTTATATTATACTTTTCACGATAGATACAAGCAATTTATATACATTTTATACGTTTATTACAGAGAATATAATAATGATAATAATACACACTCGCATTCAAATATATAAAACATACTTATATAATATATAAAATATATAAATGTATAAATATTTCTTAATTATATAATATTTTCTATATCTATTTGGATTCAGGGATTATAAGAATCAATATATAAATCGTGAAAATCTTAATGAACTTTTAATCATATATTGAAAATTGAGATATATGAAAATGTTATAAGTCTATATCATAGCAGATGTTAGCCTGACTGACTGCACTTGAATTCAATATACGAACCATATTATTTATATATGTGTTTTTCTAAAAATCGGTATATTAATGTTAATTAAGAGGTGTTAATTTTATCCATATATAATTGATTTATGTATATATAGGTGTAAATTAAATGAATTTATTGACTAATTATTATTTAATCATTATTTATTACTATAATAATTTATACATAGCCAAAAAAAAAACACATTTATTTCAAAACTAATTTTCTTTTTTTTTCTTCATATTTAACAGGTGAAATAAAAATTGTATTACAATTTATGCTGAATATGAACATAAGAGGAAAACTATGAATATTTTATGTAAAAATTTCAATTTTAGAAATTGTTTAATAATATAAATTTTACGTGATTGTTTACATTTAACGATCGTTGCACGATATATTTAAAAAAAAAAACAAAAAAACTATAAACAAAACCAACCAATTTATTACTAAAACAAAAAATAAAAGTATATATAGTAAAGAAAATTGTTTAATTTTTCAATTTAAAATATATATATATATAAAGTTATATATAAAAGAAGATAAGTGTTTGTGTGTGGGTTCGGGTAATTTAAAAAAAAACAAGAAAATCAAATATATTTTACACGCACATTATTGCCACAATTATGGAGAGAGAAAAACAGCACCTCGAATATATAATAATTAAATAATTTTCCATTTCCACTTAAACATTTTCCAACAAATTTGTATATAATATAATTTAGTAATGTTAGTAATGAAGATCTAATATCTATATATAATTTGTATATATTTCACTTGTGTATTTGATATTTTGTTCGTCATATAATAATAATAATAATAATAATAATAATCAGCACTATCGTCATTGCAGTGGCATCAGCAACATTAACGTATAGAGATTAACATTATATAGAAATAGATTTATATATTCAACACGCATATATATATAGAATTATATATACGTTTTTTTTTTATCTTTAATAAAATACCTCTATACATAATAACATATTATACTATCACAAATATTAAGTGAGTTTAGAAAAAAAAAATTGAATCAGTTTATATCAAACTACTACACTTTCTTATACCATACACGCAATCGGTTAAATTAGTTGCGTATAAAATAAAAATTGAGTGTGGTTTTAGAGTAGTTAGTTATATACAATTTTTTTTTTTTCATAACGTTTTTCTTAAATTATTATTTTTTTAATTAAATATATATACGAATGTGTTTTTTTCTTTTTTGATTAATCTATTTATTTTTTTTTCTTATTTATTTATAGATATAAAATTAGTTTAGATAAAATATATATCGTTGTTTTTTTTTTTTTTTTTGCGTATATGCGATCGTATTTTGTGTTTGATGAAAAAACATGTGATTTGTTTGTTTGTTATTATGAAAAAAAAATAAATAAATTGTGTGTATATAAATATATAACAATAATAAATTACTATTTAAATAAATTGTTATTTTATTCTAATTAAATTTTATTTATATTAAAAATATATATCATATCGCTAATCATATATACATATAAATGCGTTACACGGACGTACAATCGCGTATATATAGCAGAGAGGTATATAAATAAATAATAAATAAATAATAAATAAATAAAAAAAAAACCACCATGAAAATACGTAATCGAGTAAATCAAATATTATATAAATTTATGCGATAACAATTTTTTTTTTTTTTTTTTATTTTATATTTGATCATAAATATTTTATTTATATGTATATAAAATCATCAAGTTATATTATACGTGCGATGATAAATCAATAATATATACATGAATTCAAATATTATATTAAAAATATATATATAAATAAAAAATAATTTGATGTGTGCTTAAGTGAAAATATTTAAGTTTATTATATAGATTATATAGTGTTTAGTTTTTTTTTTTAAAATATATTTTATATGATAAATTACGCGCGCGATTGTTAATTTAAATATAAAATAACTGAAGTGTATTTTTGGAAAAATTCATTTTCTATTAATTTTGTATTTATATAATAAAATTATATAATACCGAGAATTTGCATATATAATTGGAAAGTGCTGAGTTTTAATATCGTTCGTTTGGTGTGGCTATAATTGCGTACATATACACATAATTTGTATTGTATTTTTAATTTAAACAAATTTTTTTTGTTTCTTTTATAAAAAGTAATTATATAATTTGAAATATATTTTATTGTTTATAAATCATTAAAAATAAACGTTGGTTGGTAGAAATATATAGTAGTAGAGGTAGGTGTGTGTTTGTATATATAAAAATTGAGAATGTAATAACAATCTATACTTGTATAATTAGAATTATAATTTATTTTTGGTATACTTAATAAATTTCATATAATATAGTTGCGGTGATAGAAATATCACTAACGACTATATATAATATGTGAGAAGAAAATAATTGTGCATGAATTTTGATATGCGATTATAATTTTTAAACGTATATATAATAATTATGTGAATTATTTATAATATAATTAAATGCTTTCTTTTCTTTTGTATATACTCTTTATGCGTTCGTTTTGAGATTTGTAAAAATAATAAATAAAAGATTTTTGATATAGGTGTTTTTGTTGAATAAAAAGATTTAATGTATATATAATACAATTAATTTTGAATGAATAATTTTGTTTCAGTAAAAGAAAACGAAATAATTTCTTTTAACAAATTTCATTTCATCATCGTATTTAATATTGTCTATATATATATTTTTAAGAAAAACCATTTTTATAAACTTTTTTTTATAAATATTTATATTAATTAAAAATGTTATTCGACATATGTATACGTAATAAAATGGTATATACTAATTTAAATCATATGTGGGATATTTAATTTATTATAATACCTCTTCTATTCTATATATATATATATATATATTGGTATATGAAAATGTGTATAAATTATTTTAAAATGAATATGTAAATTAAAGAATTATAATAAAAAAAGGTCAGAGATCATTGGCTATATATATATATGAATATGAATATATCAAATAATAAATATTAATTCGTTTCAAATTAAAATAAAACTATTTCATTTTTGTATATTTTAAATAATATAAAGATAAATATCAAAAAAATGATGCATATATAAATAAAGATAAATTTGTTTTGATCCATAAAATCATTTAATTTGAATAGCCTTTTTAAGATGGTTCATATATATTAAATTGTACAAATTTTTTTGGTAGAAATTAGCCAACGTTGAACTTGAATAACATTTTTGTTGTTATCATTTACAATAAAAACTATAATCCATAAATAAACAAATACAAAAAAAGAAGTATTTCAATGATTATTATTATTATTATTATTATTATAATATGACTTATGTCAATATTTATTTTAGTTTTTTTTTTTTTTTGTTATGTAGATGCAAAAATAATTTTTTATATATATAGATACAAATTGTTATTCATGACCATTATTTATTTTTTTTACTTTTTAGGTTAACAAAATGATAAAAAAAATCCATATTAATATAAAAAAAATTGTGTTATCTCAATACATATATAAATAAATACCAAAAAAAAAAAAAATTGATTAAACAAAACTAAATAAATAAATAAAAAAAAGTAAAATCTTTAACAAACTTCCTGAAAAAAACAAAACATTATTTTTGTGGGTTTTTAATTTTAAATAATATTTAGTGTGTGTATAGTGATTAAATTCTCCGTTTTATTTTCTATTATTCTTATAAAATATGTGAAATAAAAAAAAAAATTCAAACTATATGACCTATGCCCTGTATAAAACTGTTATATACAGAGTATAGGCAATAAAAAACAAAACAAAAATCAATTAAGAAACAATTTTGTCTATCTATCAAATATAAACGCATCAAAAAAAAAAAAAACAAATCACCGCACAAAAAATTATCAATAAATTTAAAAGCCCTATATATAAAATATGGGTTGTGAACTTGGTAAATTGGCATCAGGATCAAAGCATAACGATGGTGGTAATGCATTAGGACCATGTGAGCCACCACCACCAGCAGCTCCCGATCCTCGTCTACCATTAACAGCCCGACAAAAATATACAATGATAGCATCATGGAAAGGTATTAGCCGTGCAATGCAACCAACTGGAATTTGTATGTTTATCAAGTGAGTAAATATATTTTATCTTGAATCATTTTTATATATATATCTTTAAACACTATCTGGCTGTGATAATGCACATACCGATTTTCCTAGATATAACTGACAATTTATTATTTTATATCTTTTGCCGTATATAAATTAATATAATAACAATTTAAAAAAAAAATCATATTATAAAATAAATTGTTTAATTGGGGGTTGTTTTTTTTTTTTTTTGTTTTGCGGTGATTTATTATAAATTATTTTTTTCACTATATATACAACATAATAAAATGAAAAAAAAATATCCAATATCATCATCCTGTGTATTCCGGCTTTTATATATAAATATGCGTATATAGAAAATAAATTAATGATTTTAACAACATCAACATATTTTATATATCCGCACACATTTACACAATTTATTATATACTTTTATATTAAACTTTCATATACATATATATAAAGGACTATATTTTTTTATTTAATGAATTTTTTAATTAATGCGTACAATGATTTATTATGATTGAATTATGTATAGTATAAAGTGAAGCCTTTTGTTACATAAAAATAAAAAAAAAAAATGGTTTAAATATTACTATATTCAAAAATTTTGCATTGTAATAAAATATAAGGGTTTATCAATCAATAAAACATTCTTCTTCATTTATTTAGTTATATGGCAAATTGATAGATTATCATAAATTTTTATTATAATGAACTCTAATAATTTTTTACCTTTTGATATTAAAAAAAGTAATTGAAGAGGGCTTGCCCTTTAGCGACAGATATAAAACAACAAAAAAAAACGATTCCAATTTAAGGTGTTATTTTACTATAATAAAAATTGTCTAAAAAATAAATAATATATGAATACATATACATAATTAATGAAGAATCTATATATTTATTAAAATATAAAAATCCTTAATGTCGCAATCGTACGTTTCTGTTTTAGGGTTTTAAAAAAATGTTTAGGATCCCTTTTAATATCCTTAAAAAATAAAATGACAACGGATCAAGAAAATTTTCGTAATCTATAGCAATGTTTAGAGTTTTTTTTTGCAAATAAAATTGTTTGACACAAGTGTGTTTATATATTGAAAAAAAAAAATTGTATTAAATTCAATTTATTAATTTATATAAACATTTATTCAATATATATAAATGATTCTATTCAATTTATATACAATTTACAATACACAATATATGTATTGCATATATAGATATATATTTTAAAGAAGGTTTTTGTAAATATTTGTATATATATATATTGTGTATATGTATACAATAAATTTTGTATAACATTATCAAAAACTGTCATCTTCAGTAATAGTAATAATAATAATAATACATATACCTTTTTTTATTTATTACAAATATATTCAATGAATATAATATTCAATAATATTTGAGATCATCCAATAAGGACTCAATAATATTTCATTTTTCCATTAAAATGCGCGTGTACTGAAACACAAATTTTTTGATAATTTTCATATATACATCGCAGAAGGTATTAAAATTACACAAATAATATAATTTTTTTAAGTAATTTTTGCTTGTGTGGATTTCCATTGATCTAAATGTCAAAATTTTCCTTATTGACATAAAGACATTTAACCAATTTATCACCAATTGCGGTTCCTATTTGATTTTTATTTCAATCCATGCGATATTTATATTATCCCTTATTTGATTATATCCTTTATCAAAAAGAGAAAAAAAATATGTTTTTTTATTTACATATATATACTTATTGAACTTTTTATTAATATATATTTATAAATAAAATTTTTGTTGCCATTCTGTTTAATTTAATTTTGTTATAAAATTTTATTTTTTATTATATATATATATATATGCCTATTATAAAAAAAAATACATATACATTTTATTTGTCAACAAAAGCTACCTATATATATATAATAAATTATTTACATCTTTTATATATTTTTTTTTTAGATACCTAAAATAGTTCAACGTATTTATATAACAAATAATATTTATATGTCAATGAATGTTTGGTATTATAACGGAGTTTGTGTATAGTCGTTGAATAATGAAATTTCATAAATATATAATAATAATAATAATACATGTATACATTTTCAAGTTGATCAGCTTGACAGTTTATTGATTTTTATGTTTTTTTGCTATATACATTTTTTTATATACATATATGGAATTTATTATGTATAGAGAGCGAAAAAAATATCATTTTCACAAAATTCTATTATTATTATTATTATAAAGGTGTAATAATTCGTCCTGATAAACTTAATTTTCTTATATAAATATACGTTATTTATATATATATATATATAATAATAATAATAAGAGTTCTGTTCTGTATATTTCAAAATAATCATATATACACTTCACAATATATTCCTGTATGTGTATTATATAATATATATATAATGACACTTTTCACTAGCAGCAGGTAAAATAATTTTCAATATGTGTATATAAAGAAATTCTCTACATGTTTGTTTTTAGATTATATATATGTATTCACATATAATAATTATACAAGTATTATAATATACATATAGCTACTCCTTCACCCAGATTATATATATGTTTCTTGAATCCATATATATATATATATATCCTGCCTTATACACTCATAAAAATAAATAACTACATTAACTTTTGTTTTGTATATTTTCCCATTTAAGCAATATAAGTCTATATATATAATACACTATAGATAGGTGTATATATCCATCTAAAACGGTTATGTAATTTGTTTAGTTTTGTATATATAAAGTGCGATGGAGGTACTCATGTTTTTGTGATATATAAAAAAGTATAAAAATATATTTAAATATACAAAATTATATATATATTATATGTTATATAGTTGAATATAGAAACAAAGTAATACATGTGTTTGGTTTTTTTTTTGTTAGATATAGGATAAAGGATAAAGGACATTTTACAAGTGGTCGTATTTTTTTTTTCTTCTTTATATATTTCTATACCCAATCTGTTTTATGTTAAAATAAAATATAATTATATATATTAAATTTACAATGTTTTGGTTACTGGTTATATATCTTTTATAAGTGGCTATATATCTATATAGAATATTTACATTCAAATTTACGCTATTTTGTGAATATACAAATTTTTGTGTTATTTTAAAAGCAATTTTATTTTTATGAGAATAAAATAAGTTTTTGATAATTTAAATATATTAAATTTGAGTCTTTTGTTTTTCATTTGAAAATTAATTAAATTAAGCTAAATATATTTAACACATTTGTACACATCCAAATCAAAAAAACTAATGGATGAATCGGGATGAATTGCGTTTTGAGTTATAGTCAATGGATCAAAAACCATTGGATGAATCCATCCAATATCATCCGATGATGAATGAACAAATGATTGGATAATATATTTATATAAAATACCAAATTAAACCAAAAGAAAAAACAATGAAAATACAAATATAATTTGGCATTTATATTATATTGTTGATCGATATGCGTATTATAAATCCTCTGAGGTATTATTAAATAATTTATCTTTTTATATCACCTGCTTTATGTACAATTTCTCTTGTTTGTTTGTATACATCTTATAATATATACAAATATATAAATTGAATTGGATTGTATTAACATTTAAATGAAAATTATTTGCAAACAAAAATTAAATTATTATTTGTAGGTTGGTTTTGTATTACAAATATTAAATGTTTTGTTTTATTATTATTCCGCCAATATAAACATTTAGTATTATTATGATATATATGAGTTATTATTGATATAAGGATTCTGTTGAAAAGTAATTGTGATGTGAAAACTTTCGCAAGACATTTTTTTTCAGCATCAACAAAAGTCAATATATATTCAGAATATTGTTGTAAACCTTTTCCGGAAAATATGGTAAATTTTCTAACATTTTTTAATCGTTTTTGTAATAGAATAACAGATCTTTGTATGGATTAATCAAACAATCATAATATAAAGTCCTTTCGAAGTCATTCATCCAAAAAAAACCCACTTTTTTCCAACAAAATCCCTACCCATATATATATATGATGATAAACGATTTACGTATATACACGTTCAGCTCAGACAATAGTATATATAGATAAATTATAATAAATTATTTGTTGTTTAATCGATATAATAAATGTATATGCTAAATTTAGATAAATTATATATATATATATATATGTAAATAATTTATATTATAAAGTTATTTAATGTTTAAATTATTTTAGATTTGTGGTTTTGATGATGATATTCTGTATATAGTTTTGAATATGTACATAAATTATTTAACTTTATAGACATATATATATATATATATATATATATATATGTATATAGAGATGTGTATTTCTTGTTATTATAGATATATATTATACAATTTATGTTTAATTTGCGGTTTTTTGAAAATACAAATATAGAAGGAAATTCACTGATATCAAAACGATGTTCCATAAAAATAAATATATAGTTAATATTCGAAAAGAAATCGATTATTTAAGCACGTGTTTTTCAAGATATGTTAAAAACATAAACAATATAATTTTGATAAATAAACCAATTTCAAATATTTATACATTTATTTTTGTTGTTTATTTATATATATATATATATATATCGCATCGCATCATTATTGTTTATGGTTGGGAAATTTGTATATCAAATAAAAAAAAAAAAACTTTTTTTATTACACGATATTTATATTTCTCCCCTTAGCACAAAAATTACTTTTTTTTCTTTTTTATTTGTATATACACATCAATTAATTATATTACTGCGTGAAATGTTTCTCTATCATACATACATATACTATATAGTATCATAAAAGTATATATAATAAAATTTAGGCTGAATAAGAATCCACGCACATGATCCACAATAATAATATATAGGCTTGATTTTGTTTTGGGTTATCCTTTTAGGATTTCAAAGAAAATATTTTATATGGATTAAAGCTGACATTAAATTTTCTTTTAGTTTTAGTTCTCTTCAAAGAACCCAAAATGTTGTTTAAAACGTTTGAATATTTGTTAATTTAAAATCCGATTAATATTTTACAGTGCAATAAATAAATTGGATATTTTTCGAAAATTTTGATTGAACCATTTTTATTTTTTTTTTTTTGATATGTTATGATTGGCTTTATATTCGTGATAATGCAATCAAATCCCCTTATATTTATAAATAACTAAAAAATATATGTGAAAGTTTTCATTATAAATTACATTTATTAAATAACAATAAATTGAAATCGGTTGATTAACTTTCTTTGATTATACTTTATAGATATATTTTACATATATGTGAATATATAAACGTATCCAAATGAAAATTATATATTATATATATGTGATATTTTTTAAAGAAAAAATGAAATTTTCTTTTGATGTTTTCGTTTTCTTTGAGAATTGATGTTGGTATTTTTTTTTTGTTTGTTTACTGTCATCCCTAAAAGCATTTATATGCCAATGGAAAAAAGAACCAATTCTATATTGGAAAAATATTGTATAAATATTGTATAAAAAATAAAGGTACATATATCTAAAGCGAAATTCATATTTTTGTAAGAGAATGTCAAATAAATATTTTTTAAAATTATTTTACTATATTGAATTATATTTATAGAAAAGGAAAAAATTCTATTTATGTATTTATTTTTGTTAAATATATATAAAAGTAAAATTTAATTTTCATTTATCATCATAATTTATTATATTTGTTGTTAACATATATTTTTTTAAGGGACAATTTCTTAAACAATTGAATTAAAATCGCATATAAATTTGTGTAATTGTACCTGTAACATAAGTTTAAAGAGTTTTAAGATAATAAATGTATATATGCTTGTTACAAGTGTACGTTAAATATTTTTTATTCTATTAAATCGAACGATGAACCTTACATTTATTATATTTAAGAATCATTTTGAAGTAGATTTTTGAATAACAATATATGAAAATAAAACAAATTCTAATAAAATAATAAAATTTTATCTAATAATTTTTAAATTGATCAAATAAAACTTAATTTAGATCATCAATTTATGTTTATATTTTTTATATATATATATTTATATCTGAAACGATAAAATGAATAACAAAAAAATTTATCAGATTATAAAGAATTTAACTAAAAAGATATATAAAAAAACAAAAAAAATCTGTTTTCATATTTATATATATAGAATATACATTTTGTAATATATTTTGGAGGGTTGCGTTTTGCTTATATACACTTAATATATGCTATATATAAATATATATACTCTATATGTCAAACTTATGTAACAATAATAATAATAATATACAATAAAAAATAAATATATATGTTTATGTTTTTATATGTAAATTGTACGATAAAAGTACTTTTTCCTTTAGCTATAAAGAGATATATACAAATTGACGTTCTTTCTATACAATTATATTCTATAAATAATATAAAAAAGTAATAATCGCGTACATGTTAAATGAAATGAATGAATAAATTGACGCATATGGAAATTTTTACGCGGTGAATTAAAAAAATGTTTAAATATAAAAATATATATTAAATGAATTTCATTTTATACTGTATGATAGTTAAATTTTGAAAATTTTTATACGATTCTGTACTTGAAATCATTTTTTTTTTTGAAAAATTAAAATTATTGACATAAAAAAAAATATTATATTATGAAAATGTTTTCATTGATTCAAGAACATACACACTATAAAGTATATTCAATTTTTATATTAAAAAAAAAAATCTTCACTTCCATAACTTTTCATTTCAAAAGAATGTTATATATAAATAAAAGATGTAAAACCGCATATTACTTTAAAAAATTTTACCAATTTAATTTGTAAAATGTATATACATACATACATATGTATATTAAATGTAAATCCAACCATTCTCTAAATATTATAATAAAACTTTTTATATATATATATATATTCATATATGAATAATAATTTTAAAAGATTAAACAAATATTTGCTAATATTATTCCTTACCTTTTTTTTTTTTTTATTATTATATATTTAAATATATGTAAGTGTACTCGTTGTACTTTTATACATAATAAAAAAAAAATTATGTTCACCCAGAAAAAAGAATATTAAAAACAAGGTGAAACGATATTTAATTCAAATAGATATTAAATAGAAATACTCATAGATTTTGCCTCATTAGCCATCTTCTTACAACAAATATTTTTTTTATTTTGATTCAAATTTTAATAGCATTCTTAAAATAAAAATTCTTTTTTCTCAATTCAAAATGCGTTTCATTTTATTAATAATATATTTACACCCTTAAATCAACATTGTTATCAATTTGATCTAAATAGTTTGCATATTTGGGTAATCAAATAATAATCCTATTTAAACTAAATAGTTAAAACTTTTTAATTTAAATACAATTGATATTCATTTTAAATACAAATTAAATAGTTTTAAATTGAATTTTCTTTTATTTTAATTAATAAAATATTGCATATAAAAAGGAAAATTATTTATAATAACTTGTTTTTTATTTCAGTTTAAATATAGCTTATATATATAGCGACCCACAAACAAATCGTTGAAATCTTCAATGTCCATCATTTGTAAAACATCAATAGTAATTTTATTCTTTTCTATATGTTGTATTGTATCTAACGATGTAATACCCCAAGATTTTATTAAATCAATTGTTTCTGTTTCAATGGGTACATTATTATTAATTTCATCATCATCACTACTTATTTCATTGAACAACACGTTTCCATCTTCATCCAGAAAAATTAATTTTTCACTTTCAACCATTTTGATTTGTTATACTTTATATATTCTGTTATCAAAATAATCACATTTCTTTACATAAATAATAAGATATAACATAAAGCGCGATATTTTTTTACACAAATTTACACAAAATTATAATAAAAGAAAATATATTTTTATTTTTTTCAATTCTCAAAACAGTACTTGTCGCGATAACATTAAATAATAAACTGCGTATTAAAACGTTATTGCACATTATTGCAATATTATTGCATTGCATATTATTGCATTATAATGTGTTTGTTAGCCACTTGCACTTAGCCAGAGATGTCAAGAGTTCCGAATTTTAAATTAATATATTTTAATATTTGTTTTAATACATTTTTTTATTTATTTAAAGTTATAAATATGAAACAACTTTATTCCAAATTGCTATCATATTTACCAATACACTTAAAATGTTTCGTTTGTTGTTCTGAATCGTAAAGAATTTTGTATTAAATAGTAAAACTATTGAAAATGTTGTTAAAAATTTGATCTTTTAAAAATAAAATGAACAATAACTTTATATAAATCCCAGTGCAATTTAAAACAAACAATTGATTTATTTGACGCAAATAATTTTATATTGGGGAATCAAAATCTTTTTTCTTCTTATATCAAAAATATAGAATTTTTATTTTAAATTAATTTTCTAATTATAATAAGTGTTTTCTTCTTATGTTTAAAGAATTTCATCTTAATTTGAGTATTTTATATTTAAAATGAAACAAAATAAAAAACTATTTAGATCAAATTGTTATATTTCGCTGGGTGTTGTTTTAAAATATAATTGCACAAGGAAAATTTCAATAATTATATTTTATCAAAGTTTTGCGGGTATTTTTAACATTCATAATTTCATTTCATTGCGGTGCTTGTTTTGTGTTTATCGAAGGAGATGTATATGATGAAAAATACGATAAATTCAGTATTTAAAATTTTCAGATTTATACAATCGCAATTGTTGTTCCTCTATATTCTATACGTCTATCTATTCATTATGGGTTCGAATCCTACTGAATACATAAAATATGTTTTGTGTTTTCGGTTATTTTTCGAATCTGAATTGTAACACAGAGTTGTATATTCCGCTTGCGGTTGGTCGTACGGCTAATTACCGACACCGTAAAAGCCACAAATTAAGAAACTAACAACAGAAGGCTGTTGTTGGACGCTAAAACCAGATTGTTGGTTGTATAGCGAAAAATTGATTGATTGATCATTTCATTATTAAATTTCATTGAATTTTTATCATATCAAATAGATTTGTTAATAAAATTGAACTCTGTTACTTCAAACCATGATAGAAAAGTTTAAATTATGATTAGAAACACATTTATCACAGAACCCTTAAATGCGGATAATGAAACCCCTAAATAATAAAACTCCATCGTCTGTTCTGTTGTTGAATTCGGTTAAAAATATACCTCGTTTAATGTATATCATTAAATTTTTCCTCCTTTCATTTTGTAAATTCTCTGTTATTATATATACCGTCAATAAATTTTTATTATCTTGCGGAAACACAAAAACGTATATTTATAAGAAGTTGTGTTATTCATATTATATATATATTGAATTAGAAATGATATACTTAAATACGCTCTATAGAACATATATTTATATTTATATGCGTATATAATATAATTACATTTATATATGTATATTTTGTTAACTCTAAATAAAGCATTATAAAATATATTTCTAATTTCTTTTTTTTTTTTTTGGTTATCTAATTAAGAAAGTAATTTATATATTTATATATGCCTTTATTTTAATTAATTTTAATGAAACTCTCACAACTTTGCGCATCAAAGAAATATATGCGCATAATATATATAATTAAGACAATTTTAACTTTATATATATGGATATCATTCAGATGTAAAATATAATTATATATATATATATAGATTTTTAGGAATCAGATCATCAGATGGAAAAAATGGAGGAATGGATATATGAAGAGCAATACTAAAAGGATATTTTGTGTTTCAATTCAATAAAATTATATATTTTTAAGAAATTCCTATATGGAAAATGTCTTTTTAAAATAAATTATTCAATTCACAAAAACAAAATTGTTATTCAATAAAGTTCACCTAATATACACGGTTTGATAAAATTTAATCCTTTATAAAAGAAAAAAGAAAGAGCAATAATATTCATATATAAATAAAAATGGAAAAAACATACTATACATAGATATAAAAAATGATGTTTCTAAAGAAAAATGTTAAAAAAAATATACGCAACCTCTTGAGAATTGTCATTTTTATTCGTAACTCATTGTACATTTTTTTTATCCTACAAAATATATATATGCAAAGTAGTTATATCATTATATATATATGACATGTATATAGCTATAGATAGATCAATGACTTTGCATTTCAATTGTATATACCTATATCTGTGTATATATATTCGTTGATATGTAAAAATGTTTATAAAATAAATTATCTATATATATATATATAATACACATTATTTGAATTGCAAATAATCGCATATATTAGATAAATTTGTATCCATTTTACCTATACGTATTTTTTTCGTTATTCATCTGACGAAATTTACACAGTATTTATATTTTTTTCCTTTTTTTTTTTATTGTGAATTTGATATATATAATTTTTTTTATATACATATTTTGTATCTATATTTTGCACGTATTATATATATATATGATTAGATTTATGTATACATGTATAGGTATATATTTATAATGATTAACATAATAATAATATGTATAAAAACTACAACATCTTATATAGGAATACATATATAGATATATTTATTTATTGTGTACATGGAAAACGAATATATATTTTTATTTGCTATACATTTATTTTTTTGTTTGGGGTTGTTTTTTTTTTTTTAACATTTCTTTGGAATATTGGAAAGTGAAAATTATTTACTTTCACAAAAATAATCAATCATTATTATAAATAAAATCTATATACATTTTCGTAGATATATTTTTTTGTTTTTTCGTTTCGTTACGGGGAGTTTTTGTTGATGAGGATTTCGTTTTTTTTTTTTTTTTACATATAGACACTCGTATAAAAATATATATTTCATTTTCACATATGAAGCGGTCAATTGCATATATGTATATGGATATTGATTGAAAGTAAGAAAAATACATTTTATTTGTATATATCAGCAAAGAAAAAAAAAGTGGAAATTTTTTCATGCGTTTTGTTGGGGTTTTTTTTTTTGTATATTATTACATGACTAAAGTATATATTGCGTGATTTATACGAACTATATCTATATATATATTTGATTTATGTATATGAAATCGAATAAATTTGGTTTTTTTTTTTTGCTTATGCTATCTTGAATATATAGACACAAAGTATATATGTAGATAAAAAAATATTCATATATTTTATATGTTTCACTTTTATTTGATCAAATCGTATTTGACCACATTTGACATATGAGAGGATATGATGACGCGAGGCGATCAATGAATAAAATTAAATAAAATATACCCAAATGATGTTATTTGGAAAATGTATTTTTCTTTTATGTAATATAGATATTGTGTAAATTTTATAAGTTCTTTAGGTATATATATTTAAATCTGAATTGAAGATATAAAACCAATAATTTTAATCCTCATTTGAATTCTATATATGGACATTTGATTCATGATTTATTATACAATCTGATTGAAAAATACGTTTGGGAAATAAATTATGTATATATGGTATATAAAGTTTATAGAAATGTATTTTATGGGTTATATATAGTGAAATTCAATCAAATTACATGGAATAAAAAAAAGTATAATGACTCTATGTAATTTTTTTTTTATATAATTTACTATATATTTAATCTATAATTGCGTACATATATAATGCAATTGACGCGTTTTAATTGTAAACTTTGTTTTCAGAATACTCCACAGGATATAATGAATTTTGTATATATTTTATGGTTTAATAAAGTATATATATATATATATGTAATTACATTTATAATATACTTATGTATATAATGAAAGAAAAATCAATGTTTATTTTCGTGTGAAATACACAAGTTTTTATTATTGAATTGTCCAAATATATTTTATTTAATATTAAAACACTCTATAACCACAAAAAGTAAATATACATACATTTGGAATTTGTGTATACATAACAAAATGTATATATAAATATATGTATCCTTTATCCAATGTACAATATATATATATATATATATATATTGAACAATACGTGACCATATAATATAATTCACAACAGGTTAAATAAGTTTACTATATATACATATATTTATTTATCAATCTAATTTATTATACATTATATATATTTAATGACAGTCACGATGTGAAAGTGAATGAGGAAAATTTTATGATGATTATTATATGATGATCAGGTCTGGTATGGTCATAACAACCATTCTATAGTTTTCATTTTATATTATTACGGTCATTTTTCATAGTCCCACATTACCAATTTGAGGTAAACTATATATAGTGATATTTATCTATAATAATAATAATAATTTTTTAAAGGAAGTTTTGTATGATTTTCTTTTTTCATTAATTTGTAATTGATGCAAAATTCATTAGATCCGCCATTGATGATCATTAATCATCATTTAATTTTTGAAAAATTATCCATAACTTGGTTATTTCCTAATAATAGGTATATAGCTTTTCAATATTCTATTATGTATACGCGCATAGACAAAGAACGTATATGGGTAAATAAATAAGTCCTGAAACAAAAAAATAAAAACCCTTTTTATTTTCTCTACAATACATATATATGCTTAAACAAATATAGCGAGATGATGGAGAAAACAATATTTTATATTATTTATTTTTTGTTCCATTTATATATTGTATATTAAACACGCATTTATATATATATATATAGAAAATAAAGTGTATTGTTTTTTTTTATTGTTACGACTATAAATATTGATTGAATATTGATGGTGAAAACACAATATAATAATCTATATACCATATATACGTATATATAAAAAGGATATAACAATTTGAATTGAGTGAGGGGGGTTTTTGTTTGTTTGTTTGTTTATTTTTTTTTTATATTTGAATGGTTTTCATATATGTTAAGTAAAAAGGTAACCGATTGTGTATATTTGAAATCATATAATTTATTACAAATATATATTCAACGTAAATGTACGTATATAACATGGAAATGTATCTCATATTGAATTTATTTCTTATATCTATATATTATAATTAAATTTATTATCATCAATCAATATATATGCGGATGGCTGGCATCTTCGTTTTAGCATATTTTCTTTTTGGAAAATTGTTTTTACATTTTTATTTGGATTTTTTTTTTTCAATTGTATATATATTTAATCGATTTATTGAGATATATTTCATATATTTATTATCTATATTATTTAATAAAAATGAATATTTTATAATTGATTGAATTATTTTGGTTTAATAATATTTTCCTCAATATAGATTATTTGAAGATCATGCCGAATTATTGGGATTATTTAATAAATTTCGTGAATTAAAAACGAAAGAAGAACAGGCAACATCAGAAGAATTAGCCGAACATGCAAATAAAGTAATGGAAACATTAGATGAAGGTATTAAAGAATTAGATAATTTAGATACATTTTTTGAATATTTACATCAAGTTGGCGCTTCCCATCGACGTATTCCTGGATTTAAAGTTGAATATTTTTGGGTATGTTTAAAATAATATACTATATCTATGTTTAAATTAAGTATATACAATATAGAATAATTATCTGTATAATCATTCATTAACAACACCGAATATATATATTAAATTTTTCATTTAATTAATTTATGGTTGATTGTGTTTTGAATGAATATGTTGTAAAAAAGATATATATTTTAATTAAATACTATTTATATCATGAATAGAATCATGAATATATATCTTGAAGATATAATTAAATGATATATGTTGAGTAAAGAATAAAAAACTATTATATGTGATATATATTGAAAATGTATATTTGTAATGTCATCTAACTAAAGTATATTTTATATGCTATATAGAGTTATTAATTTTCAATGTTGTATACCGCCGTTCATTGTAGATATGAACGTTTTTTTTTTTTATAATTAGAAATATTGAAAATTGAGTAAAATATCATAATATATCGTTCAGCGTGTAATATATTATATATAAATAAATAAATAATTGAATATCAGTGTCACAAAATATTGTATTATATATATAGTATCTACATAAATATAAATATATAAAATACGTTGTGTAATATTATGGAAATGCAATATATGAAGAAAATGATTGATGTATATATAATATAAATATTGTATTTGATCACTTTATTTATGTAAATTTTCTATATACAAACATTTTATATATACTTTATATCATACGAGCGATAAAATACGAGTATATATATGAGTATTATTTGTAATTTTATACGAAACAAAGACAAATTTATTATACAAAATCGTATATATATATATTTCATATGCGCGTATATTGATCCAACAATCAGAACATAAATGACATATATTATAGGTATAGATATACATAAATCGTATATATGCGTATTTATATTTAATATATTTTTCATTTAAATATATTATCGTACAGTATATATGTGTTTGTGTTTGGGTGTAATTTAATTTTGTTAATTACTATTAGCATTTGAAAAAAAAAATGTCATTTTAATATACTAAATTATATATATATGCCGAGGTATAATGTTAAATGAATTTCTGTGAACTTTCAGTATATAGAAAAAAATTCACAGAACTTATACTTTAATTAAACATTAAACATTGTGAGTGATACAAAAAATAATTATATATATATAAATTATGTGGATTTTCCAAAATAAAATGGATGGAAATGGGCGAACATCGAGTATTTTCTATATATAATAATAAATAATCACTTACAACAATCGATTTGAATGAATATATATATATTAATGCGAGTCATTATGGAACAGTTAATTTATTGAATTATTGAAATCATTTATCCTTTGAAATTTCATATATTTTAGTATATAAAATTAGTGATTTCTTAAAGTCATATTATTCAAGTATTTCGAAAAAAAATGTGATTTAAATTAATATTCAGATGATTATCATGATATTTTGATATTTTCATATAATTATCATGTGCGATTTCTGCTGGCAAATTTGCTGGCAAATTGAAATGATGCGTTTTATGAACTATCATCTGAAACCTATATCATAAATAAAAACAATTTCATATCTATATCTACCATTCATATATTTATATGGTTAACAAATTTTATTTATTTTTGTCCTTTTTTCAACATTTATAATTGCTATATATATAGAAAATATGCATACATATAACTATAAAATATATACAAAAGTTATATCTTCCTATTGATTGACATATATACCTTATATTTATAAACAAATTCTATGAATATATTAAATGTATATCTATAGATAGAAATAAGAAAAGTATATTTATATTACATATTTGGTGTGATATCTTGTATATGTATATAAAAAATTCAAAATAAAGAAAACCTATATAGACGTTCTTTTATCTAAAAATAAAACACATTCATTCAATCAGATAGATATATAATAGGAGGGTTTGAAGAACAAAATAGAATTTTCCTATAAGAATATATATTTTTGTTATCATAAAAAATATATATAAATTATTTTCTATACACTCCATAATTTATATATATACATATAAATATATGTAAATAACATCATAGATATCTATCTGTATATATATTGTATTTGGGTTAGGTATATAACGATAAAAAGAAGTATATAATTTATTTTTATATATATTACTTGTATCTATATGTATATATATATATAGAAAAAGATGTGTGAAAGATTAAATTTTCTTTATCTAATTTAAAAAAAACAAAAATTTGTATATATTCGCAATATTATATTCTGTAATGTGTATCACATCATATGTTATATAGTAGAGTATATTTTTGATAAATATATATTAAATATAGAGAAAGATAATAAATTGAATTTCGATAATTGTATACTCTTATTATATTTACCATATACATATACCTCCTATAGGCTATATCGCTACTCTATATTGCTTTTCCTTTTATATATAAATTCTATTTTATGGTTGTATACTAAAAATGTTTCCACATTTATTGTTATTATACCTCTAAAACGGTATGCTTGTTGAATGGTATATAGCGAGTTAACATACGACTTCTTATATATTTATATCTTTGGTTTTGCATTTGATTCATTCAGGAATTCAGGGACTTTTATGATGAAATCCTTGACAAGGACGTTGTGGATGGACGACCACTAGAAAAATCGCATCATCAATACTGTCTATTCCTTTGATACCTCTAGTAGTAGTATCAACACGTAGTTCAAAAACTTATTGGACAGAGGGTGGATATATGGTATATAAACATAAATCAACATCAAAAAAAAAAAAAAATCTTTTAATATTAATCTCAATTGTATATAAAAAAAATATTGTCATTATAAATCGATTTCGTTTATACACAAATATTGTCACAAACACAAAACACAACAAATCAAAATTTCATTATTATTATTATTATGATGAAATGTGTATAATATATATAAATAATAAAACAGGATATTAAAAACTTATTATATTTTTTTTTATTGCGGATAAAATATACATACATATATCAATCTCGAATGTACAAATATATATACTCAACAAATATTCCAAAATGTATAGAAATTAGGATTTTATATACATATAGTTATTATATCTATTATGTATATTGTAATATGTAAACAACAAAAAGGTATGGTGGTTTTATTCTATTATGTTGCGTAAACAAGAGGTGTATTATCTATATATACGTTTAGTATACATGTTTTATATTGTATTTTATCCGCACGTATATAGATATATACCAAAATATATAATCGCATTCAAAAAGAAATTAATACAATTATATTATTTAAACAACCATTTAAAATTTTACAACATTATAATATGATTATAAATGCGATTACATAATTTTCTATATATTCATTCGAATATTTTATATATTCGTGTTTGCATTATATTATATATAGAGAGAGATTGATGATGTATTATATACATAGAGGTTTATTTAACACAATCATTTTGTTAAACATATATATTCATATATATATATAGTTATTATAACAATGAATGTATTTAATAAATATATTTACACACACGTAAATCATAATCTATATATATATGTGTAATCCAATTTAAAATATGTTGTTAAATGAATCTTTTTTAATTAAATTGTTTAAAAATGTGTTATATATATATTTAATATACAAAAATTGAATGATTTTACTTATATATATATATATATAGATATGGAAAATATTTCATTTACATATATATATATATGGAGCATAGAAAAACCATATCAGACTGATGTTACACACATATATCTGATTGAAAATAAACAATATGTCTAAAAAGTTATATTCGCAGAAGAGAATATATAACGAAATCTAACATACATACAAAATGAAAAATATATATTTACGTAAAACTATTCATCATATACCAAACATAATATTATATCAAAATTAATAACAAATTTATGGATTCGGTTTTTCTTTCATTATATATATTCATACTGTGTTCAAATACAATATATGCATCATGCATATATATAATTTATATAATACCATAAAATTCTGAATGTATAATATGATGAGAGTTGTATTTTTTTTTCTATATACTTATATTTTATGTTATGAACATCTCACATGTTTTGTGATGAATATTATTTAATTAAAATCTAATTGAAAACTTGTCATAACAACATTTTGTATATATAAACTGCGCTTGATATACCATAAACAAAATATTGTATAATACACACATACATATACTATTATATATAGATATTTATTTAATTAAATAATAAAGCTATTATTTCTACGTTACTATATTCAAATGGAATTGAATTGAATTGAATTGCGAATACACAAAGTAAACCCTTTGAAATTAGGTAAATATATAGGAAAAGATGATAAAAAAAAACACAAATATTCAAATACAAAAAAAAAAACAATACGGTAATGAAATTAACAAATAATATTATTTTAAGTTTGTTTATTTATGCGCGTATGGCAGAATAGAAAAGGGCATAAAATATATATATATAGCAACAACCTAATCATATAAATTCTTTTTTGGTATATTCGCAGTCAATATTTTTAAGGATATCTAATTGAATGTATCTTTATTATATATACTTACTTATATATATGTAGTTATTTATATGCTG
This sequence comes from Dilophus febrilis, assembly GCA_958336335.1. Classification (NCBI taxonomy): domain Eukaryota; kingdom Metazoa; phylum Arthropoda; class Insecta; order Diptera; family Bibionidae; genus Dilophus; species Dilophus febrilis. Next base: position 38,163,024 of record OY284472.1, read on the forward strand.
AATAAGTAGGTATATATTGATTTTCTTTTGAAATAAAATTTATCTCTATACGGATATTTTTGGCATCTAAATAAATCTATATATGTGCAAGATATCATTCGATATAAGAAAATTTAAAAGAAAATTTAAAAGAAAAAAGTTTTACTTCCTTATATCCCATATATATATATCAATAAATTCATTCATATATACAAATATATAATATTCCGTTTTAGAGAGTACAAATCATTATTGAAAATCGATTTCTTTTATTTTTCATCCACCTCATCCACTACATAACATTTGCTTTGTTGAATGAAAAAAGTAAAATGAAAAAAAAAAAAAAAAACAAAATTGAATGATCATTTAATGTTCGCTTATATGTAATATGTATAATAAATAAATATATAAAAGGACCACAAAATATAAAAAAATAAATTATATATATATATAAAGTTTGAGATTTAATTTAATTTATTTCCTATTATTTTTTTTTGTTTTGCTTTTAGCTATTTCAATTTTCAGACATTCATTTTTAATTAAATAAAACTTTTTTATTGTGTTTTATATATAATTTTATTTATTTTTTTTTGTATTTTAAACCTATAATATATTTTATTTATAGAATTTAAAATGTATATCCTTTTTAGTTTTATACAAAAAAAAAAAAAATCAATGATAATAATATATAATTTCAATGAATAGATAACTCAAACTCAATGTTTGATCTTTATCAGTCCCGTTTCTGGCTATTTTTATGCCCTATTCATGTGCTATTACAAACCATATATTAATAAAATTAGCTAAGGAAAGTTTTTAGAGAATTTAATTATCTATATATTATGCTGTTTCTACTCCAACCATGATAAGTTCAGTATATTCAGTTGCAAAACTACTCTTTATTATATTTAATTTGATCAATTCTTATCAGAGAACAAAGCATCTTTAATTCCCCAACAAAAACCAGTCACATTCATTGATATAATTCTAAATATATACAATACATACATATATATCATATATCAATTTGTCATGCAGGTTGTTGATGTGTAAATATACAAAAGAAAAACAAAAAAAATTGAAATTACCAAAGGGGATAATTTTGTTATTTTGTATTTATTTTTTTTTTTTTTTTGTTATATGAAAACATTAGAAATTTTCCTTTTTTATGTTATTTGATGATTTTTATCATCGCTTTTTTCGTTTATATTTACATATTTCCAATGTTTATTTTATAGAAATATAAAAACGCAGAGGAAAAAACACACAAAGTTTAAAATATAAAAAAAAAAATAAACATACTTTACTGCCTATAAAAACGATCCCTGTATATAATATAAGGATGTGTTTTTTTTTTTTAAATATATACTTTTATACAATATAGAGAAGATATTTATATATTGTATATGTATGTGGAACATTTTATACTACAATGTAGGAAAATATACATAAAATTCTATTTTATCTGTTGATGATGATGTTGCGAAATGTATATTATTCTATAGTGCAAAAAACCTATTTTTTGACCTATTTTGTATAAATATATAAATACAGCTTTTCACATACATATGGTTATACGTATATATATGGATTGTTTAAGTGTAAAAATGTTTTATTTAAATATTAATATTATCTCAATTCTAAAAATATACTATATAAATTGTAGTATTCTTTTTATGTACAAATTTACAGATATAATTAACATCATATTTTATATATAATAAAACAATAGGAAAATAAATATATTTTACTTATATAAAGTATTATTTATACAAATTAAAATAAAGTATTGCCCTGCGTGGATATTCTATATACGATTAATGTTTAAACAATTTTTGATTTGTTTCCAGAAAAGAAAAGAGTTTTCATTCCATTTATTGATTATTAATTCAATATTTTAAATTAAAATAAATGATAATTTCATAAAAGATACTTTCAGAATAAATATGTGTGGGTAGATACTTTTATATATATAATTATATATATAATTGTTCGTATATTATTGATTAGGCACCTAATGAATTTAACATCAAATATATTTATAAATTAATAATTTTATTTAAAAAACAATATACATATTTATATATAACGAGAGTAAAATTTCAAATATATAATATAGAATAATAAATTTTAAATCCATCAGAAATTAAGTGAATAATTTTTTAATAAACTTTAACTTTACTTCATTTTTCAATGCATAGTTAAACATTTTCCAGCATAATCTGTTTTGCATTCTTTTTCGAAACTTTTTAAATAACTTATTTTATGAAAGAAACTTTATAAATATATCGATTTTAGTTTTGTTTACTTCCTTATATTTATAATATACTATATATGATATTTAAAAACATTTTATAGAACACAGAATTTATTATATACCTTTCTAATATAATCTTTATATATAGTTTTCTTTTTCCCCGATAACAATTCTTTCAATTATATTAAAGTAAAAAAAAAATAATTTCAAACTTTTCTATATATATTCGATCCGTAAATTATGTATATAGTTTATGATAAAATTTCATTTAAACAGATATGACTAAAATATAATTTAAGATAATATATTATTTTAATTTTTGTATATACATATGATGTGATGTTATACTATAAATATAATAATAATTTATCAATGGGAAAACTAAAAAAAAATAATATATATATATATATAAAGGAAAACATCGAAACATTTTTATACACACATCATATATAATAAATCATTATATAATTTTATACATTTATTTTAGATACATAAAAGTTGGATGTCAGGATAGGAAAAATCTATATAAACATTATTTGGATTTTATTTTTTTTTTTGATAAATGTATTTTATATATTTTTGGTTTTTTTTTTTATTTTCTATATAATATTTTCTATTGAGTCATGTACAAGATACAGAAGAAAAAAAATAAAATATGAAATACGTATACAGAATTACAGATTCATATTTCATATAGATTCAAATATAGGCGTGTGCGTGCGTACAATTTTTTTCTTTCAAGATAATAAATAAAACTCACCAAAAACATATTACAATTCATTTATAATAAACTATATTTTGTTTGAAATTCTATATATGCATATATTTATTTATAAATATAAAATTTGTATAAAGATTTACTGTACGCAGTATAGCATCGCAGTAAATTATATATATATATATATATGTAATATTGTTGTTTAGTTTCGGGTTTAACATTGATTTATATACGTGATTTTTTGGTTTCGTAACTATACGTTATTTAAGAGAAAATCAAAGAAAAAAAAAACTAACATATAGACATTCAACTGAAATCTTTTTTTGGAAAACAACAACCAAATATCAAAATATTTTTTTTTTTCAAATAAGACAAATGTTTTGAGGTATTTATAGTTTTATCGTTATAATAATAATAATAATTAGAATATGCGGTTAATAGTTCATTTGTAATAATTATAATATTTATTATGATGTTTTACATCAGAACACATTAGAAAAATCAACCTCAAATCATTTCAATTTTTATGGGTAAAATTTCCATAAAATGATATTCATTTTAAGGGTGAATCTGAAGTAAAATTAACTGAATTTTCCCAATTTACAATAATATTAAAGGGTCTCCATTCAAAAAGTATGAATAAATTGACAATTTTGTATGTTAACAGATTTTAATTATAGAATTTGTTCTACAGCACTGATGGCTTGGTAAAGGAAGTTTTTAGAGAATTTAATTATCTATCGAATGCTTCTCTGCCTGTTATTCTAACTCAACCGCAGTTCCTTAGTTATGACGTTTTTACTACAACTCTTGCATAATACAAAAAAAAAATTGTTTTTAAATTTACGATTTTTTATAAACGTATAAAAAAAAAAGTTATTATTTTTGTGTTTTATATATAGACATATATATTTTATAAATATAAAAATTGAAATATATATTTGTTTTATATACATATCTTATACTATATATTAATAAATCCTTTATTTTGTTGACAATTTTTCTTTTTTTTCTTATATGTTACTTACGTATGACAGGCAATATAAAGGTATTATTTATGATATATCTTTTTTTTTTAGAGTATATATATATAATAATAATGTGTCGGTCTCAATGAAGGTTGCATTATATAGTATACGCAAGAAGTATACATAGAATTAAGAGAAAATTATACAGAATTTCCTTTACAAATAACCATACGCTCCTTAAGAGAAAATTATAGACAGGATTTCCAAATACAAGAATGATTATTTATTATCTGTAATGTTATTTACAAACCAAAATGTATATATATATATAGATAAATAAATACCAACCTAATTGCTTTTCATAAAAATTATCCTTTCTCAATTTCATTTAATATTATATAATTAAACATTGAATGAAAATATTATTATGATGGCGGTGTATTAACACAATTTTCTCTATATATTATGTAATAGCCATTAATGGATTTTAATTTTTTTTAACCAATCCATTAAACTTTAAAATATCTATATAGTCTATAGAGATATCTCTATAGCCGAAACATTTTGATAATACTATAATTTAATTTATTTTAATATTTATATAGACAAAATAAAAAATAAATACATATTTTTGTTTTAAATTAACATAACAACATTAAACCGCATATTCCCCCGTACATATTATATAATACCTTTTTGTATGTGGTAATAAAATTTTGCTTTTAAATTTTTTTTTCTTTTTAAATATGAATGTATTTTATAAAAAAATATTGATTTTTTCCTCTCCACTATATGTTATATATCATTTTGTATTGTAAAATATATATATATCCTTTTTATTTTTATATAAAAGCTTTGCGTTAGCAATTTTTAAAAAATGTAAATGAATATATTTTATACAATAATAAGTACATACAATATAATATATAAAGTCTTAATATAACATTCTTTTAAATTATTATTATGTATACATACATATGTACGATGATATCATATTATATAAAAAGCGTTACTTAAAAATACATTGAGTGTGTGCAATAGTATATATTCATCAACTATAATAACATACATTACAAGTTACATCTTGTATATATAAATTAAAGTAAGTGCAAATTGTACTTACAACTTTTACCCTTTCCATATATATATATAAATCCTATCTATGTACCACTTTCACAAAGTAATGTAAAACTTTGAATATATAACTATACTTATGGTAGTTCAAAAAAGAAAAAAACTTTGATGAAATATTTTAAATATATAGAAATAGTATTTTATTGCGGAGTATATGAATAAATAAACTCAATTGAAATAAGTTTGTATATATATTTGAACTGAACTGACTGAGATTGAAAAAATATATAATCTACAAAAAATATATTTTTTACCATTTTATGGTATTTAATATACTTAAAAAATAATAAAAGTGTTTACCTTTGGAAGGCATGACTTTTGGAAGGATTAAATAGTAGTATTTTAAACAAACATTTCTTATATCTATATATAAGGATAACACAAAATATTATCTTTAGATTTTCATTTACAATCTCCCTATATACATTTAAGTTTTCAAATCAAAACCGCAATATTTATATAAGTATATATAGAAGAAGTGTTCAATATAAAATATTCAAACAAACAAAAACTGGGAAAAGAGAAATAATAATCTAATTAAATAAACCGCATATATAATATATTATATATCAATGTTATATATAATATATTGCTATTATAATGGACGAATGTAAAGGATTAACTTTTTTTTTTTATATAATCCTTTACTTTATTATTCGCAGAGGGATATAATTCTTATAATTTTTTTGGGGTTTTTAAATAAAATATATATATGTAATTTTAATGTACGTGTGGTTTTGATTTTTGAGTTTTTATAAAATTAAATTTAAATTGTGTTTTTTGTTATATTGTTTTAAATGCTAAAATGTTATCTATATAAAAGCGAAGTTATATCAAACAATCGCAGTTTTCTAATAAAAAAAAATATATTTTAAACTGTAATTAGTAAAAATCAATCTGTAATCATTTCAATTTTTTAAGGGAGATATTTCCCTGAAATGGTATTGATATTATAAGGTTGAATCTCAAGTAAAATAACCGAATTTTACAATAATATTAAGGAGTATCAATACAAAAAGTATGGTAAAATTAACAATTTTTCACATTTATGGAATTTTATTATAGGATTTGTTCTAAAACTCCATTTTGTTTTGGTAATGGAAGTTTTTACGATCCTCTGCTAAATTATATCTATATGAAATCTTTTCAAACATAAGCGCTTTTTTGTAATGATAAAAAGAAGTAGAAGAAAAAAAGATAAAAAACGGATTGTCATTGCAACACAAAACAAAAAAAAAAAAATAATAAATATATAATCTAATAATAAGTTGTTGGAATTAAAGTATAAATTTATAAAATTTAATTTTATTCCCAGGGGTTGTTTTATATAATATATAATCTATGTTTTACATGTAGTAAAAACATGAACTTGAGAAAATGAAATATATATATATATATATATATAATTCTATTTCTATTTTATTATAACTCTATATATATATATATATAAATGATATAAAATTTAATTTTTTATGTATATATACCGAACCAACTAAAATTCAGATTAAATTAAAGAAAATCTGTACTGTGTCTGTATATATAATATAGTATTATATCGTTATATATATATCATATATATACAAACAGGTTGTATTTGAATAAATGTATATTTACATAATAACAAGTACCTGGGTATATATATTCTTATCACATACAGGTATTGTATATACATAATTTACAGAGACAGAGAGTATATATATAAAGATTCATGCATATATTAGGTATAGAAATAAAGTTTTTTTTTTTTTATTTAACTTTGTTAAAAGTTTATTATTTTTTTATTGTATACACCGCACCGAATATATCCTGAATGGATTATGCAATATATTCGGAAAGTGTTGATCAAAAAATTGTTTTGCTTTTTTTTTTGTATATATATCTTGAATATTATATTATTATTATTATTATTATTATATATTTACTCAGGTGGATCGTAAATTATTTAAGATAAAAATCTATATTCTATACTTTTTATTTATTTATTTATGAAAATTTTGTTATAGTTTTTTGCTATAATAGAAAAGAGCTTTTTTTTCTATGCAAAACATATATATTTGCTACAAAACATATATAAATCATCTTCTGTGAAAAAAATAAATAGGATCTGAAACAAATAACAACCATATAAACTATATATATATATAAAAATATAAATTTTTTATCAAAAATATATATAAATGCTTCACATTAAGGATTATTATTAATATAACGTTGTTGAAATTTCATTTGTATTTATATACATGAATTTTTTGACGTGAAAAATATTATTTATTATGTTTTATTTCATATTTCATTATGATTGCAATCTTGTTATTCAAAATAACAAAAGAACAAAATTTCTATATATATATATATCGGGGCTTAAGTGGGTATGAAATTGTTATATAAACGTATATTTTGTAAAATAAAATTTAAACACTTTGTTTATAATATAAAAATAAATTTTTTTTTTAATTTAATTTTGCTCTTTCATTTTATATCTCTATATATATGACACTTCTAATTTTAATTTGTTTTTTATCTGATTTTTTTCTATCTATATGATCAATTTTATCTTTTATTTTCTTTTATATACGTATAAAATAAAATGATTTAAATAAAAAAGGATCACAAAAAAGTTATGTATTTAATATAAAATTTTCATATATACATCAAGGATGCTTATTTATATATATATGTTTAGTATATAATTGAGTGTATTTGTATCTGTTTTATAATCATATATAAATCGTGTTTATATAATATATATAAATAAAATATGAATTACATATAAATTTATTAGTTTTTTTTTTTTGGTATACAAAAAACGAAAAGTTTATTATATATCATCATCAGATATATAAAAAGATAATGACTTAATTTATTTATAAACAAAAACTTTTTGTATTTTTAGATTTTATAATATATACAAATTGAGATATTTATAATTTAAATATTTTATATATATATATATTTATTGCTTTTTTTATTGGTATCATTTAAAACATATATTTTTGAAAAAATAACTTTTTATTTGATAAAATGTTAATAATAATTTTAAATTTGATTTGTTTTTAAACAAATACTAAAAAACAAAAAATTACCGCCACATATCAAAAAAGATATAATCTAATTCAAAATAATATATATTTTGTATATTTTATTATACTTATATGAATGGGGTTTGCTTGATATTTGAAATTCATAATCCTTTTATATATTAACAGCGCAAAATATTTAACACTTTTGCATTAAGGTAAACGAGAAGGACTCAATAAATGAAAGGGATTAACTTTTGTAATTAACTTTTACATCTTTTTGACATAAATTGAAAATACAATTCTGTTTTATTCGCATCACAATATTCAATATAAATCACCAAGAACATCATCATATGCTTATACAACCATCATAAATGTTTGTTATAGTAAACAGTAGAATCTATAATTTATATACTTCATATATATTAATATACCCGCATTTATTTTATATGGCTCAATTTTGCCCATTTCTAATCCATGTGCAAAAAAAAAAAACAACCAAATTGATCTCTTAATTTGTTTTAGTAAAGGTTCAGTATATTTCATATATATTCATTCACTTATTAATGCGAATACATACGTTTTATTTTATATATTGTGAAATAAATTTAGACATTTAGTATAATTGATTATGTATATATATATATTGTATATAAGAAAGACATATCATTCTTTTCCAAATATAAAATGAACAAAAGTTATATTATATTATAGATAGATATATATATATATATTTAAATGTATTTCCTTTTTTATTTCCATATAATAGGTCATTGATTTTTATATGATAAAATATATATGTATTATCATCATTATGATGCGTAATAAAATACAATTTATATATATAGCGTAAGTTAGTCAGAACGTATAAATCCATATAAATTTTATTAGTCTATATCGCATGAGTTTTTTTTTTTGTTCACATTAAAATAATAGCTTTCTTTTTTTGTTTTTCCATGAAAATGATATTTCTATTTTTATTTATATATATATATATATATTAATTTAGATAGACGCGCCTTTTGTTCAGTGTTAAAAAATACACTATATCAATAAATAATTCATATATAATTACATAAGGAAAATAATCCCAAAAGTCATTTTGTCAATATGAAAGGTATTTTTATATTATTCATATTTAATTTTATAAGGATCACTTTCAAAAGGATCAATATATTTTATGATATTTAAAATACTCAAAACAAATAACCATAAATATTTTTAGTCAAAAAAAATATATAAAACAAAACCGCCTCGCACATAACATAATTTTTAAAATGATCTATTTTTTTTGTCTTCGTTTTGTGATATTTATTTATATATATCGATATTTCATTTATATATATGTTTCATTCGTTTTCTTTATTATAATATATTTAGTTTTAGAGGGTTGGGAATGGGTTTTTGTGCCGAAATAATTTGAATAATTTCTGAATCTGAATATAGCTTTTAACAATATATAACAATATTATTTGTTATTATATAATAAAATGTATAAATATGAATGGAAAAAAAAATGGTATAAATAACCTGGAAAAATAACAATAATAAATCCTTTTTGATTCACATTGACATTTATATATAAATATATATACCTTTTTATATGTATAAATAAAATATTCTGCCTGTTTCTTTAACCATATACAAATATAACATAGCTGCTACATTTAAATTTCAATATATTCATATTTGAGGACTTTGGTGCGGTGCAAACAAAAATGTATATAATTTTCCAAATATATTTTATACAATAAAAAATTTATGATGTATGAAATTCATGTAGTAAAACTTTTTGTCTATTTATTTATGTTATATATATATATATGTTTTTTAACAATTTGGCGATAAAGCTTTTGTGTTTTTTTTTGTTTGTGAAAGTGATCATCAAAAACCATATTCAAAAATTAATTATCTTTTAATTATAGACTATAATATATAATTCAAATAATTATATATTCATATTTATATCTAATGCAATTTTTCTTTTTTTCTTTTTTTTCATTTAAATAGAAAATTGAAAAACCATTTTTAACAGCTGTTCAAACAACATTAGGTGATCGTTATACAGATAATGTTGAAGGAATTTATAAGTTAACTATAAAATTTATTATTGATACATTAATAACAGGGTATGAAAAAGGTGCCAATTCAACAACAACAACAAATAATAACACTGGAGCAAATAATTCAACATCATAATCAATAATTTTTAATCATAAAATTTAACCATATATATATATATATATATTTATATCTAAATAATAAAAGCGGCACGGAGAAGACACTATTTTCATTATTCTTTTAAATATGTTGTTAGTGAAAATAATGAATGAATTTTTTTTTATTCATATGATTGTCCCATCCCATTCGCATTCAATTCAATTATAACTTTATATATATTTATATTATAAATAATCCATCTATATAAGAGAAAAAAAAAAAACCCCATAAATTCTTCAAAAATTTCTAGTCAAAATAAAAAAATTTAATATATAATTTGTCTATAATCGCAAATATATTTATATTGATTATATTGATGTTTTGTAAATGTAATAAAATTAAGAAAAAAAAATATATTTAAATGTTTTGATATCCTGCGTATATTATATAATTTATATATTATTGTGCAGCAATTAAAAATAAATAAATTATTTGTTATTATTTTGAATATAAGCTTTTTTTTTTTATTTAAGGAATCTATATTAGCGTAAAATTTATATGAATTATTATATTATATGTGTACAAAACTAAAAATTAGTTAGGATACAATTAAAATGAATAAATATGATTATATATATATATATATAGAATATATATTATTAATTTGACACATTTTAAAATGCAAAATCTAATTAAATAAAATGGGTATGGGTATATAAATGTATGATATTATAAAGTCGCCGCAAAAAAGAAATGTATCTTCGTTTTGTATAAAAAAAAATCAATATGAATAATTCAATAAAGCAGCAAATATAATAATAAAATTAATAAAGTAAATGAAGGAATTTAATATACGAATCAAATTATTATTATTTTATAATTTGTTATATAAAATCAAATGCATATATACATCTTTTTTATTATTATTAATATTATTAAAATAGTTCTTTCGATACGTTTATATACTACATATATAATAATGATAAAAATTCATGAGAAATCTTTTAAGAATATATATTGTATAGTTATATATAATATTTCAAAAATATATGTACGCAGATAGCCAGGCACGCATATCTGTTATATGAACGAACTTAACATTCCCACACGACGATTAAGGAGCGAAGGAGCGTCAAAATATGTAACATAAACAATATAAGAAATCATTTTAAAACATTTTTCTTTAATCATGTAAAAGTTGTAATAAAAATACCATAACTTGGAAACCCGTTGAGGTAGAATAAGGTTCAGAGATTCAATCGAAAGATAATTCAATTTTCTAAAAAACTTCCCTTGCCGATAAAATGGGGCTGTATAACAAATTCTGTAAACAAGTTGTAGAACAAATGTATACATAACTTTTTGCATTTCATAACTTGAATTTGGGAGCCAGAAACGGGCCTGAATATAGATCGAAATATTTAATATATATATATGGTTTATAAGAATTCCTTACTATAAAATGAATATATTTATTATTATATGTATATACAGAAGAAGGAGAATTCTTAAATCATGGCAATGTATATCTTTATATACGGTCTTTTATAAAATTATATGCATTGTAAAATATATAATTTTATTATACTGTATATATATATATATATATATTTATAAATAAATTATTAATAAATTAAATTTGTAATGAAAATGTTCTTCGCCATATATCTATAATAATTAATTTATTTTCCAAATGTATATAAATATGTATAATATATAAGAATATTTTCTTAATAAAACTAAATAAGTTATATTATGCTGGTTATATTTTATTTACAAAAGATATTGTTATTTACTATATACATATATGATGTATGCTATACTAACTATATCATATTTATTTGTATAATCATAACTATATTTTCGTATTTTCTATATGTATAGATAAAACAAAAGAACAACGCCGCAATTTGTATAATTAATAAAATTACAAATCAAAAAAGTTCAATAACATTAAAAACTCGGCGAATTTAATAAATACCCAGTCGAGTTTAAAGATAGAGGGATATTTTTTTTAAACTAAAATAGTCTGAGTACGATTCGAAGATTTAAAATGTTAATAAAAGTTAAATGATTTTTCAATCAACTGAAAAATTTCTGTTAAAAGAAAATGTTTAACGGTTTATTCACTATCGGAAAGATTTTCTGGAAAGATATTCTATTCTGGAAAGATTTTATCTATCATCATTTTAATGAAACAAAATGGGTATATAAACCCAAAAATTTTATTGGTTGATTGGAAACTTCTATACAGAAGTTAAATTTAAGAAATATTTTAATAATCGATTTTGTTCGTTTTGATGTCAATAACAATAAGACACGTTGTTTATTTATTTTAATATTTTTCTTAATTTCCTCGATTTTATACAGTTAATATATCCATTAAATTACATTTATTTTTTCATTGGATTTTCCCATCTATCACGGAAAAATTACTTACTATAAATATATGATAATATAAATGCACTAAATGTATACATATGATATATATTTATATACAAACTCTACTACCGTATTATTTTATTGAATTCAATTCAATCGTATAATAATATAATTATTAATTAAAATGTTTTACTTTTTTTTTTTAAATAAATAATTAATATAATATATTTCAAATAAATATTTTATTTACTTTTGGATTTTTTTTTTTAATTTCATATTTTATTATATTTATACATATATAAAATACACACTGAAAATGTCAATTGGTAAAAACAAAAACATATACAAAACAACCCCCGATACAAAAATATAATAAACACAAATTACACTCATATACAAAAAAAAAAATCAGACACACATATAAAAAAAAATAAATATATCCATTTTAAATATATAAAAAACAATTTTTTTTTAATCGATTATAAATGATATTATATATATTTCGAAAATTATTTAAAATTTAAAATTTGATGTGTCTTTTTTCTATAAATATATATATATATATATACTATAAAGAAAAAAGAAAAAAAATATATTTTTCATATATATATATATATAAATTATATAACTATATATATATAAAAATGCTTAAATATAATAATAATTTATATATATATATAGTTTATATATGTATATTTATTAATAATTAATATTAATAATTTTCATAATTTATATTCAAAACATTATCATCATAATCATAATCTAATATCTATACCTATATATATAATTTTATTAGATTTTTTAAAACCAAAAAAAAAGGAAAGTAAAAAACACAAATTCAAACCCTATCACATTAATTTCACATACCAAAAAAAAAAAAACAACCCCCTATACAAAACCATTTATTACTTTGCAATTCATGCAATTTTATTTTCGCATGAATTTATATATTTTAAAACAAATATTTTACAAAGTATAGTACAATTGTATGGTGAATCACCGTAAATTTAATTAAAATAAAAATAAAATACTGCCATATATTTATATATATATAATAAATAATGTAATAATAATAAATTAATAGAAAAATTGCCATATATAATAAATATTATTATATTGTAAACGCAAATAAAAAAAATAATGAATTATTTATTGAAATATACAAATAAGTTGTTGTTTTTTGTCTTTATTTAATTTTAAGGGTGGCATTTTTTTATTATTTAATTTAAAAAGTATCATTATGCTTATTGAAAGAAAAAAAAAACCAATATTTATATATGATATTAACTCATAAAAAATAATGTTTTATATATATAAATATAATTTTTTTTAGATTCAAAAGGTTTTTTTTTTATATAGAATAAATGATTCGTCAATTTATAATTTATAAAAAAGATTCTAACTATAATATTTAAATCGCCAATTGTCAAAAACCAAAAACAATTATAAGAAATTATTCAAAAAAATATGCCCACAAAGTCCGAAAATATATAAAACGAAATTGTTTTAAACAATTTTATTGAGTAAATATAAACCATATTACTATATACGGAATAGATATAATCAAAATCAATATATAATCTTATATTTTATAATATTATATATATATATTTAAGAAGAACAGATTATTTAATATTCAAAATATATAAATTATACTTTATTGCAAATATATACCACGTCCCAGTCTTCTATATATATATATATATATATATATATATATGTTATATAATGTTAATTAAAACGATAATTCTCTTTACAATCCCATTCTTCTATAAATAATAATAATAATATATTCTGTTACAATATTTCCTTAATTAATATTCTTATCATATATATATATATATTATAAAATATAAGAACATCAACGAATAATATATATATATATATTAATTGCATGTTAATTTAATTTAATAAACATATAATCCTCTTCTACGTAATTATTATCCATATTTATATACTATATATATATATATATAAAATAATTTGATGTGGTTCGAATTTTATATATTATTATAATTTTAAATTATCGATTTCTATTATAGATATATATATATATATATTTTAAGATAATAATATTGTATAAGGATCTTATTAAGGGATGAAGAAATGAAAATTTGTAAATTTATTATACCATCATAGAATAAATGTACTGAGCGCTGTATACACAATATATTATAATTAATTTTTCATTAAAATATAAAATATTTATATGCAAAACAACCAATTTGTTTATTTTTTTTTGGTATAAAGTAATAACAAAAATTGAATATTAAATTTATGAAAATGCGAGTTCTATACGATGCTGTGTTCTTCTTCTTCTTGTTCTGTTACTTCGCCGCGGTATATCTAATAATTTTCCCATAATTATTATAATAATAAGTGTATAAATTTCACGTGGGGGTAAAACATATTTTGTTATTTTTTTAAATAATTTGTTGTTTGTTATATTTGAATTATATATGTCGCATATTTAAATATTAATATATAAAAAACAACAAAAATTAAATTTGAAAAATTAAAAGGTTTTTATTTTATTATCTAAAATTGGAATTGATTATAATGTATTGCGAAATAATTTAATGATTAAATTTAATAATATATTTATTAAAATTTAATGTGTGTCATTTTTTATATAACTAAAAAAAAAACTTTATCAATTACATTATTTAATTTTTTTTGTTAACAATTTATATATCTTGAATTATATATGTTCTATCAATATATAAGATTTATAATTTCAAATCAATCTATATATAAATCCTCGAATTCTATACCAAAAAAAAAAAATATTTAAATATAATTATCTTTTCCATCTCATTTATAATAAAAGAAATTAAAAAAAAAAAAACTATATATTTATAATAAAAAAATACGATTAACTTTTGATTGATTTGACTGCGAGCCATTTGTTCAATAAATAAAAAAAAAATATTTAAAATTAAATTAAAAATCAATTTAAAACAAATTATATTATTATATATATATAAATAATTTTATGTGTGCGCGTATTGTAAATATAAATATTTATAAAACATTATATAAGTATATATATATTAATTATATTATTAAGAATTTAATAGATGTAAAAAAAAAAATTAATTAAATATATAAAATAAATAAAATATATATATATATTGATGATTGTATAGAATTAAAATAAAGAATAAATTATAATAATAATAATAATAAAAATACTTATAAATAAAGAAAATAAGTAAAATTAAATATAATATAAAATGATATTATGATATTTTAATTTGTTTTTCTTATTATAGCTTTCCGATTAATTCTTCAAAGGATACGGGAAAAATCTATAAAGTATATATTTTGGAACACAATAAAATTATGACCTGATGAAATAAAATGCATATTTATAATTATAATTTTGTATTTTTCGCCGACGCCGTATGTACAAATTAAAAGAAAAATAATATATAGTATTGTATATAATTCCATATATAGATAACTATTTTTTTTATTTTAAATATAGTCCTTGTGTGGAAAGAAAAAAAAACTTTTAATAATACATACATATGGGAAAATAAAATAAAGTGCTAATTTTCTGCTATATATATGTTCAACTATATTTATATATTGTCTAAATATTCTATATTTTATAAACACACACAGCAGTTTTGTTAGCTATACGTAATATACCACAGGAAAATTTATATTATTATTAATTTTTTTTTGTTTAAAGGATATATGCGGATAGATGATACACAGGCAGTCCCATTCCAGGCTATTTTCCGGTCCTGTTCAAGTTATGAAATAATCGCCCCTTTTTAATGTTTTAAAATATAATTAGTAAAAATCAACCTCTTTTATTTTAATTTTTAAGACTATAACTAAAATGAAAATTACATTTTCCATCGAGTCCACTATATGGTTAGATTCCTTTGGATTAAAAATTATTCGTATATACAGAAAATATATTATCTAATTTTATTGTTCATATTTAAATATATACTTTTATATATAGTATATATTTTGTCAGCTGTACATCACATGTAGTTATATAAGTAGAAAAAAAAATTATATTATATATTATTACACATTCAAAATTATATATATGACAAGGACGACAGCCATACAAAATATATATATACGTATATTTATTTTATCATACACCCCATTTAATAATAAATTTATATGGATATTATATATATATAAACGTTACCAGTATATATGGTTAAATTTGAGACACACAATTGTACTAGTTATATAAAAATATATGCGAATAAATAAAAACCATATTTTGCACATATTTTTGCAATGTGGTACGAAATATATATACTGACAAAATCCAAAAAAAAACATAAACATTATTACCATTTTAGATCTATTATATATATATGGCATACAAAAAAAAAACAAAAAAAGTTTAATTTATGATTATAAAAAAAAAAGATAAACTAATATATGATGAGACGCGATGCTGCGATGGTAAAATTGTAGATGAAGAAGATGATGATGATGATGAATAATTTTGTATTGTGTTAATATTCTTAAAGTTATACATTTCTTATCTTAAATTCTATTATTTTTTTTTGGCTATATAAGGGTTTTGTGCGTATAATATTAAAATTAATTTTCCTTTTATTAAAGTTATATTAAAGTTGTTAAGTTATATTAAGTTGAGTGCGGTGATATAGAACGCATCCAAAATAACAAATATATATACATACACTTTATGTAAAGTTTATTTATCATGTATTTATATATATAGGTACTTATATATCAAATAAAAGTGTGTGTGTGTGTGTATAAAGAAGTTTGAAAATTTTTTTAAAGAATAATATATTGTATATGAATATATATATATATGTTGTAGAAGAAACCATATACACAAATCAAATTAATTTAATTTAAGTATTCTTCTTTTATATTATTTATTATATCGCGCAAGGATAATTTGTATATATGTTTTATGCTTACGTTTTGTGTAAGGGGTTTTTTTTTCTTCTGGTTATTCGTTATGTTGTTGGTTGTGCGGATTTTTTTGTTATTCAACTTAAGTTTTTCCATTTTAAACTGCTTAAATGCTTTATTAATATTGAATTTATAGGTTTTTTTTATATATATTTTGATATATGATTTTACTTATATGGGTTGATGTTATTCAGAAAATTAAAATAAATATAAATGGTGTGTGCGATAAAAAATATCTATAAAAAAATTTTACTTGCTCTGTCTATTGCGTAAATCTTATTAAAGCAATATAAATATATGCGTGTGTATATAAACTTTATAAATATTATTAGTCGAATATTATTCGGAATATAATTTATAGATTTTTATTATTATTAATGTAAATTGTTGTGTCGTTTGTTTGTTCTTTTTATCTTTTCAGTCGTCCGTATAATTTTCATTCACAAATTAACAACACACTATTACTTCAATTTCAATAACAATATTTATTTATTATATTTATTAATTCTAGTTACTAATTACATAGTTCAATTACATTTATTAATCAATTAATTCTTTAGTCTATTTTTCTTTTCATCAATTCTTAACATCATCAATTTTCGTCTTCTATTTTTTCATGTCTTCACTCGTCGACCATCTCAAACCAACTACTCATTTTATCATATTCACCTAATCACCTTTGACAGTTGTCACGCCACGCCATCATCGTCAACAGTCAACCCACCATTACCGACTACCTCGCATCAGCCATACCGCGCCAACATCGTTACAGTGTTACCTCACAACACCTTCCCCCTTACACCAATATCCGCCCTTTCAACGTTCCCACTTATACTACTAACTAAATCAAACGTATAAAACACTTCATGTGTAACAACTTATAACTAAACTAATACTTTGTATTCACTAATTCTAAATAATCTGATATCCAACCAATTTTCTATCCCATCCGAATAACATTCATGTAGTCCACCCCTTCTGACTACATCCTTCCATTTTCCCTCCACGGCATCACAATTTTGTTATAAACTCCCTGTATCTTATTGGTGGTCTCGTTATCCTCCCACTACGAGTACGTACCTCCCCGTCATCATTTTCAACTGGCACATATTCCCGTTCGACTGGCACCACCCTATCTTCTCTTTCTATATTATTCCGTATCATTCCACCACTATTCATTCCGTTTTCCGAATTCCGTCGATTTTCCGTTTTCCTCTCCCCATGGCCCATTTGTCCTTCTTCCTCCATCGTCATCCGCCTTTCTTCCATTTCCGTCCTTGATTTTCTTAAATGATTTGAATTTCTCCTTAATATTCTCCCCTCTTCGTTTTTGATGATGTATGACCGTGGACTTCCCTGTGGCCTCATTACCTTCGCCCCATGCCATCTATTATCCCTTCTATAGCATACCTTTTCTCCCTCCGTGAACGGTGCCCTGAACCGACAATGCCTATCATGCACTTCTTTCGTTTGATCTCTTGCCTCCATTAACTTCTCTTTTATATTCATTTCGACTCTTGGTTGCAATAACTGGTCTTTTACCGGTACTTTTGTTCTGGTCCTCCGACTCATTAATATTTGTGCCGGTGACGCCCCCAACCTTGTGATTGGGTGATTCCTGTATTCTAATAATGCGTATTCGATGTCTACATTGTCGTCTACTGCTTTTTTAATTATATTTTTCGCAATATGGACCGCCTTCTCGGCCTGTCCATTTGAACGCGGGTACCCCGGACTCGACGTAACGCTTCTAAAATCCCATTGCCTTGCAAACTCTAACATCTCCCGCGAACCAAACGGCATATTGTCCGATACCATTATTTTCGGTATCCCATGGATCGCAAACATTCTTTTCAAACTCTTTATTACTTCCGTTGCTGTCTTATTTCTCAATTCTACCACCTCCAACCATTTTGAAAAACAATCTGTTACCACCAGATAATCCGCCCCATTCACATATGCTATATCGCATGCTACCCGTTCAAACCGATGCTCCGGTATTTCATGCGGTAACAATGGTTCCCTCTCATTCGCCGGCATCACTCGCTCACAAATTCTACATTTCGCGATTAATTCCTCTATATCCGTATCAATACCCGGCCAATATACTATTCCTCTTGCCCTTTCCTTCGTCTTGGTCATTCCCATATGCGCCTCATGTAACTTTCCCAATATAATTTTTCTGCCCTCCACCGGTATTATTATTCTATTCCCCATAAATACCAATCCATTTTCTGCATAAATTTCCTCCTTAAACTTCCAAAATGATTTAATTTTATCAGGCACCCTTTTTCTATCCGTTGGCCACCCTTCTTGATACATTTTCTTCAATAACCCCAATACTTCATCCTTACTTGTTTCCTCTACCAAATATTCTTTTCTTTCTTCCGTCACGTCCACACTGTGCACCACTTCGTTAAATTCCGCCGTATAATCCTCGTCCATTTCTAAAAACGCCCTTGAGAGCTGATCGGCTATGTGCAGGTCCTTCCCCGGCACATATCTTAACTTCAAATTATAATTTTGTATTTTTAATTTCATCCGCCTTAGTCTCGATGATCCAATTTTCGAATATTCTTTCGCCATTATACCCACCAGCGGCTTGTGATCCGTATTCACCTCGACTTCGTGTCCGTAAATATATTGATGAAACTTTATGCATCCAAAAATTATTGCCAAGAACTCCTTCTCTATTTGCGCATACTCCACTTCGGCCGCACTTAAGCTTCGCGACGCATATGCACATGGTCGCCCCCCTTGCAATAATACACACCCTATTCCGCTTTTTGATGCATCCGTCTGTAACACACTGTTCTTTTTTACATCAAACGCCACTAACACTGGTGCCGATGTTATTTTTTTTTTTTAATTTCCATATTGCTTCTCGATGCTGATCCAACCACGCCCATTCTACATTTTTCTTTAATAACTCCCTTATTGACCCCGTTATTTCTGCCATGTTTGGCACAAAACTCCTCAGGTAATTTACCATCCCCAAGAATCTTTGTAACTCCACTCTATTCGTCGGCTCCGGCATATCAATTATGGCCTTGACCCTCTCGTCATCCGGCTTCATTCCCGCCTGACCAAATCTGTGCCCCAAAAACTTTATTTCCTTTACTTTATATTGCAGTTTTTTTACATTGAAACGCACCCCCATTCTCCTTGCTCTGTTCATCAGTGCCTCCATGTTCGCATCATGTTGTTGTTCCGACTCCCCCATAATCAAAAAATCATCTACATATATAAATACCCCCTCCAAATCACCGAACGCCTCCTCGTTGTACCCCTGAAAGCATTCTGGAGCCACGTTTAGTCCGAACGGCAACCTTTGGAAAGTATACGTTCCAAATGGCGTGCTGAACCCACACATCCTGCTTGACTTCGGCGATAACTTGATTTGATAGAAGCCATCCTTCAGATCCATCACCGAAAAAATATTCATCCCGCTCATTTTCCTTTTCAAGTCGTCCAGTGTCGGCATTAATCTTAAATCTCTCACCAATGCCTTATTCAATTCTTGTGGGTCCAAACACAGCCTTGGCAATCCATTCGGCTTTTCCACTACCACTAGGTTACTAACCCATTCCAACGGTCCCACCGCCTTTCGTATAATTCCCTTCTCTTCCAATAATTCCAACGCCTTCTTTACTTTATCTTTTATTCGTTCTGGCAACCGTCTCGGTGGCCTTGCAACCGGTATTGCACCTTCTTTTATTGACAATTCCAATACTCCTGGAAAATCTCCCAATCCTTCAAAAATTTCTTCATTCCTTTTAATAAATTCCTCCTCTCTATCACCTACTTCAAACACTCTCATCAACAATCCCAACCGCACACACGTCGATAATCCCAATATTGCCGTCGATCCCCTTTCCACCAATATAAATTCAGCCTCCACTTTTTCCGCTCTCTTTGTACTCACGGACATAGTTACTACACCAAACGATCGAATTTCCGATCCGCCATACGCACTTAATATTACATTCGACGGTCTCTTTTCTATTCTATGTGCATGCTCCAACCTCTGGAATTCCTCCATTGGCAAAAGATTTACTTCCGATCCCGTATCTAATTTAAATTTCACCCGTAATGCATCATCCAATACCAACGTTTCGTTCCATGTACCATTTCTTTTGTTGATCGCGTGTACCACATTTATAAGTGTTTTGCACCCCGTCCCATCAACACTTGCCACCTGTGAATCTTTATAACCCCTGCAACATCGAGCAAAATGTCCAATGCCGCCACATCGAACACATCTTTTCCCATACGCCGGACATTTACCCCGTACATGCACCTGATCGCAGTATTTGCATACATTATTTTCTTTCGATATTGACCCTTGTCTCCCCTCATTACCACTGTAGTACTTATTATTACTAATATTCTTTTTGACATTATAACCATTATACCTATGGTTATTATTGAATTGACTTCTAATACTACCATTATTTCTAATACTACTATTATCACTATTGTCATTACTATACCCGTTTCTGTTGTATCCCTCTTGATGACCCTTGTTACGCACCCCCTTCACATCATGAATCTCCGTTTTATTCTGGATCGCCCCCGTGTGCTCCTTATTTATTTCGGTTAGTCTGCAATGATCTATAGTTTTTTGAAGCGCTGGATCACCATTTCGTATTAATACTTCCTGCAACTGCAAATCCTTCATTCCAAAAATTATTCTGTCGCGCACCATCGCCTCCTCTTGCGTGCCAAAATCACATGTACGTGCCAATCTTTTTAAATCAGTTAAGAATTGATTAAATTTTTCTCCGTCCTTTTGCACCCTACCGTAAAATTTATGTCGTTCATATAATATATTCCTGCGCACTGCACAGAACTGTTCAAACGCCCCTATGATCGCCTCCAAATCCCCCCCATCTTCATCATCCAACCCAAAGGTTTCTAATAATTCCAATGCTTCGTCACCTATTAAATTCTTGAAAATTGCCACTTTTATTTCCTCCTCCTTATCATCGTTCCCTCCAGCCGTCATGTAAATTTTGAATTGTGTTAAAAATTTTCGCCATCCCTCTGCTAAATCCGAATCATTTACCGCCAACGCATTTGGTCTCCTTAAAGCTTCCATTATATATCCTTTTATAAATTTTTTTTTTTTTTTTTTTTTTTTTTTTTTTTATAATTCCGGATTGTTCGATTACGACTGCGCCATGTTGTGTCGTTTGTTTGTTCTTTTTATCTTTTCAGTCGTCCGTATAATTTTCATTCACAAATTAACAACACACTATTACTTCAATTTCAATAACAATATTTATTTATTATATTTATTAATTCTAGTTACTAATTACATAGTTCAATTACATTTATTAATCAATTAATTCTTTAGTCTATTTTTCTTTTCATCAATTCTTAACATCATCAATTTTCGTCTTCTATTTTTTCATGTCTTCACTCGTCGACCATCTCAAACCAACTACTCATTTTATCATATTCACCTAATCACCTTTGACAGTTGTCACGCCACGCCATCATCGTCAACAGTCAACCCACCATTACCGACTACCTCGCATCAGCCATACCGCGCCAACATCGTTACAGTGTTACCTCACAACATAAATTGTTTAACCGCAAGAATCTTAACCGCAAGAGAAATATTCTATAATCTAATAATATCTATATATAAAGTATATAGAGTAATATTTTTATATGCTGGAAGGAGGGGTTGTTATATTTTTAGAAAGGATATTTAAGGATTTTTAGCATTGAAAATGTCTTGAAATATATATCATATGATCATGGACTTTGGATTCGTTTGGAAATGATGGAAATGATGGATATGTATATCAATTTGATTGTTTATATTTTGAGAAATTATAATCAGATTTTAAATTTAATTCGATTTCGACTATGTATATACATATATACAATATCAAAAATCTATATCTATATAAATGTAAAATATCCATGTATATTTTATATGTTATACTTTTATGAACTAATTTTATATGACAAATTGTCATGATTTTATATATTTTAATAATAATACACCTGAATGTTATATATAAAAATTTAACTATTTATATGCGATATATGACTTCTTCTTCAATATATATATATAGTTTAATGAATCTGTCTATCATTTATATATATAACATATACAGAGAACATGAGATTTATACATTGCATTTTCATTTTTCCATAGTAAAATAATGAATTGATATGTATACATATAAACATCGTATATAGTTGAACAGATAAATTATAAAATATTCATGTGTGATGTTTGTGAAATGGAAATGAATTGTGTTCTGCTATCAATTGTTATATTATTATTATATATATATATGTATAGATAGTGATAATTTGAATCAAAGAGTGTTATTTCATAAACCAAAAATATAATAATTATATTTGGTGTTGATGTGTTGCAGTTATATATATACATTGTGTAAAATCAGGATGATTCTCTATACCTGTATTTTGTTAATTTTGTATTCATTTGATTGTGCTATATGATATTTATAACACATTGTACATATATATGATGACATTTTATAAATTATTCATTTTAATTTATATATACGCATGTAAAATTTTTCAAGGAAATATATAATTGACACAGGATTTTGTGTATGTGCTCTGTTTA
Organism: Dilophus febrilis; assembly: GCA_958336335.1. Classification (NCBI taxonomy): domain Eukaryota; kingdom Metazoa; phylum Arthropoda; class Insecta; order Diptera; family Bibionidae; genus Dilophus; species Dilophus febrilis. Next base: position 38,187,193 of record OY284472.1, read on the forward strand.
TATTTATGTGTTTAATAAATATACCTTTGTATACAGGTAGGTATATTGTAATGATAATTTATATACGTACACCTTAATAAATATACATATTTCAAGTTAATTTAGACCAAATTAGTTTTTTTTTTTGCTATATTTGTATATGTAAAATATAAATTAAAAGATCTATTATTATTATTAAATATATAAGCGACACAACAATTGTATATAACTATTTATAATATAGTAAAAGAATAAATAATGATTTGTTAATTATAAAATATATTTAAAGATAGTTTTATGCCTCGCATAATAAGTTCTCATATAGGTAATACAAAAAGTTGAATTCATCCTTCGTTCATCTATATATATAAAGTACTAAATAATTTTAAGTCGTTAGCATATTAGCATAAAAATCTTTTCTTATATAATTATAAATTTAGATTATAAACAGACAGATATATTATATTTTAAAACATTCTCTCTCTAATATATCTGCTTTTGATATAAATTTTATTCCGTTGTTTTTCTTTTTATATTAAAATAATTGCGGTGATGATGAAAAATAAATTTTCACACATTTAAATTACTTATTTATGGATGATACAATAAAGCACTATTTATGTTTTGTTGTTAGTATATTTATCGAATTTGTTATATAAATGAAGAACATAATAATAATAATCTATCTATATATAGTATATGATTATATCATTGATACAGATATGGAGGTGATAATATATAATACAAGCGTAAGATATTATCATTATTGTATATAATATATATATATATAAATATATAAGAAAAGGATCTTATATTTTCCATACATATTCCTTATTATTATTTATACAAAAGCGTATATATATATAGTCAAAATAAATTATCTTTTAATAAATTGATTATTATTATTATTATTATTATTATTATGTTTTTTTTTATAAACATGTACATAAAGGTTTTTAATAATATTATTGATCCATATAATCAACAGATGGTTTTATATTATCTTTTTATTTATTTTTATCTATATCATATTTGTATAATACCACATATATCAGCATCTGTATTTTATGTACAAACAAAACAAACAAAAAATTGCATTCAATATATATAATATACTATATATATGTTAAAAAATAAATATATATTCAAAATAAATGATAAAAATTCAATTTCATAACAAACAAAATAATAAAAAAAATAAATACATTTTAGGTGAATTTTAAAAGAAAAGTGTTCTAATATGGAAAAAAAACCAGCAGAAACAATGTTATGAATACATATAAATACACATAGTTTTATAGATCGTTTTGTTGTCTGACGAGTTCTTGATTTTATGGAAACTTCCATTCAAAGAATACGACTATCCAATTTGTATTAACTTTATCCTGATCGAGTAATGTTGCGGTTGGTGTAAATATACATTGTGTCGATCCTATACTCGATATTATAATCGTTTCATAAACAGGAGATCTCAATAAACCATTCATTCTTCTGCTCAACAATATTTCCTTTAATTAACAAAATATGCGTTAACTATTATTATAAATTCATGAATTAAAGAAAGGAAACTGTTTTGTTTTTATATATACATTTAATAAAACAAAATATATTAAACAAAACTTTTTATGGCAATTATAAAAACAAATACGTGTATAAAATACATTAATTATGTAAATAAATCGCAATTAAATAAATATATTTGTATATTTATACAAAATTACTATATATGTATAAATAATTCCAAATATGTATCTATCTATATATAGAGATCTATTTAAATATGATTATACTTAATTGAAATATATATATATATAGCGTCTCGATCATATTTATGTATATATATATATAGATATGAAAAGTTTTTATATTATTACATCATCATCAATACTTGGAATTCTATTCTATATCCTGCCCAGTTAGTGAAAATAGAATTGATCCTTTAAGAATCCGTGTTTATAGAAGTTGCGTTCATGAACTCTGTTCGTTTTTTATATCTACCAAAAAATGCCGTAAGAAGGCATATGCAGAAATAAAGCGCAGCAAGACAGTATACTATCTTTGATAGAAGGTGTTCACGAAACAGGTTAAATGGAACAGACTGGGCTTAGAAGACATTCTATATAGGATGACTGGGTATATTAGATACATAAATTATATAATATTTTAGTGTAAATATTGACTAAAATATTATATAATTTTATCTATAATACGTATATGTATATTTGCCAGATATAGGATGGATCCGCAAGATATACAAATTGAAATATATTGGATTGAATAGATTTTTATCATATAAATACACTCGCGTATAGTCAACAAAATACCACAAAAAATAATATAAATTTTATTATATATAAATTGTCAAAATTTATAGAGATTTCGATTTAGTTTTATTATATATGCAAAAAATGAATTTGATGGAATAGACTATAAGAATAAAACGCATTCACAGTTGCAATAAAATCTGTTCTTTTTGTCACGTATATACAATTTAAGATTGTATTCAAGAATATTACAACATATAGTATTAGATATAGAACCCTCCTGAAACATGATTTTTGTAGTTTAGTGTTTTTTTTTTTAAATTTTTCTATATATAGTAAATGTATTTTTGCAATATAACCAACCATCATATCTTTTCTTATTTCTATAAATAAATATAAATAAGTTCGTTATATTAGTATATGAAAAATAAATAATAAATTAGATTCAAGAAAATTTTCAATATATAATATATTAATTATATATACTTCGTCTCTCATTTCTATCTTTTCTATATATATTTTGTGTATACATCAGCAAATATAATTTCAATAAAATATTTTTAGTTTAATGTAAATAATATATATATAATAAATAAAACGTTAACTGAATTGTTAATTTACATTTCAATTCCTTTTTCTATATATATATTATTTATATAAGAAGCATATATCCTTTTTTCTTTTATATATATAGACATTATTATTGTTTGTTTATTTATCTATATATATATATATGGTTAAAAGATGAAAGATATATTTATATATATATAGGGGTACAATTAATTTTATATTTTTAAGCAAATCGAAAGAAACACACCACGCAAATAACATATCTATATATATATAAAATATAATATTCATACCTACATGCGTGAAGATATCATGTCCTTATATAAAATTCCGGTGTCCTGATGAATTTAATGGTATAAATAATTAGACAATTTTTCATATATTTAGATTTTTAGTATTGAATTTGTTCTACAACCCTATTGGATTTGTAAAGCGGAAGTTTGTAGAGAATTTAATTTTCTATCGAATGCATCTCTGCCCGTTATTCTAACTTATCTAGTTCCCGAGTTATGATGTTTTTACTAACAGCCGTTCGTAATAAAAAAAAGAGATTGATAAATTTGATGGTTTTTTCATCCCGTAATTGATGTTTTTCGATTAGGATCGCATAATTCATAAGACAGAATAAGAATTTTACTATTAAAAGAAATATTTTAAAAATGTATATATATTCATATTATGCTCGCCTGGTAACAAAATATCATATTAATGGCATTTTTCGTGGTTTTTGATGGTTTTTTCATCCCGTAATTGATGTTTTTCGATTAGGATCGCATAACTCATAAGACAGAATAATTGAAAATTTTATTATATACAAACATCTTTGTTAATTTTATTATTAAAAGAAATATTTTAAAAATGTATTTATTCATATTATGCGCGCCTGGTGACAAAATCTCATATTGATGGCATTTTTCGTGGTTTTTGATGGTTTTTTCATAAAATTTGATGGTTTTTTCATCCGGCAATTGATGTTTTTCGATTAGGATCGCATAATTCATAAGACAGAATAAGAATTTTATTATTAAAAGAAATATTTTAAAAATGTATTTGTTCATTTTATGCTCGCCTGGTAACAAAATCTCATATTGATGGCATTTTTCATGGTTTTTGATGGTTTTTTCATAAAATTTGATGGTTTTTTCATCCCGCAATTGATGTTTTTCGATTAGGATCGCATAATTCATAAGACAGAATAATTGAAAATTTTATTATATACAAACATTTTTGTTAATTTCACTATTAAAAGAAATATTTAAAAAATGTATTTATTCATATTATGCTCGCCTGGTAACAAAATCTCATATTGATGTCATTTGTGGTGGTTTTTTATGGTTTTTTCATAAAATTTGATGGTTTTCTCATCCCGCAATTGATGTTTTTCGATTAGGATCGCATAATTCATAAGACAGAATAAGAATTTTATTATTAAAAGAAATATTTAAAAAATGTATTTATTCATATTATGCTCGCCTGGTAACAAAATCTCATATTGATGGCATTTTTCGTGGTTTTTGATGGTTTTTTCATAAAATTTGATGGTTTTTTCATCCCGCAATTGATGTTTTTCGATTAGGATCGCATAATTCATAATACAGAATAATTGAAAATTTTATTATATACAAACATTTTTGTTAATTTCACTATTAAAAGAAATATTTTATAAAATGTATTTATTCATATTATGCTAGCCTGGTAACAAAATATCATATTGATGGCATTTGTCGTGGTTTTTGATGGTTTTTTCATAAAATTTGATGGTTTTTTCATCCCGCAATTGATGTTTTTCGATTAGGAACGCATAATTCATAAGACAGAATAATTGAAAATTTTATTATATACAAGCATTTTTGTTAATTTCATTATTAAAAGAAATATTTTAAAAATGTATTTATTCATATTATGCTCGCCTGGTAACAAAATCTCATATTGATGGCATTTTTCGTGGTTTTTGATGGTTTTTTCATGCCAATTGATGTTTTTCGATTAGGAACGCATAATTCATAAGACAGAATAATTGAAAATTTTATTATATACAAACATTTTTGTTAATTTTATTGTTAAAAGATATATTTTAAAAATGTATTTATTCATATTATGCTCGCCTGGTAACAAAATCTCATATTGATGGCATTTTTCGTGGTTTTTGATGGTTTTTTCATAAAATTTGATGGTTTTTTCATCACAATCTGGATGATTTTCGATTAGGATCGCAGAATTCATAAGACAGATATCATATTTAAGGAAAAAAAACACCTTATAAATTACAAACAAATTTAAAGATTTCCGCACAGCTCGATTCCTTCTTTTTATTTTTAATTTTATAAATAAATAAATGCATGATACGAAATGTTATATTTATTTATTTATTGCTAATAAAAAAAAAAGTTTTCGTTTAAAGAATCTTCATATTTTTCCTTTTTTTTTTGCCTCGCGTTTAAACTTTACGATTTTTATATATTTGTTTTTTTTTCGTAAATAATTGGAAAACTTTTTATTTTCTTTATTATTATTATTTTTTTTTAATAAATATTTTGTAAAATTTCCGGAATTTGGAATTTGGTGGCGGTACGGTTGTTATTTTTCATGTAATATGCACATAAATGTAATACAAAAAACAAAACATTATCTTCTATTTTATTCAAATTATATATATATATATATACTATAAAATAATAAGGTAATATATAATTTATACAAATGTATGATGTATGGTGTGATAGACAATACGAATTCACATTGTAATGTATCAAAGAATAAAAAGGGATTCCCCAAAAATATACTAGATTAAATTCCTGATATTGCTTTACGAGTTCTTCCTCTACCTCTATCTCATGATTAAATCTAAAACTAAAATTCACTAAAAGCTTTAAAACTTTCTATAAAATAATAAGAACCCTTTGCAAATATATTATTAATAAAAACTCTGTTTATTTTAAATCAAAATTAAGTTTTTTCCTTTTTTGGTGCTCTTATTTTTATCGTATTTGTTATAAATATAAATCATATCGCTTTACTGATTTTGGTTTAGAAATAATAAATTTACACAAAAATAATGTCATCATATAAATCATCATATATGTATTTTTGGAAATCGAAACCTGCAGTAATAGTTGAACCAAAGCTAACAAATTCAAATGTAATTCAAAAATATATAAATTCAATTTATTTGTATTTGATACAAGCAAATGATGGAAAATTAATGTTTATTATGAAATTTATAATTGTATTATTTTTAACATTATCTATTATATATTTTATAAAAAATTTATCACGTTATTTTATGAATGAAAAGTTTAAAAAGGTATATTTAATTCGAAATTCATAATATAATAACGAGCGATTAATTTTATATCAAAACCAATATATATACGTTTGTCTAATTAATTTAGGTGAATAAATTAAATTTAAAAATATCGGAATCATGTAAAGCAATAACTCATTTGGTTACCTCTTGGAAATACATAAAAGATGCACAAAACAGTAATGAATTACTAGAAAAACAAATAATCAATGTTGATGATGATGATGATGAGGATAAAAGACATTCAATGTAAATTCAATCGTTTGTAGGTAATGCAAATAAATGTAAGATTTTGTTGTACTCTAATAAATTAAAAGATTTGTTCGTAATTTAATTGCATTTTTATAAATTATCATGATAAAAAATAAGTTTAATCATTTGTTATGTTCTCTCCAATTCCAGTAAGACCACGAGAGCTAAATCATGTTCAAATATATCCGGTTTTTCCAACACATTCAGGTTTAAATGAAAACAATTCTAATAAATTCATAACATCCAATCTACGAACTCAGTAACTATTAGTGATTATTAGACGACATTTATATACAAAAAAAAATAAAGATAAAACTTAGGAATTAATACAAATCCATTATTTTATTTGAAATTAGAAAAAAAAAAAAAATAGTAAATCATTTGACGAAATGATCGCAGCAAATAATTATATAAGAATTAAAAAAAAAAAATATATATAATATTATTAATAAATTAATAATAATCTAGGGAATATTAACTAAATAATCCTTAACGGTAGCCGATTCTAAACGTCTAAAACCATTTTGATCACAAACACCAACTTCAATATTATCAGCGGTAATTTGTCCCTCGAATCCCTCTTTAAGTGTTAAAATTGCTGTATGCACAGCATCATCAAGTTCCAAATTTTTGTTAAAACTATTATATTAACAGACAAAATTGAAATAATCTTTTAATTTTTATGCTACGATACAAAAATGTAATTAAAAAAAATGAATAAATTACCGTTTTTCTAAAAATGTTTTACCACTAATGGCATTCTTTCCCATTGCTGTTGCTTTCCATGCAAAATATGCACCAGATGGATCACATTGAAATAGATATGGTCTATCATTATCCCAACCGCAAATCAATAGCGATACACCAAATGGACGAACACCACCCGATTGTGTATATTCTTGCATTAATGTTGCAACTCTTTGTACCAATTGAGCAACTGGTATCGGTTCACGATATGTTAAATAATAATTTTGTGCCATTTTACGTGCCTGTCTGACTAATAACCGATAATCTGGTCCCATACCCGAGTACACCATACCAATATGATCGGTAATCATTTCAATTTTATTCACACTATGCTCATCATATAAAATTGATTTGTGTTTTTGTTCAGTAGCTAGGATAACACCATTTGCAGCTGAAAAAAATTAAAAATATCATTGATTTAATATTCCTATATTTATGCATTGATTGATTGATGGATAGTGAATCAATGAAAAGAAGTGTTTTTACTATTAATTACCTAAAATACCAACTGCAGATGCTCCAGCGGCAACAGCGGCTAATGCATATTCAATTTGTACAAGTTTTCCAGACGGACTAAATCACAAAATGAAAAACCAATTTGTAAATTAGATAATAAAATCTGTTTTCTTTCATAAACGGGATACAATCAAATGGATTGTGGTAGTTAGTATAAGGTATACCAGGTTCTTGGATTAGAATTGTATTAGCATTAATTTAGGAATTCTTTTGCAAGTCATCAATAACAAAATACAATAAAAAAAAAAATTTAGTTTTTTTTTTAAGGTTAGGAACATTACCAACAATAAATGGAAGATGAATGTCTGTAATTATAAAAATTTGTACTTACCTAAATGTAGTCAGGGAAAAACTATACCTTTCTGATGACATATTATTTAGTTTTATAATTAATTAATTTAAATATAATATTAAATTGGTAAAAACAAAATTAAATAAATTTATTTATATATTGAAAATTGATCAACAACAAAAAAAAAAACACAATCAACACAATCAAATCATCAAACAAAATGAATTGAATTTTTATTTTTATTTTTTTATATGGGATGATAAAGAGAGCGATGACATTTATTTTTTTTTTTTGTCGACAAACAAGTTTAGCCAACAAACAAACAGAAAATATTTATGATAATGAGCCGAAAACGTCCTTTTTTTTATCCACCTCTTGATAAAGTGCGAATTGTCAATCGATTTTGCGACAAAAAAAAAAAATCATTTTATATATTTATTTTTCGTGTGGTGCAATTTTAGTTATTTATTATTGATTTTTTTTTATATTTTTATATTGTATTGTGAACAAAAATTAATTAATAATTGTTTTTAATTAATAATTTTGATTAATTTATAATTAAAGTGTTTATTTTCTTTAATCATGCAAAACTATGATAAAACATTTATTCGTGGACCATCACCAAATTATTCCGATGAAATTGATGCTGATGAATATTCTTCCAATGATAATATTTTGGCAACAATACCAATAATCACAAATCAGAATAATAATTCGGATAAATCATCAACAGCAGCAGCAGCAGCAGCAGCAGCCGTTTTTCACAATCAATCACAACCAAATTCTCGTATTTCTACTAATGAGAAAAAAGTAAAATTTTCTGGATTAACTAATGATCACCAGAATCAACCGAATAATTGTGTTGCTGCTGCCGCTGCAGCTACGATTGATGATGTTCAACCTCAAATGAGGGGACGTAATACATTTGCATTTTGGACAATTGTTATTTGTCTACTAATATTATCAATTGGTAATTTAATATTAATTACATCAATTATTGGTGTATTACATTTGGGCAAAGGTATGGAATATTTAGAATTGATACCCGAAGAGAATGCAATAAAATTTTTCGGATTAACTGATTTGGATCGTATCTATAAAAAAGATGGTATTATTGAAGGATTTGCTGATGTTCCAATAACAATAACTGGTATGTTCAATATATGTATTTTGGTGTTTTTTTTTTTTTATTTTATATAATCCAAATATATATTTGTTTTCTAATACATTGTTTTCAGGTCACAACTCGGATGCTCGTATAAATGTTTATAAAGCAAATGGTCATATACGTAATAAAATGTTAATGACCAAAAATGGAACAACATTTGATGGGATCAATCAATTTGACGTTAACGATCCGATAACAAATGAACCGATATTCTCGACACATAAACCACATTATAATATACCGAAAGGTGCGAATAATTTGTATGTGAAACAGATGAGTGCCAGTTGTATTACGTCACCCATATACGAATCGTTAACATTGAATAATACCCGTGGTAAATTGTTGTTTCGTGGAACGGAAGGTGTTTCAATTGATGGAAAAGAAATTAATTTGTCGGCTGATCAAAATGTTTTAATAAAATCAATAAATGGTTCGATAACGTTAAGTACAATATTGGGTGGTGTTTTTGTGGATATGCGTTCAATACCAGTTGTCGGTGAATATGGATCAAAAATTGAACAAGAACAATATAAATTATGTGTATGTATGCCACAAGGAAAATTATATCGTGTTCCTGTACCACCCCGTTCACATAATATGAAAGGAATTTGTAATCATTTTAATTTAAAATTTGATCCTTGTATTTAAATGGGATATATAGTATAGTATAGTTATATATATCTAGTCATTAATTAATTAATTAATCTACGTACTGATCTGATTTGAAAAACTTAATCTAGTCATTTTGTGTTTAGTGATTTTTTCGTCATTTAATAATAATAATAATTATTAATTAGAATTGTTTTGTTTTGTGTTTTTTTTTTATGTATTAATTTTTAATAAAAACTTATTTATTTTAGAAATTGTTTTTATTGTTATTATAAACCCATCTGGTGGTGAGATATTCTAGATATAAAATTATTTAACATAACCCATTAAAAACCAGGTGGTGTTGTAATTGTCAAAGTTTATATTTTTTTATTATTATTATTTTATATTTTTCTTTTGGCAAATTGAATTTATCGTGCAAGGAACAACTAACAAGCAAAAATCTGCTTATTATTATTGGAAAAACAAATTAAATTAATTAATTAAAAATAAAACGATGGCATTAAGATTTTTACAACGTTCTCATAATATAATTGTACCAGCAATAAAAAGGGTAAATAGTAATTTAAAAAAAAAAAGAATTGAAAAGGATTTTTTCATTTATTTTAAAAGTGCATTTTGTAGTTTTTCATTTTTTTTTTATTATGATTTTATCATTACATAATTTTGAATTTTTTTATTTTTAATAAAATGCATATATTTAGAGCTATTCACCTGCTGTAGCCTCAGCCGATATACAACATAAACAACCATTACAAAAAAAATTGGTAATTATAAAGATGAAAACAAAAATTAAATAGAATTATAATTATATAGTTTATTTGATAACAATAAAATAAGATTCGGTTTACAACAAATCTATCATTTAATTCATGCTGCAAATATAGATATAGAATATTATATCACACAATTTAGATTTATAATCCAATTATATATTTATACATCACGCTAAAGGTGTGAATTTTGTTTTTTTATATATTTCAAATCAATTGATTTTTAAAGTAAATATTAGTCACAAAACTTTTGTAGATGTTATATTTTATAATAATACGTGATTTGCTGAACATGAATATATAGTTAATTTCAAGTATATAACATCTCAAAGATTATATAGTCTTCTGTATATGATTATTATTTGGGATAAGATATTATTATCAATTCAATCAATCAATAAATAATTTTCCCCCCCGTTCAACCAAATAGAATGCTATACCAAAAGCACAATATGGTGGTCGTCATGCCGTTACAATGTTACCGGGCGGTGGCATTGGACCAGAACTAATGAATTATGTACAGGAAATATTCCGTTATGCTGGTGTACCCGTTGATTTTGAAATAATTGATATTGATCCGAATAGTGAGGGAAATGATGATTTAGAATATGCCATAACATCGATTAAACGTAATGGGGTTGCGATAAAAGGTATATATATATATATATATACAATACATTAATGTCGAATTTAGTTGCGATATAATTTACGAAATGGAAAAATGAAAATTTAGGTAATATTGAGACGAAAAGTGAGGCAACCGATACAATATCACGGAATGTTGCACTACGTAATGAATTGGATTTATTTGTAAATGTTTTGGAATGTAAATCATATGCTGGTATTCCATCACGTCAACAAAATATTGATATTGTAATTGTTCGACAGAATACAGAAGGAGAATATGCAATGTTAGAACATGAGGTAAAAAACATCTACTGTTTTTTTTTTTTTTTTTTAAATATTCTAACGTTCTGAATTGATGAATTGTGATGCAATTGTTTTGTATTTCTTAAATATAGAGTGTTTCGGGTGTTGTTGAAAGTATGAAAGTTGTTACAAAAGAAAATTCTGAACGTGTTGCACGGTATGCCTTTGAATATGCCAAAAATGCTGGACGTAAAAAGGTTACGACAATTCATAAGGCAAACATAATGAAATTATCAGATGGTTTATTTTTGGAAACATCACGTCGTGTTGCCAAAGATTATCCAAATATTCAACATAATGATATGATTATTGATAATTGTTGTATGCAATTGGTATCGAATCCCCATCAATTTGATGTTATGAATATGACCAATTTATATGGTACAATAACATCAAATGTTATTTGTGGTATTGCCGGTGGTGCTGGTCTTTTATCAGGGAAAAATTATGGTGATCATGTAAGACGGCTAATAAAATGTTATTAAGACTAAAATTAAATATTAATATATATATAACTTGTTTTGGGTTTGGATAGTATGCAATTTTTGAACCGGGTACTCGTAATACCGGTACAGCTATTGCTGGTAAAAATATTGCCAATCCAATTGCAATGTTAAATGCAGCCATTAGTATGTTACATCATTTAGGTCATACTCATCATGCTGATGCTATAAATGATGCTGTTGTTAAAACAATTTGTGAAGATAAAATTCATACTCAAGGTAATTTTTTTTATAAATTAATTTTTTAAAACTAATATATTGCGAATAATAAATTTATTTATTTATTTATTAATTTTGTTCATTATACATTCAGATTTAGGTGGAACCCATACAAGTTTAGATGTTGTACAAAATATTGTTAAACGATTGGCTGAGAAACCTATCCATTGGTAATATATGAATTAACAAAATAAAAAAAAAACAAATCAAATTTTATCCAAAGACATTTATTATATATTGTACTTTTTTTTTTTTAAAATGAACCTTAAAATTAATTTCTTTCATTTCTTTGCATTTTTACCCTTTTAATATTTTTGTTTTAATTTTATTTTAATTTTATTTTATTGCAATGAAATCCTGTTTTTTTTTAATAGAATAATTACATAAAATACAAAACAAATTATTTAGGAAAATATTTCGAAAAAATCATAAAAAACAAAAAAAAAATAATTGATATAATTTTATAAATTATTGTTAATTATTTTTAATATATGTATTTTATTTTGTACTAATGTAGATTTATAGTTTTTTTTTTTTTTTATATAATTATGTGTTTTGTTTGTTAATCATTTTTAAAATTTATAACACAATATATTATTATTATTGGTAATTTTAATTGTGAAACAAATAAGTCTAATAATTAAAATTCATCATGATGATTGTTGATTTGTAATGATTAATTGGAAAATAACACAAAAGTATTTTAAATGAATCTATTTTTATTTTTTTATATATATATATAGCTTTTAGACATTTTAATTGATTTAAAAAAAATTCTAATAGATAAAAATTGTATTTATAAATAAATTTACCATCTCATTTTGTATATATATATATATATATATATAAATAGAAAATTCATAATATAATTAAGTTCGTTAAAAACAATGTCAATGTAAAATTATATTTAAAAAATAACTTGCATTAATGCATATCCATCCTATAATTTAATCTAAAATCCATATTTAATTACGCAAATGGTGCTTATATAATTTAATTTTTAACTAACAGATTCCAAAATATTTGTTGTTTATTTTCATGCAGGCGAGGAGATGATAATAATAATAATAATAATAATAATAATTTTAATAACCTTTTATTTAAAAATATTTAGGTCGAATATGTACAAAGAAAAGAAAATACCCTAATTATTAATTTGGGTTTAAATTTGTTTTTAAAAACAATTTATAATAATAATTGTTTTATTAATTGTTTTTTTCCTCGTCCCTTCCCCCCCATTATCAATTAAGTGTTTTATTTGTGGATAATTTCGTTATTTGTTTGTTGGTTTTTTTTTTGGTTTATTGTATCCTTCCACCTCTTCCACATTATACAAAATTTCAATAAATTAATATATATATTTGGAATTGTCCAGGTCAGTTAACAAAATGTTAAAAAAAAAAACAATTTTATTACATACACATTTTTTTTAATTAATTTTGTTTATTTAAAACACATTTATTAAATTTATTAATTTTTTATTTTGATTACAGATTAAAAAAACAATAAAAGTTAAAAAAAAAAATATATATATAAAATGGATAAAACAAATAAAAAAAAAAAAACTATTCAAATATAAATTTTATATTTAATTATTTATTGTTAATAAATTAAAATCTCATCATATTTATTTAAATTATTAATTAAATTTTAATTGAAATTAAAATTACGATTTGTTTTTTTCATTTATTTACATACATGTTATATTATAAAAATAAAAAGGTACTGCTAATACGATAATGTAATTGATTTAAGTATACGTTCTTTAAAAATCATACGATTCCCATTTTAAAATCTTTATTACTTCTTCTTATGCCTGATTAATCACTTTGGATTATATAGTCTATTGGGAAACAGAGAAAGATACGAAAAAAATCAAGCACCCATTGGAAAAATTATATATTAAATTAAATTATAACTTTAATCAGTCATTAATTAGATAATTTTAATTTAAAATATATAGAAAATAATTAAAAAAAAAAAAAATGAATCCCCAAGATATAGATGATCCACCAAAACAAATAAATAGCGAAAGAGGTGATGTTGTTGCAGTCGCCACTAAATTAAATCCAAATGATTATACAAAAACGGGTACATTATCGAAAATATTTGGTAAAAAAAGTAAAGATAAAATGACGACGACAACAAAAGATGATTTAAAAGATGAAAAAGAATTAAAAGGTAAAACGCTCTAATTTATATAAAGGTAAAATCCTTTATTCTAATAATTATTATTATACCCTGAATTATGTTATAGGAAAATCCAATTCAATAATCTCATATTTACGTAAAAAATTTTCCAAAACTAAATTAACTAATAATAATAATACAGATGATGATGATGATCAAAATGGTGATGATGATTTTAATATGAAAGAAATTGATATTGGTTTAAATTGTAAATAATTTAAAAAAAAACTTTAATAAATTTTAAATATAATTTATAATTTTTAACAACGCTTTATAATCTTATCAGATTGGTTCAGGTAATGTTCCGTCACGTCGCATAATCCAATAGTGTTGCAAACGATATAACCACATACGCCAATAACGATATAAATCAATGTGTTTCATATGAAATGCATTCGCTCGTTCACCATTTGTGTATGCAATTACAATTAAACCATTTTTTATATCCAAATTTGTGTAACGCATATCCGCCTTTAATGCACCTAAATAGGCACATAATTGTAATGGGGCATCATATGTTGCACTAATTGTTGATTTTATACTATCAGATTTTTTCCATTCAATTATTGTTAATTGATTACTGCAAATAATTTATAATTATATTATTAATCCGAGCCACAACAATATAAAATAAAAACAAGAGGCCAAATAATAATAAATAAAATAAATACATACTTTATTGTGGATACACAATCGACAACACCTTTATATTTTAAAATTGGATGTACCATTGATTTTTCAATTAATTTCGCCTGTGGTTTTAAATCATTTAAAACATACGAAACACTTTTCCATAAATCATTAATTTCTGGTTGTTTATCGTCGTCGTTGTCGTCGTCGGGTACCTCCGCACTTTCCAACCACTTTTGTAAGGCTTTATGAAAATTTGATCCAGTCGTTAAATGATCTATAATGATATATATTTCAAAAATACGATAAATTAAGTATTGAATATAAACTTAAATAAAGCAAAAAAAACCCTTACGTTTTTGTAATTCATTAAATCCATCCAATCCGAGTTCAGCAATTTTTAATGTTTTCCAATTCATTAATGATTTACGTGATGATTCGGACATTGTTGATTGTAAAATTGTACCAACTGATGGTAATAATTTAATTTCATCATAATTTAATTGGATATCATCGGCGATGGTGGTGGTGGTGGTGGTGGTGGTGGTAGTAGGATGAGGTAAGCTGGTATTTGTCGGGCTACTTCTTTCACTTTTCAATTTCACATAAGATTCATCAAACCATAAATTATAATTTGGTATATTTTTAAGTTCTTCATCAGTAAATGGTATTTTCATGGGATGATTTTGATATGATTTCAACAATGAAGATGATGATGCTGCCGTTGATGATGATGATGATGATGATCCCGTTGGTTTTATGCCACTTTTATTTGGATTTGGTAATTGAACATTTCTCAATTGCATTAATGTTTTTGGTAATTTTGTTAGATTTTTTACTCTTTGTCGATTTTGTTTATCCAAAAATTCAGTAGCTTCTAGTGATTGTAATTTTGATTTGATATTTTTTAATTTGTAATTGTTACCATTTGTTGTTGGTGTTGTTGTTGTTGTTGGTGATTTTAATGAGCTAGGGCTTCCTTGAAGCTTATTGTGTTTTGTTAACCAATACATTTCCGAACTATAATTATTTTCATTTGTTTGCTGTTGTTGTTGTTGTTGTGGTTGTGGTTTATTTGTATCCCGAAAATCCTTTGCTTTAAGACCATCATCTGTATCATTAGTACCTTCTTGGTAATCGTTTCCAGGTGGACTAGCCACCGTTTCATTTTCAATTGGAATTTGTTTAGTATTTTTGGATTTTTTGGATTTTTTCTTTTCCTCTTTAATAACACCACCGAATAATGTTTTATTTTCAATATTATATATTTTTCTTGAATTTGAATAAAATCGTATAATCACCGGATTAAATCGTAAACCATTTTTAATCATTATTTAATTAATTAATTATTTATTTAAATAAAATATAAACACAATCAAAATCTCGACCAAAATATCAAAACAAACCACATAATAAAATAATAAATAAATAAAATAACGTAACCTCAATAACAGAATTGTTCCCAGTAAGACAACAACACTTTTATAATATCCAATTTTCCAATCTTTTTATCGTTTATTCACCATCCATACAAATTTTGTAGTTCATTTATAATAGAAAACAGAAAAACCGGTAATTTTTTTTTTTTTTTTTGATTATTGTGAAGCAACCATTTTTATTAAAAAAACAAAAAAAAACAAATTATTTTTATAACGAATTTTCTTCTTGTTTGTAAACGATATTGTTATTATTATTGTGGTTTGTTTAAAATACAAAATTAAATAATTAAAATAATCCATAGTTAGTTGTTTGTGTGTGTTTGTTAAATATAAATTAAATAAATGAAAAATTAAAAAAAATTAATTAATTAAAAAGAAAAGAAAAGTATTTAAAACACAATGAATAAATTAAATACTAGTGCTACTACACATTTTGATACACCATTAAGAAAATCAGAGATGAGATTATCAATTCGTGCTGCATTATCTTCAACAAATTCAAGATTTGTATGTATTCAAATAAAAAAAAACAAATTAAATTAAAATATACCAATACAATCAACCTAACCCTATTTTTTTTTTTTTTGCTGCTTCTACGTTTCTGCTATTGTTGTTGTTGTTTTGGATGTGAATTAACAAAAAAAAAAAAAATCAAAAAAATTTTTTTTTCTTTCTCTTGTGTGTTCATTACGATCAAATTTTTTTTTCATTGTTTGCAATAAAAAACAACAACAAAAACAACACAAAACATTTTCAAAAACATACAAATGGATAAATTTTAATTTAATAATATCATAATTATAAATAATTTTAATTATGGATAAAAGAAAAATATTCATAAATCCTTCTCAATTGAAAGGAGAATTATCAATTTCATTTTTTGTAAGGAAAATTTTCTGTTTTTAGATTTAAAAATAATATTTTAATACTTTTACCTCTTATAAATATCTTATAAAGCTAACTTGAATTTAATTTTTTGATAACATTCATATTTACGTCCATTTAATTGGCCTATATATATATATATATTCTGTAACTCATCGCTGTGGAACTGTCCTCTATATTAACTGCACCTATACAATTCACATTCCATAATAAGATTAAGATTTTTAAATACAACAAAATTGAAATGAATCGATTATTAATTTGTTTATTTTAAACAATAAATATGTATGTCCGCACCCAAATAATTCCTATTATTGTTTTATTTTAG
The DNA here is from genome assembly GCA_958336335.1 of Dilophus febrilis. Classification (NCBI taxonomy): domain Eukaryota; kingdom Metazoa; phylum Arthropoda; class Insecta; order Diptera; family Bibionidae; genus Dilophus; species Dilophus febrilis. Next base: position 38,204,791 of record OY284472.1, read on the forward strand.
AATGACGATGAAGAGGAACGTCGTGTTTCCAGAGCTCATCATGAATCTCTATTGGAAACGTCTACCGCGACAACACTTAGTGTTATAGCCGAAAGTGATGAATTAAAAAGTTGTCTAAAAAAATTTGTGGATAATGTAAGTGGAGTGGCATGATATTATTATTCTATATAAGATCACAATGTATCTTATATATTTTGTTTTATATTTGTTCCCTATAATTAGAAAATCAATAAGGATAATGCTTGGTCAATGTCATTAATTGATAATTTTTCAACATTAATCGAAAAACATCATAAATCATTGAATAGTTTTCAAGTTTGTGGTACATCTTTAGAGGCTTCCAGTAAAATATATAGTTTTCGTGTTGATTCCGTACACGATGAAGTATTACGTATATCATCAGGATTAACAAGGCATAAAAGTAATAATATATATATATATATATATATATATATATATATATATATATATAAAAAACTAATTGTAATATATATTAAATAATAAAATCCAATTTAAATATTTAGATACAAATAATAAAGATACAGCAAATGATAATATGGATAACGATGGTGGTGGTGGTGGTGATGATAATGAAAATGATTCAACCCAAAATGATGAGGTACAACCAAAGACAAAGAAAAAACCAACAAGACGACTAAAATGTACGGTTACAAAAAATAAAGATACAATTAATGGAAAATTAGAAACCAGTTCCTTTATTGATCCAATGTTTGCTAAAATAAATTCGGTTATCGGTGACATAAGTAGTTCAAATAAATTATTAATAAATACATTACCGACAACAAATGCCGAATTAATATTGGCTACATCCAATAAATATTGGAATGAAAAACATTCAGAGGATATTCAACCATATGACGATATTGATCAATATGAATATGATATGAAATTATTAATAAAAAATGTAATACCACCAAAATTTACAAATATGCATTTATTAAGGCCACAATGTTCCGGTTATATTATAACGGATACACCGGCAGAAGAAGAAGAGTAAGAATTTATTGTTATTATTATTATTATTATTATTATAATTATGATGATGATAATTAATGTTTTGATATTCAAATTGTATAGAAAAGATGAAAAAACATTAACGGACATTGATATGGACATTGACATTGATGTGGCCTTTGATATGAACGCCGATATTGAACCAATTGAAAGTGCCGATACATACGTTGATGTATATTTAGATGGTCAAGATTTTAATAGCCTTACACAAGCGGATCAAAATGCATTGACGGCATGCCGAGGATTACGACGGGCACCGATTGTTGTTGAAGATATGCGACCCATTGATTCACGATCAGTAACATTAGAATATTCATATCGGCCATTGGATGGAATCGGTCAGTTTTGGGCGGGTCCTTCATATTGGAAATTCAAAAGACAACGTTCAACATTATTTGTTGGCGGAGGTGGTGGTGGTGGTGGTGTGGGTGGCGGTGGCGGCCTAGCTTTACGTGAATCCCAATTTCAACAACAGCAACACCAACAACAACAACAACAACAAATGTTATTACAAAAAGGGAAACAACCAATGAAAAAACGAGCAATACGTAATCGTATCGATACGATACAATTTGATGAGAAAACCAGTGATGAAATTGAACAATTATATATATTGATAAATAGTAAAACAGCGGATAAATTAAAGAAAACGAATATTTGTAGAAAATGGGATGCAAAAAAATTGAAATTACCCATTGATTATCAAATTGATGATTTACGATTTGAATCATATCATTTTGCACCGGGTTTAAAATATAATTTTAATACAGAACCAAGTTCAACGCCAGACATTGAAGCTAGCGGTTATAATTATGATAATCCAACGGATGCTGATTATTGTAGTAATGTTGTAGTAAGTTTTTGGTTATTCGTGATTTTTTATTGCAAAGGTTTAAAACATTTTTACTACTTTTTTTTTCTATAGCCTGATGATGATACAGATACAGAACAAAGTGCAAGCGCTAGCGGTGATGTTATGGTAAATAACGCCAATATTAATGTTGAATTGAATAGTAATACAACGGTAGGTGAAATCGGTACAGTTTTTGAAGGTGCACCAGCTAAGGTAAGGATTAATGGATACTACGTTAATTTGTTCTATTTTTTTCTAATTTTAAATTTGTGTATTATCTGTTTTATAGATAAATAAAATTGATGTACCATTTGCGAAACGTGCAAAAGTTATCGATATGAAATTACTGAAAAAATGTAGTTTAAATATATTGGAAAAACAATTTAAGGATACAGAAAGTTTGCCAATGATACCGTTGGATAAACATAATAAAGAATATCGTAAGGGTGAAGCAACATTTTCGAAAACTTATCGAATGTTACCGTGTTTGCTGACGAAAAGTATGAAAGAGGCACTAACACCATCCGTTGCATTTTATTCATTATTACATTTGGCTAATGATCATAAATTGCGTTTAACATCACAAGACGAATTATGGGTATCCGATTTTAAAATACGTCAATTGAATTTGACAAAAGATAATCTAATTAATGGATAACATTTTGATTTTTTTAAAGAAATAAAAACGTACACTTTGGAGATTTATGTAAAAACAAAATGAGTATAAATTAAATAATGAAATGATGGAAAAAGAAAAAAAACAAATAAGTTTAGTTTAGTTTTTTTTTTTTTGGATTTTTTTTGAGGAATATCCCGAATTTTTTTGAAAAATTCCTCTTAGCGGGACAAATACATGACAAAATCATGATTCCTTTTCAGTTTATTTTATAATGAATTGATTTTTTGTTCAAATTTGATTGTTGTTTAATATTATTTAAAATATTGTGGTTTTTATTTTTTGTGTGTTTAATTGGTGTTAAAAAAAAAACCGGGTTTTCAGTTAGAATTTTAAATTTCAAATTGTTAAATATACAGTGCGGAATATCTTGTAGAATTGTCCCCGCATATATAAATTATAAGTACATCATTTCTTTGTGACATCATTGACCTTAGTATTATAATTATTTAATAATGTATACATTTTACTATAATATAATAATAATAATAATAATAATTAAATAATAATTTTTGTTTTATCCACTTAACTTATTAATAATTCACAACACTATTAAATATAGTTTATGAAAAGATTTAAAATATATATTAATTATTAAATTATATTTTGAATTATATGTCACAATATATATTAAAACTTAACACAAAAGTACTACAATTTGCAGACGAACACTAACTAAACTAACTAAAGTTAATACAGAATATATATATTAATTATTATTATTATTATTATTGTTGTTGTTGAAAAACATAGAAAATGTTTGGAACATGCTGATTAATTTGCTAAGGAAATTAAAATTGTAACGCATATATAGTTAGCATATAGATTAGAGTATATGTAAATTATTTTTAATGATATGTGGCGACCGTTTTAATTTTGTGTTTTGGGCGGATAAAATAATTTTATAAGATATTTATAATATGTTTTGTGTATATAATAATAATAATTAATAATTTGAAAAGAGGAAAATATAAATAGATATACAAAAAAATAACGTTTGATTTTGTTATTTAATTGATCAACCGGAAGAAAATCTGTTAATCTGAAAGATAATTAAATGCTTTTAAATCTTTATCAGGAAATACCAAAAAAAAAAAAAAGATACGTTTTCGGCTTATAACACCAACATACAAAATGAAAAATGTCGATGAGAGAGAAGAGAAAGTGGGAAAAATGTCAAATAAACATTTTCTTTTTTTCTTTTTTATGTTTTTATTTTATTTTTTCCATATGCTTCTGCAAAAGTTCAATAATCCTCAAAAGAAAGTTTTCTTCATTATTTATTTAATTTTTCTTTAGATTGTTTTGTAGTTTTGTTAATTAATTAAGCGAATAACGAATATTTATTCATAATTCAATATGTGATAATAGTGATAAGACATTCAACTATATATATATATATATAAAAAAGGTTTCATCAGCAGAATAAATCAATCCGATTGAGCATACGATTGAAAAAAAATTGAAACGAATAAATAGGAGGTAAAAAAACATGTTTTCTGCATTTAAAAAACTTGCTTCCAATTCCACCAACAAACAAGAACAAATAAATAATCATCAAAATGTATCACATCATCACATGGCTGCTGGCATTCCAATGTCTGGTGCTTTACAGAAAAAATTTTCAAAAGGAGTTCAATATAATAGTAAGTATACATTTTTTTTTTTTTTTGTGTTTTGATATTTTATTTATTGTGACGACGCACACATTTTTATAAGCAACAATATGTTTTGTTTTGTTTTTGTTAATTGTCCTTGCTATAGTGAAAATCATTATAAAAGGTGATCGTAATGTTGGTAAAACATGTTTATTAGAACGTTTACAAGGTCATGGTTTTATTGAATCTTATACACCATCGGAAGAAATTCAAGTGGCATCAATACAATGGTCATTTAAGGCCACCGAAGACATTGTAAAAGTTGAGGTTTGGGATGTTGTTGATCGTGGTAAAGCACGTATACGACCAAGTGGTTTAAAATTATCAACAACATCAAATAATGCATCAGCATCGACAACAACAACAACAACAACAACATCACCAACTTCAGATGATACACAAACACCTGCATTAGATGCAGAATTTCTTGATGTTTATAAAAATACACATGGTGTTATATTAATGATGGATGTTACAAAAGCATGGACATTTGAGTATGTATGTAAAGAATTGTTAAAAATTCCTGGTGACATTCCTGTATTAATATTGGGTAATCATTGTGATATGGCACATCATCGTGTTGTAACGGCCGGTCAAGCAATGGGACTTATTGAAAGTTTAACCAAGTATGTCCAAGGAAGATAAAAAAACTTTTTTTATATATGATGACAAAATTATTTATAAATTTATTGTATTTATGTATCGTATATAGTCGTTCAACGGAAGTACTTTATGGTGAAAGTTCAATGCGTAATGGTTTTGGCTTGAGATTATTACATAAATTTTTAGGATTACCATTTTTACGTTTACAAAAAGATACATTAACCGCCCTATTGGAACGCAATCAACGAGATACAAATATATGTAGTTTTGAAATAGCTGAATATTTGGTATATGAATCTTTTTTTTTATCAAATTCTATATTTAAATGAACAGGAAAACTGTAAAATATTAACTTAGTTTTTTTTTGTATTTATTAGAAATCTGATGATGCAGATTACAATTCATTTTTAGATAATTTAGTGAATAAACGTCGACAAGTGGCTGATTCAAATTCAAAACCATTATCATTGAATACCACAACAATTAGTCATTCAGCTAGTAATTCATCAATTGGTTCATCAAAATATTCACCAGTTAGTCCGTCGACACCGTCTTCAATGAATACAAACAATAATAACTATAATAACAACCAGAATAACAATGGAAATAGTGGTGGTGGTGGTGCTGCTGCTACCAGTGAATTACGTCCAACTAAAAGTATAATTGTTGGTGGTGGTCAACCAATTATAATACCAGGTCAATTGAATATAACAAATGATCCTAAGGTACGGGCTCAAGCGGCAGCAGCAGCCGCAGCTGTAATTTCAACTCAATCAACAGCATTAAATTTAAAAACATCATCATCACCACAACAGCCACACACACAGGATGCTATAAAATCTCCAACATTAGGATTTATAACAAATTTGTTTACCGGAAACAATAATAATAATAATAATAATAATACAACAACAAAACTTGGTGGTAATAAACCATTAGATACAACAAATACCAAACCTATTGAACATAATATTTCTAGTGTAGAAGAATTTTGTCCTGATGGTGGTTTATTGGATAGAAATTTCTTAGATGATTCATTGAATGCATCCATAGGAAGTGGTGGTGGTGGTGGTTTAGGACAAACAGCTGGTGGCATTGATTCAGATGAAAGTGATAATGAAAATGGTGGTAATCCATTAGTTGCTGTTTACCATGATGATGATGAAGATGATGACGACGATGACAACAATGACAATGAACCCGATGATGATAATAACAAACATAACGAATATCAATATGAATATAAAACAAAATCGAATAGTAATAATAATACAAAAACATTGAAAGATCAAAAATTAAATGAACCAAAAATTAATCCATTAATTGGAAAACAAAAATTAACAAAAGAATTTCTAAATACAAATTCATTACCAAAAAAAGAATACAACATTTATACTAATAATAATCGTCCGTCGTACAGCAGTGAAGAATTAGACGAAGAACCGCATATGAAATCTATACATAAAATAGGAAAAAATGATAGTAGTAATGTAACGGATGATGATAATAATATTAATAATGAATATTCAAATTGGTTATCCGATTCAAATGAACGACGATCACCAGAAGGTGTTGAAGATAACACATCAATTGTATCGACAATTATTGAACCAAAAATAATCATAAATCATCCAATCCAACCAACCTATAATAAAGATGATGATGACGCTGATGATGTTGATGTTTTGAATGATGAAAAAAAACATAAATCAAAGAAAAAAAAAGATAAAAAGGATAAGGATAAAGATAAACATCGTCATTCACATTCTCATTCTTCATCATCAAAAGATGATAAAAAAGAAAAAAAGAAAAAGAAAAAATCAAAAGATTTAAATGTTGAGAGTTTTTTTAATGGAACAACTAATGAAATTGAAGATACATCAACATATGAAGCTATTTAACAATTTTTTCAAAAATTAACTAAATTAATCTCTCTTTATATGTCTATATTTTATATTAATCCACTCCATTTATCATTTGCGTTCATTTAAACATTTCCTTTTATATATATATATATTATTTATATAAAATGCTTTTTTATTGTATCTCGACTTCATTAAGACTTTTTACTTTTTCATATTATATATTCCCATAATATTATATAATATATATCGTATAGCTATGAAATTGTTATTATTAATTATTATTATTATTATTATATTATTGTTGAATTATAATAAATATATGGTTTTAATTAAATAATTTGAAAATAAAACCAACAAATTCGCCTAATTTTCATGTCGAATTATTAAAAAAAAAAACAATACCTTTTTAATATTTTAATTCATGCAATAAATTTAATTTATTCTATTTATTAAATTTTTGTTTAAAAATTACAGATATTTTATTGTTTTCTTTTTAATTATTTAACGTTTTTAAACTATAATGGGACTTATTTCCTTTTCTCTTATTATTCCGGACACTTTCAAACGGAGATTCTATTAAAAATATTCTGTGTGTATTAATTACAAATATATTTCGAATCAACAGAAATTTGGAAATTCATTGTTTCGAGGAACATTAAGACTATATGGAACTATATATATCTCCCGGTGGTTGTATTTTGGCCTTCTTATGACTATCAATCATGAAACATTTATGCCTATTAAAAAAAAAAAGACCCATCAACCTAAAATACAACTTGGACAATAGTAAATTAGATTATCAGTAATTAACTCACATATTTTATAATAGATTCAACCACTCAAAATCCACTTAAATGTATTCAAGAGGTTTTCCGAAGTTTCCCGACTTTGATTTGGCCGTTTTTGCCCTAATAACGAACAAAAATAAGAAGAACTTCTTTGCATTTCTTAATATTTCAAAAATTATATATAGTGATCGATTGAATTATCCTTTATTCAATTCAATGTATGAAGTGTATATGTAGGGTTTATGAACTTGAAAGTACTTATGATAATTTAACTATGTTCATAAAAGGATACTGAATAATGTAATAATAATATACCTTATAAACTGATCCCTTTTCAAATTATATATACATGAAAGACCACAATGACGAAAGAACCTGTTTTATTTATATGTGTGTTACATAACATTCTTAAGAATGTTCTTATTATATTTATCAATTTATATTATGTGATATATCGCATAATAATAATAATAAAATATAAGTAAGTGTATAAGAAATTATATATCATTTGATATATATAGATATTTGTTTATATATCAACAACCAAAAAGAAATAAGATATGATTTAAAAAAAAAAAACTTAAATCTTACACAGATTTTTAACAAGATTATTATTATATATATATATATTTTCTCTTTATTATATATATATCGGGTTTAACTCAAATATTGAACATAAACATAATATTATTTATTATTTTCTTATTTTCAGATCTATATTCGTTTGCATCAATATTATTAACACATACACGCGATTTCATATAACAATTCTTTTAACGTATATATATATATATAGTACCAAAAACGTATACAGTATCAAATGAATCATTTATGTTTTTTTGTATAAATACACACTTAAAAACGCATTCGATAAATTGTTTGAAATCTTTAAATTATGCGAAGATGAAAACGATAATTTATTAGTTCGAGCCACAAGCAAATCAGCTAATTTAACCGTGTTCAGAATATCCTATCACTTTTCTTGCAAATCTATGACCAAAAAAATCTCCGCCTATGCAAAATATATATAGTAATATTGTGCATTTATTATTATAATATATATATCAATGAACGCATTTTTAAGAGGTAAAATATATTTGTAAAAAATAAAAAATAAAATACATTATTATGTGCGGGTGAATGAATTAATATTCGAGATTGTAATAAATACATTTTGATCACAAAAAACAAAAAAAAAAATCCATGAGAATAAAAAATATTCACATGTATGTTATATTTATTTATTTATTTATACATAAAACGAAATATATATTTAATGAAATCAGGAAGAGAATAAAACATATATCGTCAAAGAATGCGTTTGTTTGGAAGAAGATGAACAACAAGAAGAAGATGATGAGATGAAAACAGACGATATGTTGATGATGATCAAACAATACAAAACCAAAAACTTATATATTTACAAATGAACATAAATAATATATATATCATCATACATACGTACACATATATGGAAATAAAGGGATACAAACGACGAAAAAACATTATATATCGGAAGTATATCACCTGTTGTTATATTTATTATTTTTTTTTTTTTGTTTTGATATATGATGTTTATATAGTAGCTGTATATATAGATATATAGAGATGATATTGAGATTTAAAGATTCTTGGAATATATATATACCTACAATTAAAAGGATTGTTAAAGTTATATAGTTTGGCAAAATCTTACTTAAATGTATTCAATGCATTTTATAACGGCAATCATTTAATCAGATGATGAACAGACTCAGATGATGAATGTACAGACTCATATCAATAGAATTCACCAATTCTGCGGTAGTATAACTAACAAAAAGAAATTCAAATAACGGCGGCCAATCAAGGACGATATACTACTATACTTGAAGGATGTCAGAGAAGGAAATGCCTGACCAATCATTCAATTAACTGAAGACATCTTCATCGAATAGATATGAATATATGGAATATATTCAGGTTTTACCACAATATGATCTCAAGGGATTAAGTGTTTTGAAGACTATAAATAGACTTAATATATATGCACCCCAATTTATATAGAATCTATAATAACCTTATCCATTAAAATATCGTCCTTATATAAAAAATCTCTATTATATTAACTATAACAGAATACAAAAAATACACTATAGCGTATTCAATTCGATAAACCAAAAACTGAAAAAATCCTATATTGAAGTGTAAATATACTATATTTTTTTTTTGTATTGCATTTAAAGACAGAACTGTGGAGGAGTTCATGCGAATGAAAAATTTTGTTTGTAAAAAAAAAAAGGGTTTCTTTCAATTGTAATATATATATATTTAAAAGTATTATAAAGCGCGTATACATATATTACATTAAAACGTGTAGGAGTTTGCCTTTTTTATACATTGTTTAAAAGATTTTTTAAAGTGTGTATTTTTTTTTTTTATTATTGTAAAAAATACCTTTCATTCATGGATCATGGATATTGTGTCTATACTATATATATATATATATAATAATATACTTGTTTTTGTTTATTATACATATTTTAAACTTGTACTTTTGTATACATAATATAAATATATATATATAATATACATCCTGTCTCCTAACTAACTCCTTATCTATATATAGATATATGTATATTATTTTATATTATAAAGAGTTTATTTTATTTAATTAAAGGAAGTAAGTCAATTTTGTACATTGAATATTTCTATATATAATGATAATTAGTCTACCGTAAAAGAAAAGGATTTGCTTTTTTGGTTTTGGAATAAATAATATGAAACGGTCCGATGAAACGGACAATGGGTTATGATATTTATTTAAAATATATATAATTTTAACTGCGTTGCGTTTTTAATCAAGTTTTAAAATCTAATTTAACTGATTTTCATATCACGATAACAACAAATTGAAATAAATTGGATTGAATATATTACATATATCATATGATTTTCTTTGAAATATACTAAAAGGAAAGTTATTTTCCTTTATAAACCCCATGAAAAGTGCGATTTATAGGAGAGATTCTTGAAGGATTTTCTTTTATCTGACAAAATTTTCTATTTAAGGTAAATGATTAGAAGGAAAAGTTTACATCTCTATATGTTAGTTATTGATTAAAAACCCACAAAAATTTTAAACATTTCTTGAGAGATCACCAAAAGAAGAAAAAAAAACTATATAACAAAAACGCAGTTAACAATAAATAAATAATCTTTTATATATAAAGTAATAATAATATAATAATTCAAAATTTATTAGCAAATTTTCATCAAAAAAATCTCATGAGAAATCGCTATTTATTAAGATTTAACCTACTTTTAATATTATTTCTTTCTTTTAATATATTATATATATACCATAACGAAATGCGAATGATCTTTTTCCAATATAATCATTTCATAAATACTTTTATTCCCATGAACAACAGTCGCTGGAGTCTTTCAATTATCAATCAATCACACACACACATTCAAACATAAATATTATAATTTTTCCTATTAAAATATTATACAAACAAAAAACAAAAAAAATGTTGAATCCTTTTAAAAAATAAAAAATATTTTTCCACAATTTCCATATACAAAAATACACCTTTTTTTTTATTACAAAATAAAGAATTATATATTTTTGTTATAGTTTAAAAAAGAATAACAAAATCTTTATCAACATAATCTTAATATAATAATAATTTATAAAACTTTGTATATATATATATGTATATAATAAAAGTGAATATATTTTTATTTGTTATGCGAAGATGAAGACTGATGAATTTGTTTTTTTTTTTTTTTTTTATGAAATCTTCCCACGACCGTATTTAAAATAAATTGTATTGATTTGTGTTTTTGTATATATAAAATATATATTATATATTATTAATATATTCGTATGTATATAATAATATATATAAATACTATATATATAAATGATGAGAAATATATATATATGAATATAATATATATGTTTAGTAGCCATACATCATAATATTTTCGAATATTTCACACGCACTATATATATATATATATATATATATATATATGAGGAATATGAAAAGAAATGAAAACAACAAGAAATTGGAATAAAAATATACATATTGCTATAGTGTATATATGTATATATATATATATAATGAAAGAAAAAATGAAAAGAAAAAAAAAGGAAGAACAAGTGCATATATATGCATATAGCATATATATATAAAGATATGAATCCTGATCATAATAAATATAACCTAGATATAGAAAATAAACCACAATGAATTTATATACTACTCTAACCACTATAATATCGGACACCTGCTATTTTATTCGTATGCTCGACTTTGAGATGCCGCGAAAGGACTTTACACAATAATTTTTTAATCCTTCCAATTTTATTTCATAAAATGATAGTTTTAGTTAAATAATTGCGCAGACAGAAGTAAAAAATCTTTTAAATTCAATTAGTTATGGAATTTATTTCAAAATGATTCAATTTCACAAAAAAAAAATTTGACCATTATAATATCGGACACTTATATTATACGCCACTAATCTCCTTTGTAACGCCTCCTTTGGCCTATATGACACCATCCATTCTCTTAGACGTTGTATTTCATTCATCCGGTGTTTTTGTATTCCTCATTTCAATGATTTTTCCTTGGAATTCTTCACTCCTTCAATTGTATTAACTTTCATATCATGTTTTTACTTTGTTTTATTAATGCCCACAACGATTGGATTCTATTGGACTTAAATCGGGACTGTATATGGTTCCTTTTAATCTTATTATTAATAAGAATAATACGAATTATTTCTAAAGAACTTAATTGTAAGTCTACCGTATCAGATATTTAAATAAAATATGTTTAACCGGTTCATTTGAGCCACAGAAAGTGGTTTAAAATTTAATGTTACTGATAGTGATAAACGCAACTGTGAAAAAAAGGAGAACTTCTATGAGTGATATAAGTCTAAAATGGTCAACAGCAATCCAAAAAATGGTCGCACGAAAGTGGACAAGGCAATGGATTCATAAACCGAACTATATGAATATAAGATGAATATGAATATAAGATAGATATGAATACAGACATATTTTATTAAACAATGTTTTTTTCCCGAATAATAATAATCCCGAATAATTTTTCAGCACAAATCAAAGCCCCTTTCAATTGTTTTGCAAAAAAAAAACAAAACAATAAACAATTTTGAGTTCTGCGGCAATAGGATAGCATTATATTTTGATGACGAATGTAAATTTTTTATGGTTGGTGATTCCGATAAACGAGTAATTCACACAAAAAATGAAGCATTCCATCATGGATGATTGTTTAAAACACACTGTGAAATTTTCAGCCAGTTATTATAATTTACATTTTAAAAGGAGTAGTTTCTTTGTTTTAATTTACTTACTTAATTTTATTAATTTACATTTCATTTAGTGTATACGGTTAACTCCCAAAATCACATTCATTCATATTAAATGACTACCTTTTGCGATCGGCTATTAAATTATATTCAAACGCGGCGAATATATATTTCAATACGATATTGCTCTACCATTAATAAAACAAAGTAAAAACATGATATGAAAGTTAATACAATTGAAGGAGTGAAGAATTCCAAGGAAAAATCATTGAAATGAGGAATGCCAAAACACCGGATGAATGCAAAAACTTATAGTAAATACCACGTCTAAGAGAATGGATGGTGTCATATAGGCCAAAGGAGGTGTTACACAGGAGATTAGTGGCATATAATATAAGTGTCCGATATTATAATGGTCAAATTTTTTTTTTGTTAAATTGAATCATTTTGCATTAAATTCCATAACTAATTGAATTTAAAAGTTTTTTTTACTTCTGTCTGCGCAATTATTTAACTAAAACCATAATTTTATGAAATAAAATTGGAAGGATTAAAAAATTATTGTGTAAAGCATAGCAGGTGTCCGATATTATAGTGGTTAGAGTAGTATATGTGTATAGAGTATATAGACAAATATGTTACAGTAAAGCGCCTTTTCATTAATCCATATATATATACATACTTCTCTATGTGTTCGTGCAGCGAGTGTGCATAAAGGAAGAAATGAGAAAATATATAAAAAGAAATCTTTTTGATTATAATAATAAGGATTAATTTAAAAAAAAAAAAAATCCTTCATTGTATTTTCATTTTCATTTGGTTTTGATACGAAAACGAACTATTTCAATAAAAAAACTTTATATTATATATTTGATGATGATGATCATGATGAAATATATTAAATTATATAAAAAAAAAAACGTCATCGCAATCAATTTGAATTTTATTATACAAAATATTTACCTTACCAAATATGTATATACAAATGTGTGATTTCTTAAAGAGATATTAAATATCTGTTTTTAACTATATTTTCCTTTTTTTTCCCTATAAAAATATGCTAAAAATTCTATACTAATCATTCATTCATTCATTCATTTTGACCGGATATTGAGATAATTATTTTAAGGATATATACTTATATATATATATATATTATTTTTCGGTTATTTATTTACACATATTTTTTTTTTTTATAAGTTATGTGTGTGTTGTGGTCAATTTCCTTAAAAATACAAACCTTGGTAAGTAAAAAGTTAATGGTTCGATTAGCACAACAAAAAAAAAAAACCTAAACGATAAAAGAAATATATATGATATTCATTATACAGAGTATACAGAGTGATGATAATTTATATAGTGGTTTTTGGTTTTTCATTTAGCCTTACCCAATCCAAACTAATACCCAAAAATATTTCGAAATTCTATTACCGTGACTAAATCACTAAATCTGGCGAAGGAACTATATATAATCAAAGGGGATTGAATATACATTTTTGGGTGATTTATTAGGGTGGTCAAACTTTAATAACGCATATGTGGATTAATTTATGAAACTTAAACTCTGAAAAACAGTAAGAAAAAATAACTCATATGTTTGTTCAAACAATGTGTGGTTCACGTTGAACTTTAGGTATAGATGATTCTTATTTTTATAGATATATGAGCAAGAAATGCTTAATTTAATTCCATCATAGAATTTATCTGCACACACGACCACCGGTAAAAGACCGCAACGCAATACACGGGTAAAACCTTTTAGATCACATAGCGCCCTGTATATATATATATATATGGAATTATGAATGCATCATAAACTGCTGCATATAACGTTGCTCAGACAAGTTTACAAGTGTACGAAAAATATATATTTAGAGACGGTTAAAAAGAAATCAATGTGTAATTCTTTTCGACTGTTTTCAGGTTTATAAAAAATATTCTGTATATTTTTTTTTTTATTATCAAAAATTGTATTGTATGCCTTCAACTTAACTCTATGGGATGTATATTTATTTATGTCAAAATTTAAGGATGAACCATTAATTTTTCGGTTGTTTTGAAATGAATAACAGCAGAGTGCGTATTATATATAGTTTCAAGTTTGTATATAGTATATTTATATATATATACAATATATAACAATAAAAATCATTCAGGATATGATTTTGAATATATTATTTTATTTATTTTCTTTCTGTTATTTTAAATTGTTTTAAAATATACAATAAATTCACTTATTTTTTGGGTATTTTATATATGGAAAATTGTACCTATAGATAGTACATTTCTGAGTGAGATATATCTTGAAAATTCGTTGATAAATAGCTTTGAAAATTTGAGACGGTCTTCATAATGCATTATATATAGATGATCTCTGTAAAATTTGTTTGTTTAGGGTTTCTTTGGACAGACTTGGTTAGAATTTAGAATTTTCCAAGATTTTCATTTGTTTTAATGTATTTTTTATATGGAAAATTATACCAAAGTACATTTCTGAGTGCGATATCTTGAAAATTCGTTGAAAATTTGACATGATTAAAAACATATATAATTTTCACTTTCACTTTTAGCAAAAAGAAAATTTAATATTTATATTAATTGTATGACCTTCGTCAACGTTCATAATGGGTTTGTAATACAACTTTGTATATATAAATATGTTTCATGTTTGTTTGTTTGTTTGTTAATATTCAACTTCAGTTATTTATAGAGATGTAACAATAAATATATATATGTATATAATAAGGTATATATAGCGAAGAGATGTATATAATAAAATATAATTATATATATATAAATAATAACAATAAGTATATCTGCATTTAATTTTTGAAGATATTATATTATGTATGGAAAAAGGAACTGATTTATAAATATAACACACATATAACAATAAATATATTTTGATTGACATTTTTTTATTCATCATCTTACGCGCGTTATTAAATAAATAAATATGTAAATATTGATATAATAATTATTTGTTATTATGATATTGTAATAAATTTCTTTATTTTGTTAATATTTTTTAATAGTATGATTTAAAAAAAAAAAAACAGTTGTATGACGAATTTTGCCAAATTTTATCAAGGTTATAAAAAATATATAATATATTATGAATGAATCTTTTGGCGAGGATGTTGATCATTATAAAAACAGTGCAATATAGAGTTATCAATATATATATATTATTATTATATAAGCCATCAGTTGTCAACGTTTATAAAGCATATATATATATATACTATATTAATTTGATATTTTATAACCATATATAAATCAATTGAAAATTTCCAAATATTTAAATGTTTTGTTTGTTAATATACTATATTTTAAAATTTAAAAATTTTAACCAAAAAAGCAATTATTTATCTAAAATGTAAAGATTTCTTTAAAATTTATATAAAAACCGCAATTGTTTTCAATTCCAATCATTACTCATCTGTTGTTTTTTTTGTTGGTTGTGTTTGTAATCTATATTGAAGATTATGATTTTGAATTCTAATTTTATTTTTCAACTTGTATTTTAAATGGAAAATTCCTGCATATATAATTATGTATAATATAATATCAAAGATCTAAAGAATTAACGTCCGTTTAATAACTAAAAAAAAAAAAATTTTTCAATAAACAATTACTCATATATTATATTTAAAAAAAAATCTATAAATATTATGAATAAATAATCATATTATACGCATTCTTCTTATTCTTAATGATATCTTTAGATATATATATAAATGATGATGGTGTGAAGTATCTATAAATATATATATTTATATAAATCAAATTTAAATAAAAGCGATATATTTTTAAAAAAAAAGTGATATTATTTTTTGTTTCTTTTTTTTTTTTATATTTACAAACAAACTTATTATTATAAAACATTTAAAATATTTTGTTTTCTTATTATTCTTTTTATTTGTAATTCATACTTTACCAAATCTTCTTCAAAAATATTCTATAAAAAATAATCTTTAAAAATACATTGTTTTATTTTTTATATATAAGTATATATATGTATATAATAAATATAGTTTTAGTTTCACTTCTCTATGTATATATATTTATATATAGAGATATCTTTCGTATTCCTTTTCTTATATATATATATGTATATTAATAAATTTATAAGAAGTACGTACGTACGCGTACTTGTTACTTACATAACCCATTCAAGTATATATATATATATATATTTATGGATGCAAGTATTTATGGATGCATATATAATATATAAATGAAACGCGACAGACGCGTGTATTCTTTATAAAATAATTTTTCCCACGAGTCATTCATTATATGAATACACATATACATACTTTATAAATATTATTATATTTGCTTATGAACTTAAAAATATAGATATTTATATGTAGAGTAGCGTGTATGTATATGTATAGCTATTCAGCAGAATATCTATATACAGAATATATATATACAGAATAAAATATTGAAAGTAGAATTATTTTGATTATTTGTCGGTTTATTATCGTTTATATTTCGACCATAAGTTGGGTTGCCCGCGCGTATGTATAAATAAATATATAATAAAAATGCCGCAAATATATGGATATATAAGAAAGAATACGCGGACATTAAAATGAAATTGAAGAAAAAAATAAATAAATAACACATTCAAATTCAATTTATTTCTTTCAATTTTATTTTATATTATAACAAATACAAATTCCATTTATTGAAATTGTATCAACAAGTTTATGCTATATTATAATATTGTCCATTATTATTACCATAAATTATATTATCGTTTACCTAATTTTTTTTTTTTTTTATGACTCTATATATCCTAATTCGATGCGAGGTTTTTTATTGTATTAATATATTGCGTTTAACGACGACAATCTCTGATATACTACAAATCATATATATAGAACATAGAACATATATATACATTTTTTTTAGTGACAATGATATGATTATGTATATATAGGATTCGGATTCGTCGGCAGGATTCGTCGGCAATGCGGGATATTTCAAAAATGTGTATACATACATATACATGATACATGATACATGATATTATTTTGTGGTTGATTTCAAAATTCTGAATTGTTGTATAGTAATTTGTTACAGAGAGGACAATAAATAGTAATTCATTTGAAAAGAAGAAATAAGATTGTTATATATATACCGCATATATCTGGAAATTTATATGAAAAACAAATATAGGTTTATAAACCGTTTATAAAAGAATCAAATTAGTTTTATTTCGTGTTGGAATTCAAAAAACAATTTCACACTTATCATATACGCTGAATGAACTGCTATAGTAGATTTGTAGATTCCTATTGTTAATTTTAAATTGTTAATAAATTTTTGCTTCCAATATGTGACTATATATACATAATAGTTGTCTTGTCCACTTATGCTTATATACACGGTTGGTCCGTTTGTATAGAATAAAATATATAAAAATATATAAAAATATATATAAATGTAATATAAAAAAATTGGGTCGATAATTTAACAATAGTTTAATGATGTCCTGATGTCCTCTGTATACCTTTTTTTTTTTTGTTATTAATTCTTTGTCATTCTATATATATATTTATAACGAGACAATAATATGTGTTCGAGATTAACACGCGCTGTCGTATGTTGTATATATTCATTTTGAGCATATTATTTATAAATTATAACACCGTATCGTATCTAATTTGCTGCATTTTAAGAATAACAATATATAGAAAATATCTATATATTATAAATATATAGAAAATATATAGAAACAAACAATTATACATATAAATGTACATAATGTCAAAAAAAAAAAAGAAGAAGTTTTTCTTATATAAATACAGAATGGCCAATATATATTCTTTTCTTCCTCCTCAAAATATCAATGCGGTAATAAAAAATTTATGTATATAGGAAAGATTTTTGAATGATTTTCTATCAAATAAAAAAATGTTCTATTCTATGTTCGCGTGATTCTTCTTTATTATATTCTACCGTGTTTTTCCAAATCTACCATAAACTTTATTAATGCATATTAAAATAATAAGGAATACGGGGCAGTTATACAATATTATACAACAAACAGTGTGTTTCAATTGTTATTTAATAATATATATATATATATAGGTTTTATATCATCATTTTTTTTTTTTTGAAAACTTATAACTTATTTTTTTTACAATATAATAAAACCACGTGATATATCCTTATTGAGCCCATGCTGTAAGTTTTCTTTTGTTATGCAATGTGTGTCTGTCTATGTATAAAGTCAATTTCGGGAAAAGGTCATTTCATTTATTAAATAAAAATTTATAGAAAATAAAATAAATATAGATACAAACAATTTATAATATTTTATGTTAAAATCCAATTGGAATTTATATATTGAAATAATTTTATATGGCTGTGTTTATAATAATATATATATAGGCTGTGTTTATAATATAGAGTAACAATATATAAATGATATAATTATTATATACCGGATATCTAATAAAAAATATACATGTTATATTAAATAATATAAAAAAAAAACGATTCATGTCTCGATTTTGTTTCTCCGGAAGAAATTTAATAATAATAATAATAATAATAAAAAAACAACATATATAAAGAAATCATATCAAAAAATAGAAATAATTTTATTTTAAAAAACACTATACTATATATATATGTTGATTTATTTTTTTTATTTTAAGGAAATAACACAAAAATAACTTTTGTTTCTGAAAATATTTATATATAAATCCCCTGCCATATACAGACAGATACACATATGTTATATTAGCGTATACATTTATTTAATATACAAAAAATATAAAAAAAAAAAAAAACCCCTTCACAATTTATTAATTTTTTTTCCCATCCAAATATCTATATATAATATTCTATTTATATATAATAAAATAATAATAATAAGTAAATGAATAAATATATATATATATATATAAAAAAAACTATACCTCTTTTCTAAACAGATTTTAATTAAAAAAACACCTATTCAAAATCTTACATGGATTTTTTTTTTTTTTGGTTTATCTTAAAATATAACTGTATAATCCTTTTTAATTTCACTAATATCCTTCTTTCTTTTTTCTATTCTAACTTATTTTTTATTCTATCCTATTTTTTTTTTTTGATAACATTTCTATATATATATAATTCGTTTTTAATATTACATTAAAAAAATGAAGAAATCACGAAAAGTAATAATAAAAGCAAAAAAAAAAATAAAAGCATATGTGAATGAAATAAAAACTATATAGAGAAAATCAATTATATTTTATTTTAATATTTTTTTACCCCCCCCATTTAAGGTGTACCGTTTTATTTTTAGTCATCTCTGTATTACTTATATATAGAGATTCATATTCATATTATATTTTTAGTTAAAAAACAAAATTATTCTTAACATTATCTTACGTTCTTCTATATATAAACAACAAAAATAATTGAAAGGGCTGAAAAAATAACGGGGTATTGCATCACTACTAATATATTATATATAAAAATATAAATAAGTGATATTTTATATAATGAAATAGAAAATTTTCTTCGCGGAAAGACGCGTATAAACTATAAAGGATATATATAAATATATAATTATTTATTATCATTTTTTTTTGTGTTAAGATGTAATCAATTTTTTTATTATATTATATGTTTTTGGGTTCTTTTTTCTTATATATTAAATTTGTATTTGTTTAATTTTCAATCGCAGTTCGTTTTTTTATATATATAATAAGGTATAATCCACACGCGTAGAGATGTTCAAGATATTCTATATATATATATATATATGCGGTGATATTTATCAGGAAGTATTTAATTTTTCAAGATTTTTTTCTTTTCTTTTTTTGGATTAAACACTAAAAAATATTATGATAATATATAATTTTTGTAGAAAATATTTGAATGTATATATGGAGTAAAAAAAAAAAAAAAAAGTATTAAATTAAAAAAGGAAGGGGTTTATTTTTTGCTTGATTTTGGTTTCTTTTTTTTCAATTCAATTGAAGTAGATAACTGTAAAAATGTCTTTAATATAGATTTTTAAAGATATGTTATTTATTGTATATATATATATAGCTCTATTATATGGGGCGAGATAGACAGGCAGACAGACAGCACGGCAGTAACAACAGCATATAGAAGCTTCATAAAATCATTGCTATTCCATATGCGTGATTTGATTAATTTTTTTTCTTTTTATGTAATTATTTCTAATGAAGTTGTTTTTTCATTCGTTTTATTTATAATGAAAGTATTATGAATTATTATTGGGGGGGTTTATAAATAAAAATAGTATATTTAAAATTAGAAAATGTGCGATGTAGAAAAATTAAAAGTAAATTATATTTTTTGGAGTTATTTTAAAGTAAAACATGAGTAAAACATATTTTTTTTATTGTTTTTCCTTTCAAAATGAATATCCTTTATTTGTTTATATAGATAGAAAGTATTATCAGGATTCTAAATATCTTTTAATGTTTATTTAAAGACTCATCCAACAACAGGGCAATTTGGACAATTGTTTTTAAAACATATATGAACAATTCATAAATTAATCCACATATTAATAAAGTTCGGCTATCCAAATCGGCTCAAATCGGTAATAGAATTTTAAGGCTTTACCGGGGGTGTGCTAAACCAATTCCGCCGAAGCATCTAACGAAAAATAAGAGGGAAAAGTAAGATTTCTATATATTTGTAGGCACATCATTTAGGATATCGACATTTATTTACTGTACAAATATATATTTTCCAAAATCACTATATATATTAAACTATTTAGTGATATTAATTCTTAATATATACGGTGAATAAAGCAAAAAAAATTACGAATCTTCATTTATATAAGAAGGTAAAAAATAAGCAAAATTTTTTATATAAAACAACATTTTTTTATACAATTCTTATCGTTCGTATACTCACGTTTTCGTACTTCTGACGCGTGTATATTTTTATTTTATAAAAATAATTTTCCCACGGACAAACCAATGTATTATTATTCTATATATAATATTTATATATAGAGTAGAGATCTGTCTTTGCAGTATGTATATATAGTATTGCATGTATTCATTCATCGAGGGGATACACTGAAAAACGAATTGAATATATAGTATATATAAGAAATAAATTTAAGAGTTTTTGGTATATGGTACAATCAAACATTTCTATATACATATAAAAAAAAGAATATCATGTATATTTTATTTTTTAAGAATGTAAACAAATTAAATGAATCGAAATAGAATCGAATATGTACGTATATGCATATATATATGGATTATTGATATAGGGAAATAAATATATATCGTATCGTACTAATGTCGTACGAATGAACATACAAAATATATTATAATATTTTACATATGCGTGTATTTAATTTATAATATATATATATATATTTAAATGAAAGTATATATGAAAATGAAAATGTTGGTATAATTATGCATAGGTATTTTTTGAAAAATGTATATATACGGTACACGTATGAATGAATTGTACATCACAGGTGTTGTTATATTTGATACATTTTTATATATATATATATCGCGCCAGAGCCAGTATATATTAGGGTTGTTTTATTATATTATTTATTATATATATATATGAATGTATGGACGGAAGAAAGGAAGTTTATCATACCTTATGTTTATTTTAATATATAAATAATGATATTGGTTAATGGTTATATTCGTTATATATATATTTTTGTATTATTATATATCATGAGAAAATAAAATTTTTAATTTTAATTTTAACCATATAGAGAGCGAGGTTTTTAATTCTAAAAAAAACTGTATATATTAGTTTTATGACAATTTGTTTTAACTTAATTTCAATTTTATATAATTCATCGCAATTGTCGCATTTTAATATAATGACTATAAATATAGTAAATTTAAATATAGAGAGATAGATATATGCGTGTTTATGTTTTGTTTTTGTTTTTTTTTTCATGGGAAACATTTTCAAAATTAATATTGACAATTTATGCAAAATATATATATATATATAAAGAATTTAAAAAAATACAATAGAATTTACACCTTTTTAATTTCGTTTTTTTTAGTGATTTGTTTTGTTTGCAAATTCTATTATAAATAATATTCAAGTCACTTGTTAATATTATATATCTCTATATTATTTAACTTTTAAATTTGCATGCGTTTTTTTTTTTATATTGAAATTGTATAAACCAGGATGAACAAAATGTATATACCACCAATATATACAATAAACAATCAACAATCTTTTTTTTTTTATTGATTTGTATTTATTACAAAAACAAACAAAAAAAAAAAAAACCAAATTAAATAAAATAAAAAGATAAACAATATATATATATATTATTTTGGTGTTAGAACTCTTATTTTTTTTTTCTCCTTCATTTCATTTATTTCATTATATATATATATTTGTTAAAAAGTAAATCAATCAATTGAATAATAAATACATACATTTTTGGTATAATGTAAACAAATCATTGAATTATATTGTACCGCGATGCGATATGCCTTTTAATGTCTTTTCTTTATAAGTATATATATACGTACATAAACATTTTTTCGTATATATACCCCAAAAACATATTTAGGAGATATTTAGGAGATGTCAAAAATTTAATCGTCAACAAGACGAGAATTGTTGTAGCTTTCCTATCTTTCCTATATCTGCCTTATATCTTATATACCTTCTTTGCGATATCGCTAATTTATCTTCCATTCACGTATCGCATAGAACAATCCCATTCCCTTCAGTAACGTCCAGTAACATAAAAATGCGATACTTTTGGGCGGTAAATTAATCTTCTAGTCGAATCACCTGGAGCATTACCGGCGATACGAAATGTTTTGTGGGGTATATTTTCAATAAATTTATATTTACCCAAACCAAATAATATCTATACAATAGTATATTTATTAAAAAAAAAAAGAAGATAATTGTTATATTTATTTTGTATTAGTATATAATAATATATACACGCGGATAAAAAATAAAAAATAAAAGAAGAAGAAAAGATAAACTTTTTTTTTTTTTTAATTATGGGAATTATTATAGTAAAATATTCTCATCAATTGTTATTTTATTTTTTTCTTCTTTATATAAGATACTACTTATTTTTTTTTTTTTACATAAAATAAATGTTTTATTGTATTTATTTATATATATAAATAAAACAATTTTTTCTTTTAATGAATATTTTCAATTAATTTTCTGTTATCAAATAAAAATATACAAAAATCTATTTATTCATAATATTATATTAATAAATAAATGCATTTATTCCAATTATATATATATAAGGAAAGATCCCCCATTATTTTTAAATTTTATATAAATTATTAAAGAGTGATGATAACAATATAAATAAGAATAAAAAAAATTATTGAATATATTAAATAATAATAAGAGATATAGAAACGCAGTAAAAAAGAATTTGTAAACCGCATACGCACATATTTTTAAACAAATATAAATATAAATATCAATAAGTAAAAAACCGAAATTATTTATAAATGGTTTTTATATGTTTTATGCCTTATAAAGATATTAAACTCAAAATTTCTTTTCATATTTATATATAGATATGTATTTTAAAAAAAATATATAAATTATTTATCATACACGCATTTATATTTCAATAAAATCATTGTAATTTTCTTATAATTCAATTCTGTATTAATACACATTTATTTATAGTAATATATAGAGAGCAGAGGTTAAGTAGATATTATTTTATGTGGGAAAAATTATAATTTTTATATATATTTTTTACCTTCTTATATATGATATATATGTGGTTGATGGATTTTGTGAGGTATATGTCATCAAGGAAAAAGCACTTTTTCTCTTTTATCCATATATTTTGTTATTATATATATAGAAAATATATATATTTAAATATATTCAAAGTCCTTTTGTATTATTCAAAATTTCCATTTTTATAATGTTTTTTTTTTATTTTCTATCGATTTGGTCTATATATAATAATATAGTTGACAAAATAGTATATGCGATCTTATTATATGCTGAAAAAGAATACATTTCTTTTTAAAAAATAAAAAAAATGCTCTATTAACATATATATTATTATAACAATACTCATATTCATTGTATAAAACTATGTGATCTTTATTATACACTTCATATGAATATATGATTATAGTCAAAAGATTTTCTATGAATTAGAACTTCGTGGAAGATATATTTTTGAGATTCAATACGGTGTTATTTTGGAATATCTTGAAAAATGGATAGTATTAAAAAAAAATCTACAGCACTTGACAGATATATGAAATTGCCAGAAGGCATAACTGCGGTCCGGTTAAAATATCTTTAGTAATTCAGGAAGTTCTAAAAACTTCAAAAATTAGAGAGAGGAAAATTTTCTAAGTTCCACCGCAAATTTTTCCTGGACCAGAAACTAATCTGAAACTTTCCAAAAAAGTTTAACACATCATTCTGCGGCAGCTTCAGAAATCCTATTTCCTTCATCAAAAGTAGCCAAAATACTTAAATTTCATTTCATGCAAAAAATCGTTCTTTGAAGTGAACATAAAAAACAAGACAAAACCAATTTAACAATAACCAGTTTTCGAATAAAAACTCCTTATTTTCTTCATTCTTCTTATATTATTATGTTTATATATAGAAAATGCCATTCATATGTTTAAATGAAAATTGTTATATAACTTATAATATTTTAAATTAATAAGAACTGGAAATAAATAGTCATATATATGATATATATATATAGCAAAATATACGCATCGTCATTTACGAATTATAAGAATCTTTTATATAAGAAATAAAATATAATTTTATATAAATAGGGTCATTGGGTATGAATTGACCAAACAACAGAACAGAATAATAATAATAATAAAAATAAAACTCATTATTTTAATGCAACGAAATAATGAAAAACAAATGCAAATTTCTTTACAAGAAAAATATAAAATATTAATCGAAGTGGAAATAAATCGCCTTATTAAATTCACAAAACAAATGAAAAAACAAAATACCAGAAGAAACGCATTATTAAATTTAAATAAAAATTATTATTATTATATATAAAATTATAAAGGATATATCATGCGAGTTCAAATTTTGTATAGAATAAAATAATATAAGTCGTCCTCGTCAAAACATATACTCTTATTAAAATCTATATATATTAAAAAAAAAAAAATCTTATATGCATGTATTATTTTAATTTACTTGCAATTTTTCTATATATTATATATATATATTTAGTTTTATTTTATTGTTTCTCATCATGAAAATATATAAATAAGGTATATATATATATATATATATATATAAAATCAGAAAAATTGTGAAAGTCACACGACCAGGTGTGTCTTCTTTATATATATATATATATATATATATATACGTATAGCGAGAGTCCTAAAATTACCCTAATAAATTGTTCATATAAAATTATAAGTACGAATATGAAGAATTTTGAAAGAAGTTTATTTTATATATATTATTCTTTGCTAGATATTAATTTAAAGAATATATACAATATAGGGGAATTAGTGATGTATCGCGTACCTTCCTTATACATATATATATATGGGGCGATTACAACCCTATAAATAGAAAATGTATACAATTTTTACTTTGGAACATTTTATATTCCATATATATGTTTAAATAATATATTTTATAAATTTTTGATTGAATCTTAGAATGATTTAGATTTTTCTTTAGTTTATATACACAATATACAACACACATTATTCCATAAGTTCGTAGGATAACTAATAATAAAACAACAAATTTTAGTTAAAATTCGGCTTTATTCAGCAACATATTGTCTGATTATAACGTGTATCTAACGTTTCGATTCACTTTTTGTTCATTTTTCACTTCACTTCATTGATAGTGAAAGTTGGTCCTTCGTAAAAATCATATGGATTTGACAATAGCAGTGGAGCCAGATCCTACGAACTTATTTATGGTGATGTGTTACATATGAAATATTCTTGAAATATGCGGTTCATATTTTTATTATAAATTTTCTATATGACTTTTAAAAATTTTTATTGCATTACATTATTATGGTATACTCTATACTTGAACAAAACACATAAATGTTTGTTTTTAAATCCAACGTTATATATACTTTTTAAAGATATATATTATCAATTCTTTTTTCATTTTTTTTTTTTAGGGGAGTTTAATATATTTAATATTCTTTCATATATATATAGCATATGTTGTTTTCATTGCTATATAGAGTTTTTAATTGTCAACTTTAACTATATATATTTATATATGTATATACGATATATTTGGTTGATGTATGTTTAGTTATTTGATGATGTAAATATATAGTTGGGAAATATTTTCCCATGGTTTTGAATTTTCCTCCGCCGATATATATATATATATATACGTACGTAAAATATCAACCCATCATTCAATTTTTTTTTTTTTCATATACGAATTTCTATGGTTTATTTATACCTTTATACAATAAATATTCACGCACATATCCGTACAATATCGTAAATTTTCTTATTATTAATAATAACAAAATATTAATAATGATTTAAAGATATATATATATATATATATATAGGGATATTTTATTTTAAATATTTTATGAAAGGGAAATCTTTTTAAAAGGTGGGTTGTATTGTATATATAAGAAATTTTATGGATATTATTTCACATATAGTAAATTTGATTTAATTTTTTGTTTGTTTAATTTAATGTTCAGATGATTTTTTATTATTGATAAATTTCTCTTTAGAAAATTTAATTTAATCTATATCTATATGCATCAATTATTATATTCAATTAAATTAACATTCGCAGTTTGTCTTCAGCCAGCTAAATCGCAATATGTAATTTATTTCTTTATTTTATGTGTTTATATATAACTGAATTAACATATACGTAAAATATTTTAAGGCGACTGAAAATGTTTCTTTAATATATATTATAGTTTGCCGCGTAACATTAACAGATAGATTCATTACAAAATTATCTTTGACGGTTGTTTTTTTTTTTGTATTTGTTAAGGATTTTGATTTTGATTTTGAAGATGTTTACAATTTTTTTTAAATAAATCATTTGAAAATTTATTTATGTTTTTTTTTAAACAAAAATTTTTTATTGCATTCTTAGTATTTTAAACTATATCATATAAATCCCATATATATATATATATTAATTTCATTTCATAGTCGAATATAAGTCGTCAAAATGTTTACCTTCTTTTTATAGAGCAAATATATATATAGCTATTTTATTGCTTTTTTATTGAATAGTTTTCTATGGCCTGCCAAAAACTATATTGATGGATCTACTATATGTATTGATGTATGGCATGTATGATAACTTGGTGGCATATATTCATATATGTTATATATATATATACAAATACCTCACATATTTATGTGTAAAAATTAAGTATATATAAACTTCCCTTTTCAATTCATCGGTGAATATTTAAAAAAAAAAAACGTGTTATATAAAACCGCACTATATAGCATACGACGAGAGAAGAATTCCTATATAATATATTATTTTGTATTTTCCTTTTTGTATATATTCACATTAATCCTGTTTTTTGATCACTACTATATCACTTGGTGGTATATATTTATAAAAATAATATATAATACAACAACAAAAATTCAAAAGTTATCTTATTTGTAGTTGTCCTCATATTTATTATATTCATATGCAGTTCAGTGATCAGTTTGTTAAGTTCTTCAACATAATATAGTTTCACCAAAACTCAATTCACTTCTTTTTTTTTTTTTTTAGTTTAGTTTAGTTATGATCTTTGATCAGATCGCAAGCCGCAATCAATTCGTTAGCGCGCAGTGTATTATAAATATTTAAATAATATAATCGTTTTGTGTATATGATGATTAAATTTTTATTTTGTTAAAAGAATTTTAAAGTTTTACATTATTTAAAGAATAGTGTTTTTTTTTAATTTGTTTTAAAAATAATTTAATATTTAATTTGAATATATATTATATATTGTGTTTGTTTTGTGTTTGTTACCAAATATAATAATTAATACACATATATATATTAATGGTATTAATTTGAATTTATCATAAACAAAAAAAACTGTATGATTATTATATAGTTGTAATAACATTTATAAACTAAAGATACACAAAATATTTTTATTTAAATAATGCATAAAAGTTTAAATATTAATAAAAAACAACAAAAATAAAAGTGTGGGCAAACAAATATTATATTGTTACTTTTCGGTATGATATTTTCACAATTCGATATTACAATGGAATTACAAAACAGTTTATCTAATATTGTGATTAATAATAATATTAATAATAATAATAATATTGATAATAATAATAATAATATTGATAACAATAATAATATTATTGATAATAATAATAATAATAATAATATTATTGATAATAATAATAATAATAATATTATTGATAATAATAATAATAATACTAATACTAATAATAATAATAATATTATTGATAATAATAATAATAATAATACTAATACTAATAATAATAATAATAATAATAATAATAATAATAATAATAATAATAATAATAATGATAATGATAATAATAATAATTTTATAAATAATAGAAATAATAATAATAATAATAATAATAATAATAGAAATAATAGAAATAATATAAATAATTATGAAATTACAAATCAACTTAACGATTTTTTGGAAAATATTGATCCACAAACATATTCCGAGAATTTGAGTAAAGCTGAAAGAAGAAAGGTTTGTTTATTTATATTTTCTTTTTGATTTGGAAAAATATTTTTTTAGTTTGGATTATTTTATTTTATAGAGTAATAAACCGATAATGGAAAAAAAACGTAGAGCCAGAATTAACCATTGTTTAGATCAAATCAAATGTTTAATATTAGAAGCATTAAATAAAGATGTAAGTATATATATATATAATATTTTATATATATAATAACCTATACTAAAAATAAAAAAAAAAAGGATTTCCTCCAAGTACAAAAAAATAAAACCCAAAATACAAAAATACTAAAAATTTCTCGTTATCGAAACTGCAGTATCCGCGAATTATAAATTCTTAATATTTCCGATATTAAACGTAATGTATTATTAAACAATTGAAGAAGATGCGAAAAGGAAAATTTGGGAAATATTAAAAATAAAAAGTGGTGTTTAGTTTTTTTTTATTTAAAAATGTTTTACTCATAATATATATGGCATGTACAGATTTCACATTCTTGCGATTCCATTCAATATTCAAAAACGAAATTATAGATAGATGCGTTTCTTCAAAAAAAAAAAAACAGATATAAAAGAAAATGAAAACAAAAAAAACCAAAAATAAAAGATATTATATTTTGTGATAGCATTTTTGTTCCTTAACAAAAGTATAGTAGTTGGACACCAAAACCAATTGTAGGTTGTCACGGTCACTGTAAATGATCAGAAAAAAATTTCGAGAAATGTAATTTTTCACATTTGATAATAAAAACTGTTAATATATATATACCAATTTTTTTTTTTTTTTTATATATATTATTATTTATAATATTATTATTTATATATATATATATATAGCCATCAAGACATCCAAAATTGGAGAAAGCCGATATACTTGAAATGACCGTTAGTTATTTACGGGGAATACCAAGAACTAAATATAATAATTTGGCCGACCGAATGGATCCAATAAATACACAAAAATTCCAAGATGGATTTATAAATTGTCGTGATGAAATTTATCAATATATAAATAAATATGAAAATATTGATATTGGCGTGCAAAGCCGTTTAATTGGACATCTAAATAATTATGCAACGGAAATTACTCCAAAATTTTTCAATAAAAATAACAGTCATGCTATTAACAATAATAATAGTAATTCAATAAACGATATAAATTATGGTGCATCAACATCATCATTTAGACCAAACCAATTAGAAAACAATATAACAAAAGATAGTTCAATATTGCATTACGATTACATTTTAAATGGTAATAATATTCAAAATAAAAGAAACGAAAATGATTATCAATCATCATCATCATCATCATCATCATCATCATCATCATCATCATCATCATCGTCGTCGTCGTCATCATCATCATCATCATGTTTTGCACGAGATCCAAGAATTGTATTAAATAATAATAATAATAATAATAATTCTTTAATTGCACCACATATTAATAATTATAATTTAAATATCGATAGTAATAATAATATAATGAATCCATCAATGCATCCAAATTTACGTTTAACACCACCACCAGCAATCCCATCAGCATTAGAACCATCACAAATACCAATTTTACCAACACCATTATTATTACCATTATCGATAAGAACAACATCAGCTTCATCATTATTACCTTCATCATCAATTATATCACCATTTTCACGTTTAGAATCGGGTACAAGTGCATTTAATCCAATTATAAAACCAATACCATATAAGTTACCGAGCCCATCTCAATTAAGTACAACATTATCTATATCAAGTAATTTATCATCGTCAACACCACCAAAATTTTTCGAAAATCAAACAATAAATAATAATAATAAATACAATAATAATATTAATCAAATGATTGGACAATTACCAATCAATTCGCATAATATAAGACAAAATAGTTTTTTAAATATAACGCCATACTGTCAAATTCGAGCATCAACATCATCATTAACATCAATATCAACATCATTAACATCATCAACATCATCATCATTATCATCATCATCAACAACATCAACATCAACAACGTCATCAACTTCAGCGACATCCTCAACATCATCAACATCA
The DNA here is from genome assembly GCA_958336335.1 of Dilophus febrilis. Taxonomy (NCBI): domain Eukaryota; kingdom Metazoa; phylum Arthropoda; class Insecta; order Diptera; family Bibionidae; genus Dilophus; species Dilophus febrilis. The sequence continues at coordinate 38,236,414 of OY284472.1, forward strand.
TCAACATCCTCAACATCCTCAACATCCTCAACACCCTCAACATCCTCAACATCATCAACATCTTCAACATCATCAACATCTTCAACATCATCAACATCCTCAACATCATCAACATCTTCACCATCATCATCATCGTCATCCTTATCTGCCTTCACATTATCATCTAATCCAATATATACCTCAACAAATCAAATACAAACACAAACCAGCACAAAATCAAATCAAAATTTTGAAGCAATAAAATTTGGAGTCAATCAATTTTTTATGCGAAAAGCAATGACGTGTACGAATGAAAATGATAAATTTTTAATTAATAATAATAATAATAATAATAATAATAATAATAATAGTAGTAGTAGTAAAAGTCTTAATACGAAATTTTTTACCGAAGAAGATAATTCAAAAAAACGTAAAATTATGGATAATGAAAATATTTGCGAAGAAGAACAAAATATTAATTGTACAAATGAAGAAAATGATTGTGAAAATGACTTGGGAAAAATGTGGAGGCCATGGAGTCATTGGAAACCTAGTTAATTTATGTTTTCATAATCAATATATATATATATTTATTTAAATATAAATAAATGAATGTAAATAATCAATAATTTGTAATTTGTAATAATTATATAATTATAATAATATTTATCGAATTATCCTATTGATTTTTTACAAATAAATCTTTAAAAAGTTCCTAAAAAGATTGTTTTTTTAACACGTAATTATAATGATTATATAATAGCATATTTGATGATAAAATACACTGCCGGTGTATTGTATAATTAAGTCTTATATTATGATATATGTAAAATAAACAATCCCTGTGAATAAAATATACTATTATAATATAAACTCCTTTCATTATATCATTTCATTATCATTATATATATATATATATATATATATATGTATTAGTTTTTTTTTTGCGATTAAAGAATATAATCGAATCATTTTTCAAAGGACGATTATAAATTTTCATTTAGCGGACAGCCACACGAAATAGATAAAAGATAATTTTTCAAATTATAATATTCAAATATGGTGAATGGTGGATATATTATTGAATGTGTGGTTCATAACTTTGATAATTGAAAATTGAAATTTACCAAATCCATGGTATATGAAAAAAATATCGATATATTTGAAAATATCGAATACAAAATTTTTATATAACATAGACGGTATAAAACATTACTATATATTGGCAAAGAATTTTAAGGTAAAAAAAAATCGAAAAAGGATTAAGGATTTATTTTTCGGTACATATTTTTTTTTTTTATTAATAATAATAATAAAATTATTTTTATGGGTATTGATTTTATTGACCTCCGCTGAATTTTAGGATATATACTTTAAGAAACATTGAATTTAATTACTTTTTTTAATATATATGTATACATATTAAATTGAATTTTGTAACGAATTTCTTTTAATCAATATAATATTATAGATAAGAGAATTTAATATATATGTATAGATTATAATTTAACAAAAGTACAAAAACAAATAAGAATATATATATAGAATAAAAGGAATTTATTTAAAAAAAAATATGATAGCTATTCAATGGTTTTAAATTCCATATGTATTTATTTTTCTTGATGTATTGATACGTATTTTCCATACAGGTATATATAAATATATAAGAAATGTTTTTAATTACATGAAAATAGCGATAGGATGAATTTTTAAATCAATATGTGAAAAATAATTATTATATATTATATGCAGTTTGTCTGTCTATATACAATGATATGTTTGTATGTATATATACATATAAAAAGGAACGTTATTATAAATTGATGAGTTGTTTTTTTTTATCCTTTTTTGATAATATATATATATATAGAGTACAGATGAATCGAAATTTATGTATGTGAAAATGTAAAGATATTGAAATATAATTAGAATGATATGCAGAAAGTCCATTTGTTTTTCATAATACATTTGTATTATTATATATCTCTGCGTCTGTATACAGATAACTGATATATTGATATAGGATTTTATGCACATTTTAATATAACTATATTATATATGCAAATCAATACATATATGGTAGAAGATCATTTCTTTTATAAATTTGTATAATTGTAAAATAATATTCATGTACATATGAAATATACGTATAATAATAATAAATTTTCCAATTCAATATGTAAAGTATATATACATTCGGGATAAGAGAAAAAGTATCTGTATAAATATACGAATAATAATCATAATAATGTTGTGTATTACATGTGAGGTTCTTTTGAATTTAAATATAATGATGGAAAAACGTCTATATATAGATGAATATGTTGATTGTTATATATATTGAATATTAATCCAACTATTTTATAGTTTTTTTTTTTAGATCTATCATTATATACCTTTAACTATATCTGTATAATAACACATTATAATTACTATATAAGGAAGTGTTGAATTGAATATGATTAAGCGTGATCGCTTGTATTCAATCCATATATAATCTTTATGAATCGACACTTTAAATTTCAATTATCATTATTATGATGATGCCATCAGGGTAAATTAACTCAGATTATTGGATAGGATTAAACAGTCGGAATATTATTTTGAAGACTTATTAAATTATATATTATAAATGGGTAATTTTTGGAAAAAAAAAAAATACAATTATAAATGATAAACATTTTCAAATTATGTTTATTGCGATATTTCTATATTTATTTTTTCAATCAATTTAAATATTACACAAAATATTAATAAATAATAATAATAATAATAATAATAATAATAACGCAATGATATAGTTAATTTTTTTTAATAACTTTAAATATTTAATTTATTTATTTTATCATATTTTATTTTTATTTTTTTCGTTATTATTATTACTATTATTATTATTATTTTTATTACTATATATTCACATATAGAATATGGGAATTATAACAGAGACCAACATTTTCATTTGCATACAATTGAAATATTTTATATATATATATATATATATATGTAGATAGATAGTACGGGTATAATAAACAATATATATGGATTATATATAGATATAGATATATATATATATATATATATATATTTAATAATAATATATTTATTAAATAAAAAAAATTTTAAATATTCGCCGTTAGCGATAATTTTTGGTGTGAATTCAATTAACTTTATCGTCATGTATATATAATACAAATATATATCTGTGTATATAATTCATATATAAAAAATTATATAAAATATTTATATATATATATTTATAATAATATGCCATTGGCACATTTAATGCAAAATCTGTATCTATATCTATATCTATCTATATAAAATTTTAATATGTTTATATTATGATATGATGCTTTGATTTATAAAATTAAATTGTTTTCATCGCACCGGTTATAAATTTAATTTGTAATATAATAGTCAAAAATATTATATTTAAAATAATATATAAAATGACTTCTGTATTATATATATCTATAAAATGCAATTAAAATGACTTTTTGATAATACAATGATTGACGATGGATGGACAACAATTATCGTTTATTATCTCAACAGGCCCGCTATACCAGATATATTTGAAGAGACTTTACATTCTCACGGCGGCGGTTGTAAAATAATCAGTATAAGAAAAGTATTAAAAAATATTTTTTTTTGATCATGTAAGGATTGTAGTAAAAATGCCATAACTTATGGAAACCCGTTGAGGTAGATTGACCGGCAGAGCTTCATTCAAAAGATAATTAAATTTTCTAAAAACTATCGTGACTCAGCAAATAGGCTTGTAGAACCATATCTATAGTAAAAATTTATAAATGTGAAAAATCGTTAATTTTACCTTACTTTTTGTTTGGAGATCCTCAAATATTATTGTATATTCGAAAAATTCAACTTATTTTACTTTCAGTTCACCCTTAAAATCTATATCATATTATGAAAATTTCACCCTTAAAAATTGAAATAAAAAGAGGTTTATTTTTACAAATTAAAGTTTAAAAAAATATTTTTTATTGTGTAGGGGGTGTAGTAAAAATATCATAACTTAGGAACCCGTTGGGATAGAATAACGAGTAGACCGGCAATAGATAGATAATTAAATTCTCTAAAAATTTACCTTACATATCAAATGGGGTTTTAGAACAAATTCTATAAGTGAATTCTATAAACGTAAAAAATTGTCAATTTAACCATACTCCTTGTATGGAGACTCACAAACATATTATTGTAAATTCGGAAAATTCAACTGCTTTTAATTAAGCTTCATCCTTTATCCTTATAATCAATACCATTTAATGGAAATTTCACCCTTAAAAAAATGAAATAAAAATAGGTTGATTTTTACCAATTTAAAATGTTTACCAAATGTTGTTTTTTATTAGATAGACGATGTTTTAATAACTTGAATAGGTTGTAAAAATAGCCAGGAAGAAAGCACAATCAATTTTCTATAAATTTATCATATCGACGCATTAAAATTATTTTACTATATATAATCCCTAAATTATTAATTAATTATATATATTATAATCTATATTTTTCTATATGCATGTGTATAGTTATTTATGGAAATCTATTTAATCATAAATTACGTTTACCTATATGCTAATAAATATATAAAGTCTAAATATATATATAAATTTGTGGTATGTATATACATATATATATGTATAACTATAGAAAATTTTCCAAATTAAATGTATTTAAATCAATGTAAACGCGAATATGTATATATATATAACTATGTATTAATATATATTTTAACAATTATATGTACGCGTGTGGTATGTTTATTTATTTATTTATTTATATATTTATTTATATACACATGTATAAAATTGTTAATCTACATATATTATTATATATAGATTATTATATATATTTAGCGTGTGTGTACTGTATATCTATATAACAAACATGTACACAAAATTATATATATATATATATATAGTTGTGTTGTGGGTGTGAATATTATATGATAAAAGTCATGTAGATTTCAACAGCTTTACTCGAATATCATATTGGCAATAATATTCCAATTTATCGCAAATAACATCAGTTTATGCTTTTAAATCATTTTATTAAATTGAGTGTTTATAACAGTTAAATGAATATACATAAATGTTTATATTATAACTATATATATATATGGAATTAAATGCGAATATAAATATATATATATATATATGATAATATATTTTGTGAATATACATATAGATACCAATATGTATGTTATTATATACATATATGATATAGTTATACCTAAAATTAATTGTTTCAATATATAAATATATGTTCAAAATTATTATATCACATTTCACTTTTCAATAATGCGTATTGTGTATATTATTAATATAAATTTATATTGAGCTTTTTGTATCTATCAATTCAATTATGATTTTTTTGAAATATAAATGATTTTTCTATAAAAAAATATTCCATCGCAATTACAAAGTTTAATATAATTTAATATTTTCGTTGAACTCTCAATTTAAAAGAAGTATAATTTCTTTGCTCTGCAAGAACGCATATTAATATATATATATATATAGATAATTGCCATTATGACCATAAAATAAATATACCACAAAAAATAATATAAATTACATAAAAACGAACATAATTAAACTATTTATATAATTATAAATATACCCATCATTTGTAAAGAAAAAAAATTCGTTCTTTTATAATATACACAAAACAAAAATTAAATAATAATTAATATTATAACTTAATTATATAATTATTTATTATTTTATTATCCACTAAATATACATATATATATATAATTATAAATAAAAAAATAATAAATACATCACTTTATATATAATATATAGTCAATAAAATATTTAGTCAATATCGACGCTCGCACGCACATATTAATGTATATACATAGAATAATAATATTTTTTAATTAAACATGATTCAATTTTTTTATTTTATATTTTACCAATTTGTTCTATATATAATTATTTGAATTATATTATTATTTGATTAAATAATTACACTTAACCATATATATTTAATGTAAACAATAAAAATAATTTAATATAATAAATACATTATAATTATTATTATATTATATATTGTAATTAATTGCATTTATATATTTATAATTTTTTTATTAAATATCAATATAATATTTTTTTTATTTTGGTTTACATAATATCGCATTTAAATAAAATATTTATTGAAAATTTTTGCCAATTGATGTTCAAATAGTGTTTTTTTTAATAATTAGTTTCATGAAGGCAGAGCTGAAAATATATTTGTCATATTATTAAAAGGATATAGAATACGTTCAAAAGACACAGGACTATAAGAGCACAAACAAAATTTCCCTCGAAAAATTTTGAATCCCTTTACATTCCCATTGATTTTCTCCCATTTTGGAATATTTTTTATACATTATTTTACCGATAGAATTATCTATATTCTATATTCTATATATAACCTCCCCATATATCGTTTTCTTCAATAAAAACAAAATTTTAAATTGTTATAATTTAATAATATATTCATTATATTTTATATGTATGTACTATATCGTATCAAGAATATTAATATATATATATACATATTCGTCGAATCTATAAAAATACTATACGATAATCTTCTTTGAAGCAAAAAAAAAAAAAAAAACACAATAACAAATTATGGGGAGGATGTGAGTCGATACGATTCATTCATTTAATTTTTGTTTGTTTTTTTTTTTAATAAATAAATAAATACGACAATTTTATCTATATGTATATGGTATATTTAATTATTCTATATTTAAATTTTTTAAATATATTTATAAATTTTGATTTTATATACATATATATTATTTAAATTATAGTTGTTTATTTCAGAAAATTTATAAATAAACAAAATTTAAACAAAAATATATTCAAATTTTGATTATATCTTATATAGAATTACATATATATATATAGTTATATGATTTGTTTTTCCGAATATATAATTTTTCTTAACGATTTATAATATATATACAATATATGATACGATATATATAATATGTATATATAATAATTAGATATGTTAATTTTCATGAACTTAATTTACATTGCAAATTTTTTTTTTTATATATTATTTATGTTATTCTATACTTAATAGTAATTTGGTTATATATAAATATCTGTGTCTAATTGTATATAGATATATATTTTTTTTTTATGGTATATACACTTTTGATTACTTCGGATATGAACCTTAAAAGATAATGTATATTATTGTATATATTCGTGAAACAAGGACTCTCAAAACTGTAATTCAATCGAATAATATTGAATACATATATTTTTGTTTTTAAATAGCATATTGCGGACAGTCGGGTTCTTGTAATGGAATATTATTTTTTATGATATTAATCTTCTGATATCCAGACAATATATATATTTTTGTTTTCGATCTCCGATTCAATAAGGTATTCTTTATTCATATAAAATCAGATTTTATTAATTAATGTTGTTAACTTTTCTCTATCCCGTATACTTATTTCTAAACTAAAATACTATATAATGAAATACCATTGAAAGTTTGATAAAAAAACAAAATAGAAAATATTAGTTTTTAAATTATTCCTTAATACGTAATGCGTTGTCTAGGTCAGTGTTCATTATATATATATATGCAAAAAATAAAATGGAAAAACAAAACTATATATAATAATAAAATATATAGAAAATATATCTGGATATGATGTAAAGAATTTCATTTATATATTGTTATTTATTATGAATTATGATAAATAAAATACACTGTATTTATTATTAAAAATTATAATAATAATAAAATAATAATTATGTTTTCATATATATAGAAATTGTGTATTTTGTACATATTATTATTTTTATACGCAATCATATATATGAATATACATATAGAAAAATGACGCAAAGGAAAATTTTTATAATCACTTTTATCTGTTTTTTTTTTATTTATCATCTAGCATATAACGAAAGTTATATATAGTTAGAAGCAAAATAGAGATAAATAACAGAAAAAATATAAATAAATATACAACATAATTTTAATTTATATAATATATGCAATGATGTTTGGAAAAGTATCATACAGAGAGAGCAATATATGGTTTATTTTGTTATACATTATTTTACTTTTTTTTATTTAAATATGCGTTTGCATTTCATTATCTCTATGTATATATATACTGTATTATAGCATATGCATTTTTATATAAACATATATGCATATAGTGTGTGGCATCAGTAGCAGCATATATATATATACAACAAAGTTATTATAATATATTCATATCCGAAAGAAAGCAAAAAAAAAAAAAAATCCATCCAAAACAAAAGCAAATGAATAGCCTATGGGCTTTAATTATAACAAAAGGTTATATATACTTAGATTTTATATTATTTTCCATATATATAGATATTATTTATACTCGCTATAGATATACAAAGTTATAGAAGAAATTTTCTATTCAGGATTTTTATTATATACATACATATATCAAAACAATATATTTCAATAAGTGTTTTTTTTGTTTTATTTTAGAGAAGTAAAAAAATAACATAAGTTTATATTTAAAAAAAAAAAAAGAATAAAATAGAAAGAAAACCTTTTCCATATATATATGTATATAAAAAAAAACAACAAGTACCTACACACTTAACATTTAAAAGAAACAAAAAAAAACACACAATAATGAACAATAGATTTTCTTTCTTTTTTTTCTGTTTATCGTAATGCAGTTTTTCATGCAAATATTTGAATGCATCACTCCGTATCTGTGTGTGTTTGGGTACTGTGTTTATGAATACATTTTCATATATATATGCATTTTAAGAACATATAATAATATAATATTATTATTTATATATACATATTTAGAAATTATATATATTAACAAATGCATATCGCCCAGGAAAAGTAGGTTTTTCTTTTTTAATTATATTTTAGCCGTTTGTGAGATTTTATCTTATATATATATATATAGGGAAATGACGCACGGACAGACTGTCTAATTAGTAAATAATTGTTTTTAATTTAATTGTATATTAATATCATATGAAGTCATTAATGATTTTGTCATGCGATGCTGGATACGTCTTTATAATATGGTAACATTATTATATATTAGAGTGGTATTGCGAATAGAATTTTATGGGAAATGGGAAATCAATCAGGTTCAATTGTTCCTTCCAATCTGAATTTTCACACAGAGTTGTATATTTTCCTATGCGGTTGGTCATATCAACATCGTAATTGCAACAAATTAAGAAATGTGCAATTTTCCTTCCATTCCATGTTCATAATAAATAAAAATATTAATCACATTGACGTTGAAAAGGATATATTGTTGGAACGATATACTGTATCGACATATAATCAATATTATTTTTTTATGATATGCTTATTAATAAACATAACAATACCTTTTTTATTATCAATATATGATATATAGATATAAATGCATCTATAAAGTTCATTTAATAATACAAAAAAAGGAGAACACCTGTGATATGTATATTTTTACTATATATATGCTAAATAATGCATAATGCAATTTATTGTAGGTATGTAATAAAATTGCTATTCTTTTATATCTATATATATACTATAGATCATCATATGATGTGTGTATTAAATTAATATTATATATATAGGTATATATAATTTTTATATTATATTATATATATTTAAAAAAAAAAAATAAAGAAAAGAAAAATAAGAACAATAAAAAAAAAAAACTCCCGTGATACAGATAATGAAGATAAAATTTTCTTCGAATATAAACTAGAAGAATTTCTTTTGATCTCTCTATCTATATATATATATATATATATAGGATAGAAAAGTTAAAGAAAAAGTTTTTTATATATATATATATGAAACTGTATAAGAATAAATATAGATAAAATATTTATAGTTTTTACTTCAAGCAAAAAAAAATGAAAGGATGTCAACAATATTTTCATTATAAAATTCAACAAAAATATTATATGTCAGAATCTATAACAATAACAATATATAATATTTTATACTATACATTTTTATGAATATAACATCCTTTTTATATATCCCATATAAAGATTATATATACAAATATACAGCAGTTATTGTTTATTATATAAAGCTATAAATACCTCATTGAATGAGGGGTTTTTTTTTAAATTAAATTTTAACTTTTTTACTTTATTAACTATTCAACGGTTCGTTATATAAAATATTTAAATTGTGATCAGAGTATATTTTATTTATTTTTTTTTTTGAATAATATCACACAAATAAATAATTAATAAATGTAAAAAAAAAAAAACAAATTGATGGTTTTTTTTTTTTTTTTTTGGTTTTAATAATGATTTTATTTTTAAATGATATTTTGAATATTATTATATATTATCTCTTTTGTTGTGGTGGTTAAATGATGTATAAAAAGGTTTATTTTAAATATTAATTTATATATAAATATAAATATAAACATATATGTAATATAATTATATTTTTATTTTTGATTATTTTATTATAAATAATTGATGCTTTATTAAATTATATTTTTTGGAGGTTTTTTTGGATATTGTTCATTTCATAGTAAAATATTCATATATTAACAATAATAAATATAATGATAACAAAAAAACCCGGTAATCAAATTTTGTATTTATAGTATATATGAATATATAATAATATTCAAAATCGATTTGTTCCAAATTTGTTATATATAAATATTTATTAAATTTACTAAGTAAGATTTTCTAATCGTTCTATCTATATATAATTTATTAAATTTAATTTTATTATGTATAGTCACATCAGGAATGTCTATATATTCATATATATATATATATTAATTCATAATTTTCATTTATATATACTTCATCAATTATTTTAATATATTTTCCAAATAAATAAAAACATATATATAATTTATGTATATTTTATATAAAAAAAAAAATGTTTAATATAATAAAAATTAACATATTAATTAAAGAAAAACTTTTATTATTATAATTTTAAACTTCCCATTTTCCATATATAAATATAATTACCATATATTCAATCAATATAATATGTATATATATATATATATATATATATATAAATATATAAAAAATTAATTTTATCAATTAAATATTCTATGATTCTTTTTTTTTTTATTCTATGCTATGAGTATAAAAAAAAAATTACAGAGTGAGTCAAAGACAATTTATCGTTTGATACTTCATTCAGCAAGTTCATTTGATATCGTTTCGGTTTATAAATAGTCAAAATCTGACTCTTCACATTTGATTTTCATTAGATTTATGCATATTATTTATTGTTATTACATTTATTTTTAATATCTCATTATTGTGACTGTGCCTGTGCATATCATAAATAAATATACATAAACAAAAAATTTACTTTATAAAATACTATAGATATAAATATAAAATAAATGTATTTATATAAAGAATAATAATCATCATATTTTGCATTTAAAGAAAATTAATATATATATATATATTTTAATTATATTAATAAATAGAAAATGACAAAATATTTATTTTATACTTATATATATATATATATATACTTTTTCTTATGTAGAGTACCATATAATATTATATTTATAAAATTTTACAAAACAAAAATTCACCAATTTATTGTTTAAATAAAATTTTACTTTTAAATTGAATAAATTATGAATATATACTTATTTATATTATATATAGAATATACAGATATATAGAGTCTTTCAAAATCGGGTAAAATGAGATAATTTATTCTTAATTATCATAAATTTAATTAAGATGCAAAAGTTGTTTCCAGTTTGATTTATTTGCTGAATTAGGAAATTTATGTAAATGTAAATAATAGAGCTCTATTATTTACAGACATTGGCTTAGTGGCAATTCTATATTTATATATATATATAAATTTTGTGTATAAATAAAACAGCAAAAGCTATATATAATATTTTAAATGTATATATGCATATGTTGTTCGTTTCTATCCTTGTTATATATATAGTATATATATATGTATTTTATTACATTAGAATTCAAGCTTTCCATATATGATGATGATAATATTCAAAGCATATATATATATATAGACAAGAAATTGTTTATTCTTGTCCTTTATAAGCATAATTTTATGTATATAGTATACTATTTTATACAATTTATTCTACTATATATATATAATGTTTAGTTAAAATTAATATATTATATATATATAGAAACACAGACGCACATATTTCTATAAATGCATTGTCAAAATCACTATAAAATTATTTCTCCTATATATTAATATATATAGATAATACAATATAATATTGAAAATTTATTATATATATATATATAGAAATTTTGAATATATAATGTAGATATGAAATTTTATAAGATATATATTAAATGTATTGTTATTTATATATACATACAATATAACGATGTATATAGTTTTAATATATAAAACGTATGCACACGTATATTAGATATATGCAAACATATGATGTAAAATATATATATAATTTATTCAATTATAAATTCTTATATGAATGATATGTAATTCATTTTAATTTAAATCATATAATTAAAGATTGCCATTTATATCTTTTATATAAAGTAAATTTTTTTTTAGATAAATTATATATTTATATATTTGAAATCAATTTTAAAAATTAAAATTATATTACTTTTTACATTATACTATGGTACTTTAAAAAAATTTGGGATTTCAATTGATTTCCTATACTATTTTATCTGTATATAAATGTATATATTTAATTAATATATGTAATAAATGTTTTTATATTTAATATATATATATACGCAAATATTTATAATTATTAAATATTTTTCAGAATAAAAAAAAAACCCTATTTTTTAATAAATCATTACAATTCTATAAATTGTATTGCTATATATACATTTTTTTATATATACACATTTTTAATATAATGTAATAAATATATTTATTATATATAAATAATAAAATTTGATGAGAGAATTATTTTTTTGACCGCATTTTTATGCCAATTATTTAATTTATTTTAAATATATATATATAGATATCAATTTCATTTCAATAAATATATATTTAAATAGCTATATATGTTATATAACAAATTCATTTGATCCATAAAAATATCTATATATATTTAAATATATATATATTATAAATATATTTTACTATAATTGATATACATAGCAAATTATATCATTTAAAATAAATGTTATGTGGTCATTCAAATTTTAACCAAAAAAAATGTTTATTTTTGTAAAAATGATTGAATATATTTATGAATATGAATTTTTTATAAGATTATTGACCAATCTTGATAAACGGAACAATATATTGATTTTCATGTCGTGTTGTCTACGCCAGCATCCTTTGTCTTTTTTCGTTTGTCGATCCAAAGATGCGAAGCGCAGTGTTTTGATATTAATATAAGGTTATTTTTAATGAAATAATTAAATTTAAGTTATATCGATCGATTTTTAAAATTATTATAATACCATTAAATTGGATTTTTCTATATATATTTATAGAGAATTATTCATATATCCTTTATTGACGAATTGAAGGTATATTATACGTATATAGCAATAGGATTGTTGTACATCATTTAAACACGTTTTCGTATTATAATATTCAAATAAATTATAGATGTATGTATATATAGAGACGACGATATACCTATATATGGTATATATATATAACCGCATCGATGGTTTTTAAATTATAAAAACTTCACCCTTAATTCTGCGTGTACATTTTCTGTATTTAAATTAATATATATGTATATACGCTATAATTAGCGATAGAGTTTCGTATATATATATATATATATATATAATTACAGAAAAGGCCTCATTTAATTTGTTTGTATATATATATATGTATAAAGATAGATTTAAATATATATATATACAAATTTATATATAAAACGCGTATATATTCCGCTATATATATAATACATATATTATTGCTAATTGAGTTTATTGCAAACTTGAAGGTATATATATATATATATATATTTATAAATATATAAAATAACATCAAACTCTAATCACCTAATTACGTGACTATAATATTGGTAATTAGTAAAACAATATTCACATATACATTTATTTATATATGTATATAAATAAGCAAATAGTTGTATTATATACATAAAGGTATATTGGGTTTATTTTATATAGTAAAAAAGACGACAATATAATATAAATTATTGAATATATAAAGGACTTTATATATATATATATATGGACTATTTTATTCAGCATAAAGAGTTTATATAAAAATGATTGTAATAAATCGAAATTAAAAAATAATTAAACAATATAATGAATCATTTTAAAAAAAAATATAGAAGAAAACTTAATAAGAAAATCTATGAACAGTTAAGGATAAGGATTGCTGTCAAAATTGGAATTTGCGTTCATTTACGCATTTAGAATGGAAAAATCATACACCAATTAGTATTTAAGAGAACCTTCATTATATACATTCCTATTTTCCAACATTCATTTCATTTTATATATCATATTCATTATCATCAGAACTGTTTATGTTGTTTTTTATTTTTGAATTTATTAAAACAATTTTAAATATATACAAATAATTTATGGTATTAAAGTTTTAATTTATCATCAAAAAAAAAAAAAAACATTTAATAAAAACACTACACTACATAATAATTTAATTTTGAATTAAATTCGATTGTAAAAATTATAAACATTGAAAAAGAAAACATTTTGATAATTTAATGTATAAAAAGATACAAAATACAGAAATGAAATCTTTATATACCATATACATATACTATCGCTGCAACAAATAACAGGGATCATAAAGAAATGAACACTATATTCCTATATATATATATATAAATATATGGGTATTATATAAAACTGAAATGATATGGCAATTAGTTCAAAAGCCAAGTCAAATGTATATCTATAATTCTATATATATATACGTAGACGTATATATACATAATCTAATTAATGTGTCCAACTTCATTATAAAGTAATTATATGCTTTAACGACTTTTTGTTTTTCATCTTGTTGTTCTCATATATACATACATATAAAAGTATATTTATGAATATACAAAATTTTATATATTTAGCTATTTATGATGATATAAACAGTGTTTATTTAATACACGTATATTGTAAATATACTATATACAACATACTATATAATAATTTATGTTAAAAAAAGTTTTTCACCTATATATTTTTCATTTGTATACATACATTAAAAATTTTTACTTTTTATTGGTGCGCGAAAAAAAAAAATGTAATAAACAAATTCAATATACATTAATTTATATATATATGTATATAGTATTTGTTTTTACTATATATCTATATAGGTGTGTAGATAAGATACTAATTTAAATTCTATATATGTAAATAAATTAATTAATATGTATCCTTTTATATCCTTGTTTTATATATATAATATAATATATCGATATATACGAACAGGAAATCATTATTTTTTGATTATTTATTAAAACAAAAAGTTTTAAGGTCAAAATAGAAAGCATTTTTTTTTTCAATTATTTTAATTTTATTTATCGATTAAATTACCATAAGGACTAAGGAATATATATTCCTCTTTTATACTTTGTATCTCACTATAAGTACTGAATAATTTTCCATTACAATACTATCTAAATATTATCAATGTAACCAAAAGGATGATGAAATTATTTTTCTTATAATATAAACTATAAAAAGGACTCATTTACAAAACAAAAAAAAAAGCTATCTTTAAGGAATACACTACACAATATAGATATGAACTTTGGACATGGACATTTCAAAAAATGATATATTATCTCAATTATATGTATATTTATAAATAATACAATCAATTTAACTTATATTTATAATATTATTTATAAATCCGTATACTATATAAATACATATATGCAAAATATATAAGTAGTACATATAAATAATTTAATACAAGAATGGTTTATTATAGAATTTTTAACAAAAAAAAAAAAAAACAAATAACCAACATCTTTTATCATGTACGACATAATATATATATATATATATAGAATACAATAATATATTATATAAGAAATTCCAGATTGATATATGTTTATGAATATAACAAAGAATATATATGTATATACAACTTATAATAATACCCAACGTTTTGTCATTTAAAATTCTTATATATACATATATTTCTGTGTATGAGCTGAGGTTTATCATCTTGAAATGATTCGAAAAACTCTATATATATATATATATTATATATGGTCATACATATATTATTTATAATACACACTCCTATATATGTTATGTATATACTATATACATATAACGAAAATAGCCCCAAAAATGAAATTTAGAGTGACCTAACATTTATCTTTTTAATCCATATAAAGTGACCATATTATTTATGTAAAATAATTTTGAATTTATATATATACTTTATTATTATATACACTCAATCCCGCATAATGTATTTGAATATTATTTATTTTATACATATACTTATATATAAAATGATAAATTTATATATGTATAATATAATCTATGAAGTATTTTGTTATATAAAATATATATTTATATACTGTAAACTGTACAGAGATATAAATATGAATGAAATGGAAATATTGTATACATTTATTATACATAAATTATTTTTAATACAAAAAATTTTTTTTTCTGCTATATAGTGTACCAATATATATAGTAAAATATAGTATATATATAATATTGATAAGGTCTGCGCAATATTCGCAAGAAATATATATATATAAAACGATTCTAAATATATATGTATATAATATAAATAATACCACACTTTGAATTTTAAAATGTATAAGTAAAAAAAATTCATTTTCATTATATATATATACTTTATATATAACTATATAAATTTATAAAGGTATACATCTCTATATATTTATCTTTATATATTATATATAATGTAAACAAAACGTAAAATATTATAATTTGTTTCAAAACGTATCAAAATAAACCCTTTTGCAATGGGATTAATCAGCAATTTAATTATTATTCAAGAGGAATTAAAATATCTCTGTTGCATTGTAATGAGGTATTATACCATTAAATTATTCCATCTACTTTTACTTATATACATATGTACGTATAAATATGTATAGAAATGAATGAATTCCGCGCGCCGCATATTACTAATTTGTATATTACTGGAACGGTATATTATTTATATATAGATTTATTTTTGTTTTAAAATGATACTGTCATGCGGTTTTATATACAGTATTTTTATAAAAAAGGATATATTTAAAATATCGCATTTAGGTCCTTAAAAACATGATCACGATGAATTTGTACGTAACGACAAATCGATCATTATATATGATGTAACTTTGCGTATTTTACATTACGGAAAACTATAAAGATGATTAAAAGTATATTTTTTATTTGTAAAATGGTGATGAATGAAAAAATGTATCCTGTTAAACCAAACCATATATAGGATATTCTGAAGGATACATGCGATTAAGAATAAATTAATTTCATATGGATATATCCAAAATACATTGATTTAAAATTATAATATATTTATATCATTACAATATTTATTCATATATAAATTGATATAAAAATTTTAAATAAATTAACAAAGAAAAAAGGTTAAATTTATTTACAATCACAAACAACAAAAAAAAAATGAAATACATTACCAAAAATGTCCAACAATATATAGCACCTATATATATATATATATATAAAAAAAAAATTACTCATCATAAATATTGTTAATTATTTCCTTTCTAATTATTATTGTTATTATATTTATACAAATGTTTATAGTATACAAAATAAAAAACCGGACACAAAATGATTTTAAAAAAATATTTCATCTATATACACATTTTGAATAATGATAATAATCATAATATATAGTCTTTATAAATGTCGAATATATACATACATAATCAAATCCACCATACCTCATATAATTAACCGATTTTGAAAATAAAAT
This sequence comes from Dilophus febrilis, assembly GCA_958336335.1. Classification (NCBI taxonomy): domain Eukaryota; kingdom Metazoa; phylum Arthropoda; class Insecta; order Diptera; family Bibionidae; genus Dilophus; species Dilophus febrilis. Next base: position 38,254,363 of record OY284472.1, read on the forward strand.
AAAAGAATATATGTACGTACATCGAGGTATGGCGATATATTATAAAAATGTTTCCTATATATATATAATATATTGTGAAATGGGTGGACAATTTGGAGTGTGTTTATTTTTATATGAATCCATATTATAATTGTATATATATATATATATATATATATATATGGAAAATTTCTGGTATAATTTGGAATGAGATTTGATTTTGAATGTATAAAAATTTTCATACATAAGTATTTAAAATACAATTTTTTTTTTTTTTAATTTATACACGCATATGTTCCTCTGTGAATATCCCGATAAAAAAATATTTGTAGATCCAGAAATATATGTTTTATATATTGTACGTATAGACATACACCATATTTTATTTTATTTACCCATATTCATTTATTTTATTCAACAACAACAACAAAGCATTGGCAATATTTTTATATATATTTCCCAATTGAACATTAATTAAGGCAGACAATAGACAGAAAATATCCATAATATATATATATATATAAAATCATCTGCCGACAGAAATAAATTAGGCTTTATTTTATCCGTATATATACAGTATATATATTGTGAGCGATATAATTTATAAAAAAATAAAAATATTTTTGCATTTTGGTGATAAATGAGAATTATTCTTTTTTCTTTTTTTTTTTTTTTTATTTATATAATAATATTTATATTTTCACTTTTATTTTTATTTTTTTTATATGTATATAGAGAATAACATAATGAAGGTATATAAAATGGAAAACATATAGCAAAACAAACACACATATTAAATGTATCTATATTCGGTATATATATATAGATACAGCTACGCAATCATTAACAAAACATATATAGGCAATGTTATTACGTACAATTGGCAATGTTGATGAAACATGATTTTAATTTTCATATATATATATATGCAATTAGTAAAATTGTATTATGATGCGGTAAAAATTCACTGTTTTATATCCACAAAAAAATGTCCTTTTCGTTAATTTTTATAATTAATTAAAATACTTTTGTTCCCAAATACAATAATTTAGTGATTTTCTTTCGTATAGTTAAATTATGGTCCTTTTTATTATATATTTATATATATGAATGCATTAAAACAGTCTTGTCCTTATATTCATATAATTTTGTAAATATTATTCTTGTTCGGAAATGTTTTCTAATGTTTTAAATTCTATATATAAATTTTGAATAATAATGTAACTTTTCTTTATCATATCAATATATTATACATATTTATCGCGATAAAAACAGAAAATAATTGTTTATATTTTATGGATATACATAATATATACAAATGATAAAATATATAAATTGCATTTTTCTATACATATATTACATATAAAGTATTGGTTTTGAATATACGCACATATATAGATGGTTACATGTTATTATATGCGATATTTATCTCGAACAGATATAATTAATAGCTTTTAATTTCATGTATATATGTGTGATATGTTGTTATTACTTTCGATTTAAAATTTATATAATGTAAGTGTTATGTATGGATTATTGTTGAAACATAATAATAATAATAATCGTGAAAAAATGCAAAAATTGTGTATTTATACCCGTTAATAAATTTAAAAATGATATTACATACATTGATGTTGAGTTTGGTATGGGAAAATATATGGAAAAACAATACAAAATATATATGTTGTTACAAAAAAAAATTGTATTTGTTATTTATAGTTCTGGCTATAAACATCGCTCTATATCATCCATATATCTATATAAAATACCTAAATTATCGAAAAAAATATATATAGTTATTTGAAGAAATACGAAATCGCTATATTACATATATTTTGTATATGTAAATATAAAAGATTTATTTGTATATGCGAATATTTTTACAATATAGAGGATTTCCCCGCACATATGGAACAAAACGTATTTATGTTCCATTACCATTGGAAACGGAAACAAATTAAATAATAATATTGAAAAATTCCAAAAAATAATAATGACACAAGAGTATTGGATATACAATTTTTTAATTATTTATATACTGTATAAACAAATATATATAAGGTATTTTAAAAAAAAAAATCAAAATAGATCATTTATTTTTCATTTGCGTATTCGGTATAGGTATATAATATAAAAATTCAGTTGAAAAATCATTTAGTTTTTTTTTTTTTATATAAAATATTATTTTGTAAATTAACAATTTATATATATATATGGTACAAATTGTCCATTGGTTATATATTCATGAGGTTCGTAATATACATATATAAATGTATCGAATTTAAAAATAAAATATATTATATAAAATATCATATTTATATATATATATAGTATCCCGCGCGTTCATATCCATATATTAATGTATGTATTTTACCAATATTACATATAGACATAAAGGTATATTTTTTCCTATCAACAATATATATATACAATTTGAAATAATTAAAAATTAATATCAACAGATATAATATATATGTATATAGCAGGTATATCGTTATAAATAATGTATCCCCATAAAAAAAAAAACACAAAAAACATTGAATGATCATTTATATATTGCGTACTTATGTTTTGTAATTTGCAATTATCTGTTGTTGTTTGTTTTATAAATGTATAAAAATATATATAAATAAATCTGTTTTCATTCAAGGTGTGTTTGCGAAAATTTATGAAAATTTATTCGCAAACAAATGTATAACATTTGCATTATAATAAAATATATTTATCCATTATATAAATTATTATATCTATCTATAGATAATATATTAAATTATATTGCATTAAATGATGATGACAATGATTTTTGAATTTTGTGATTAATTATTTAAAGAATGTATAGAAATATTTTTCCAAACGATTCAAATTCGATATTATTTTGAAAATTTTTTGATTATAATAACACCACAGAGGCACACTCTTTGGAATTCATTTGAAACGTTGTCGCGCACACATAACAAATGCATATAACATATATATTTTCCTTTATATGACAATGCTTAATAAAAAAATAATAAATAAATACCTTCACAATATATGTATATGTATATAGTTACACAACACAAAGTTGCCTTTATAAAAACAATGTATACAATAATGTTTTTTTTTAATTTAGAAAGAAATGTATGTTGAGGCGTGATGATGAGTGTGCATTTGAAATATCTCTGTATATATACATGATATAAAATTACAACAAGTATTTTATTTTATACAATATGTGCGATGGATAAAATAAATTCGTTCCTACATACGCGATATATGTATAAATTTCCGCATATACGTGGCTGAGGAGGTATATTTTATTTTTAATATTTATTTCACAATGGAATTTAGTTGAATATTTTTTTTCATTTAATTTTGTTTTTTTTTTTTTTTTGATTTCGTTATCCCACATATTGAAATTAATTTTCCGCATATACTTTACCACATTTTCACAATTTCCTGTTCAACGAAAAACTGACCACATTTGTCATAACAACAAATAATAATGAAAAAAAAAAAAAAAAAAATAGAAAAAATTCATCATTTTCAAAAAAAAAAAATCATTTTGCATACATGCAATATATATTTATTATATGTATATAGATATTTCCATATAGATATATCATTATAATTATTATTTTTTATTTATTTTTCTGTTGTTATTGTTTTTGTTTTGTTGTTGTTGTCCTATATATATATATGTTTATGGTCAACAATTTATAAAACATAATTTATTTTTTTTATATATATGGTTATCATTTCATATATATAACATATATGTAGTATAAGGTAACGACCATTCAACCAAATAACTATATATGTATTCACACAGCATCATTATTGTATATATCGAAATATATAACAAACAAACAAAAAAATTATTCACATATTTATTTGAATATGCGAGTATTTCATTTATTATTATTTTTGTTTGTTTTGAATTATAATAATTTTAAAAGAGTATATATGTATATAACGATAATGAACTATATATATAATAAATTTTACAGATATATATGCAGATGCAAGATGACAAAAAAATAACAAACCGCACAAATTATATATATTCTTTTTGTATATTCGCATCAATTTGCAATAAGAAGGATGGATGAGGATTGATGGATGGATGAATGGATGGAGATTGCAATTTTTAAAAAAAAAAATAATAAATATAATATTCTTTGAAAGTTAGATGTTAAGTCCTTATTATTTTACAATAATGAGCAAATATACATCGATTTTAAATATAAAGAAACATTTCCCAATCGTTTTATATTATATTAAATTGGATTATTTTAGTATTTGATGAATGGTATTTAATATTTTACTCCTTTAACTAAATGTAATCCTTGTTGAAAATGATAATTTCTCTGATATCAACAGATATGGATAATTATATATTATAATAATACCTAAGCATTTATTAATATGTATATATTCAAAACAACAAAAAACTGTATTCCAAATATAAAAGTGTAAAAATTGATCAAATTTTCCAGCATTTTAATTTTGAATATATATAGATGAATAATTGTAAAAAATCTTTGATTGTGTTTTGTATAAAACAAAATAATACATATATCATTTATATATATGTTAAATATAACATTTATTTTCTATATCTGACAAAATCGCTAGGAGTTTATATATACCATTTCGCATCTATACATACACATATATTTTTTATTATATTTTGTTTGGAAAATCTCCATACATATACATCCTCGTATTTATATAGAAAAAAAATAAATATGGCTATTATATATATAATATAGTTATAAATTTTTATAAATCGTCGCACATATTCAAATCTCATATATATCGACTCGCCGTATATATACCCGTGCGTGTATCTACCCTTAAACTATATTCTATACATCATTTACGGATAGATAAATATATATATATATATAAATATGTAATACATAAACGTATTATTATTATTATTATTATTATTACACACAATATATATAACTATATATAATAAAGGTATATACAGTTGCGATGCATTATATATAAAAATACACTTTTGCATAACAAAATGCATGTACAGAAAATATAAATAAGCGACTGACCAACACAAAAAAAAAAAAGTATGATTGCCTGTCTTTTTTTTTTTTTTTTTATGTACCAACCAATCACGTATAGTTTAAAAAAAACCAAGTTTTTTATTTTTTGCAATGTGATCATAGAAAAATAAAAAATAAATAAAAATAGACTTTATGCTGACCAATCGATAAAAATAATGTGATTTTTCGACGTTTATTTCTTTTTTGAACGATTTTTGGTTTTATTTTACATTTACCATATATATAAAATACAATTCTAGAAATATTTTTAATTCTTTTTTTTTTTTTTTTTTGAATGATAAAGTAATTATGTTTTATTTAGAATAGTTTAAATGTGTGTGGGAATGGAAATGTTGGAAATTATATTCATTAACTATATATATGAATCTATATCTATATATGATATCTATATAGATGATATAGGTATTTTTAATATATATAATATAATCGATTATTTCATACGACAACGGGTACGAATTACAAGTTATATATATTTATATAGTAATCCTATAGATATTTGTAAATAAGAGGATATTTACAAGCAGGTCCGAACCAGCTATATAAACAGACTTAACATTTCCCCAGGACGATCAAAGGTAAAGGGCGTCGGAAAATTATAAAATAATAATTATAGAAGTCGAAGTTTAAAACATTTTTTATTATCATATAAGGGTTGTAATAAAAACAGCATAACTTTGGAAGCCGTTGTGGTAGAATAAAGTTCAGGGATGCAATCGATAGATAATTAAATTCTCTAAAGACTCCACTTACCGACCCAATAGGGTTGTAGAACAAATTCTGTAGTAAATATTTGAAAATGTGATGTGATTAAAAGTTGATTTTTACTAATTATAACTTAAAAAATGTTTTTATTAGAAAGGGGCAATCTTTTCATAACTTGAACAGGGCATAAAAATAGTCAAAAACCGGCCTGTTTATAAGATTCGGAAAAACTTACCTTCCTATGAATATCTATATACATTATTCTATATATAAGGATTATCTTATTATGAAAACGTATATAATTAAAAAAAAAATATAAAAAAGAAAAGTTTTTCTATATAAATATATTATCAATATATTATTGGTAGTATGTATATGTATATAGATGTTTTCAAATATATACCAAAATATATATATGTACAAATACTTTGAAAATTATTGACTTCTATAGGTCATATTCTTATATTCTTATATATGCATATAAATTTGTAATCATTTATATATAATATGTAATTTTATATATATATAAAATAAAATATATATGAAATCAATGAGTATTAACCTTATTTACTATACCCGCATTTGCATTTTGCAAAACCCTTCTCGTCTTCTTATATGTCCTATATATATATAAATTCCATATTCCTACTATACGTAAATGTAAATATATATATATATATATGATTTACATGAATCCAATTATAGTATGGAAGTTTGCTAATTAGAAATTTAAATGAGCTGATGCTCTTAATACCATATACGTTATATATATATTCAATATATATATATAGATATAAGTAAGTGCATATATATTTAGAAATTAGATAAACTTACATATATATATATAGGATAACGAATAATATATAAGTATATATACATATAATATGTTTATAGAGAATATATTATTTGTTGTATACATGATGAACCGGACGACTAAATTCATATATATTTGGATCGTACATTATTGCAAAATATATGTTGTTTTATATAAGCTTGTAGAGCAAATCATGTATGGCATATACATATGTGTATATATATAGTTGTTAAAATATTAACATGATAAAAGGAAGAAAACATCACTCCATTCTGCATTTTATAAAACCTTATAAAACCTATAAGAATCACATTTATTTATATATTTTATATATGTATATATTGTTCATAATCATTATATTATATATCCATTATATTAATTATTATATAGATTTCCTATATATGAATATCTCGGAATTTTCAAGATTTAATTAATGTCATATATATATATATTTTGAATTCATTATTCATTTGTAATGCAGAAATGTATTTTGTATATTTTTTAATATAAATGAATGAGCTATTCGTTTGATTGTAAGAAAACCTCGAATGCGAATTCTTACAAAATCTGTTAAAAAACTGTTAAAAATTGTAACATAGAAATGAAAAGAAAAAGAAATATATTAATTTATATTTCAAAATTGCGTTTATCTATTTTCTTGATTTTAAATTAAAATCCACATATATAAAATAAAACATAAATTAATTATCATTTATATATATATATAGACAAGTATATATAGTTAAACAAAACAAAAAAATTATTTTTCCTGTATTTATTATAGTGAATTCTCTATATGATATTCTATCCTAACTATTAATATATGAATATGGATATATACCTTTTTGATACAATACACACACACAGACCCACATATTTTGTGATTATATAAAATTTAATAAACGAAATTATATTTAACTTATAATTAAATGATATATTTCCATCCATATATCTGTCTATAAATAAATTTTATATATATATATATACACTACACACAGAGTATATATGTATGCATATTGTAGATAATTAAATTACTAATATTTTCTTATTATATATAAATACATATCTTTTGTACATATATATATATAGAGATTTTGAGGCTCTATTCTAAATATTTTACATATAACTATAATATTACCTATACATAATTTCTGTAATAATAATAATAATAATAATAATAATTTGTTTATCGATTGTGAAAATACATTATTATTATTATATATACGTCAACAACATATAGTTATACATATATATAAAACAACATAAATGCATAGAAAATTTTCTATTAAACAATAATATATTTTACACAATATATGTATATATCTATCTATATATGGCAGAGAAACATAAATATAATTAAACAGTTTGCCATTAGAAATATGCATATATATCCCTATATATCTTCTTTCCATATCAATATATATATATATAGATATATAATTATATACATATATGTATAGGAATAGGAGAGGTACTTATATATACAGATATATTCATGAATATTTTAGAATATTTGTATAATGTATAATTTCACAAGAATCATATATATATATATATATACAAATGTAATATGTATATATATTTAAATTTATATAATATACGTACATGTATTAAAATATCTATATGGTGCTTCTATATTTATATATTGTAGACATGGATTAGCATTTCTCATTAATGCAAACTGGAGCTTAATTAGATCCATACTTAGGACACTGTCCACCCTCCTTCCTATATATAATATGTGTGTGTGTGTGTAGTGTATATATAATGAAATTTATGGTATACAACATACACATTATATTATTATTATTATTATAATTTATATAATATGTATAAATGTATGTATATTCTGTCAGACGTATAACATTGAAATAGATTCCATTCAGCAGGTATAGGTTTTACTATATATATATATATAAATTCTACCACTGATTCTCATTTATTATATTTGTCTTTCTAAATTGTGATGAATTTTTCTTTTTTTTTGGCAATTAAATACTATTTCATCAATCATCTTATATTAAAGATTAAAAAACCGAGTTTAAAATTAATATTCGAATGTTTATACGTGCGAATCTACATATGGTTATACGACTTATATGGTTATGTGACAACAATCCATAATTCCGACAGACTGGATTTTTTTTACAATACCGAAACCAATACTTGGCCCTTCCTAGGCTAGGAAGGGGTCCAAGTGATAAAAAATATATATATAAGAATTACAATATAGATTAGAATAGAGAGTTTATAATAGTTAAGTTTTACTTATAACATATATATATATATATATTTAGATAAATTTTCTACTTCATATACAATATACAATTATATATATTATTATATATATATATATGCTTTTTGGTTGATGTTAAAGCTTTCCTTTTACTTGCTGTTTTATATGGATGGGTAAGTGTATGTATATAAAATAAATACATAAATATATGTAAAAAGATAATGTGTAGATTTATATAATATATATATATATTTGTGGTGTTGGGATGTTGTTATGCATAAATTAGAAAACAAATGCAGACGTCCGTCCGAAAAGCAGCAAAATTAATTAAATATAGATTTGCATATTAAATTATATTTTCTTGAATAAAATATTTATAATATATATTATTATTGTATATATATATATATTTATATTTATAACTATATTTTATATATAAATGTGTATATATATTAAAATAAATGCAAATGTGAATATATGCATATATCATACCCAAGATATTTTATGAATATAATAAGGAATTATAAGAAATACGTTTCATGTTATTTGTAAAATATGTAAGTAGGTATATATATGTAAAGAGTTAAGTATATAAGGAAATAAGACGACTTAATTCATAAGTAATATTATTTTTAAATAAACTATATATATATATAAGGATGTTTAAAAGGATATTATGAAATATTCTATGGGTCAATTACATTCTAAATGCAGAAAACTTCATCATATCATGACAATCTTTCATTAATATGGTTTTTTGTTTTTACTCCTCAAACTTATGTCATTTAAAATATCTAATTGAAATGGAGGTGGAATCAATAATGATTTGAAAACATCTCTTATATAACTATAAGGGACATTTGAATAATTTTTTCAATAATATTTGATTATGGGTTATTTGATTATGGATTTATATTTAATTCATTTTTACTCTCCAAATTATAACATATCAAATATTTCCATTGATTTTTTTTAAATATAATTTCATTTTTTTATGCATTAAAAATTTGTCCGCGCATTAATATACAAATTTCAATTGGACATAAACATAAATTTATATTTTGTTATCAATATATAAAACAATTATTTAATCAATGTAAATATTAACTATATACATATATTTGTTATACATATAGTGTATTGTTTATTATTGTAATTTTTTTTTTGTTTAAAATAAACATTTTCGATACATCACATCTAGTTTATTATATACATATAGATTTTTTTTTCAATATTAATAATACATATACCAATTTTACTATATTACCCTCTCTATATATCATTACAATTTTTCATTCCATAACCAACCTATATATATATATAAAATGGCACTGAAATATATTTTTAGAATATAGATGCATCAATGAAAATTTCTGTATATGCAATTGAAATGTATATATCCTTCATTAATTATTTGTTATTAATATATACATATATATCTGATCAGATTTCTATATATACACACACAATAAACATTCGTAAATGCTATATGCGACTATATGACTTTTGAAACAAAACGCGAAATTATATAATTAAAAATACATAAATTAAAAAAAAAAAAAATGAAAAATTGTTCTTCCAAAAAAACCTTTCACAATTGTGACATTTAACCCATGTATGTGAGGCATATTCGCTCGTATATAATATATATATACAATTATTATAGGTTGAAAATATATATATATATATATATAGATAAACAAACATTTTAAATTAAAATAAAAAATCTATAGCAAGAATATATTTAAAAAAAAAAAATAAATACCAATTGTGAAAAAAATCACAATAAAAAATTAAAAGCTATATGACTGCGTATATGTATATAATACAAATCCATATAACATTTATATATTATTTTGGAAAGGTACACATACGAATTTTTATGCTTTTGTTGTATTACAAAATAAAAAAAAATAATTTGAAATAGAAGAAAAAAATTAAAATATATATAGTTAAATTATATTGTATATGTTGGAATTGGAAAAACCAATGCAAAAATTCAGTACAAAAATATATATTACAATTTATAAATATTTGTTTTTTAAACGTATATATTAAGTGAATGGGATAGTAAAATATTTATATAGATCATTTATTATAGAGGATATTCTTTTTAACAAATATTCAATTTTCTATTCACTTTACTATAGCTTTACTGCGGGGTAAGTACGATCTATGTGGGAGACTGTTCCATAATCTTGATGTTCTTTATAAATTTTGATTTTGATGGAAATTCTGCGTATAAGATTTTCTTAAAGGAAATTTGAGGGCGACCAAAAAACAACAAACTTTTAATATATATATCCACAGTACCATTATTATTAGTATTTTTTTATATAGTTATGTTTGTATTACGTATATTATTGTAAAAATTACGATACTTATACATTTGTATATATTAACTCAAAATATAACTCGCATAATAAAACACACACGAAACAAAATCCACTGAAGAGACAATACATTTATATATACAAAAAAAAAGGAAAAATATTGAATTAATAAAAAATCATTACGGCGTATTTCCAATTCATTGACAATTTAAGCTATTATATTTGTATTAAACAATATTATTTTTGTTCAATTGTATATATATTCATATTTCCACATATGTATATATCACAGCTATATATCTCTTATTATCTGCATTATTCAATATATATCCCCATCATATTCATCTCACATATTTTATATATGTAATATCCATACACACAGATATATGGATATAGAAAATAATAGAAAATAAATTTATAATGATATGAAAAGGATATAATAATATTATTTCTATGAATATATATATAGTATATTGCAATTGTTTGCAAAAAAAAAAGCTCTTTTCTACAAATGTTCATTGTGTAACATTTTTTTAAAACATTTTTATTTTTACCTATCTATGCACATCATTTCGCATATATATATATATATAATATTATTTATATATATATGTGATATTCCAATTTATGTAATTTAAACATAAATGGCATGTACTATATATGTATATATATACCAAATAGAATATCATATGATAATAATCGTCAAAAAGTAGTAAAAAAAAAAAAAAAATAGGAGGTAAAAAAAGATGCTTGATTGAAAAAATGATTATTTTAATCTATATGTATATACATATAAATTTATATATATCTATATAGAATTATAGATGTTTATCTCTAAAAGTATATGTTTGTTTATGTTCATGTTTTTTTTTTATTTTTTATTATAGTATAGATAAGTTAAATCGGTTATATATGTATAATGTATATACTATATATAGGTAGTTATAATGAAATATAATATAATATAATGAAAATAGTATCTATATCAATATATATGTATTAAATAATACATTATATTATTATAGTATCTATATGTCTATATAAAAGCTATTGTTTTCATTATATATGTGCACAGATTAAATTGAATCCCAGACAATCGCATCACTGATTCATTCAAAAATGTATATATATATATATATAAAAAAAAAACTTTTCATTTTTTCTATACAAATTAAAAAAAAGAAAAAATTGAAATAAAATAAAAAGGATATAAAAATAAATTGGATAATCAAAAGTTGTCAATAATATATATATAGGATTGTGATATTTATATAAATTTTTTATATATAACATATGTGAGAGGGGGTATTTATATAAATTTATGTAATGGTGTTTTGATTTTTTAATCGTATCTCTTCCTTCAACTGTTTTTTTTTTTCTATTATACAATTTTTCCTTTCCATTTCGAATATATTGTTATTTATTTATATATATATATATGATTTTCATATATCATTGTTATATATAACAAAATTTAATTATATAATGAAATCATATTATATATATATAGATAGGATATAAAGGATTTTGTTTTTTTTTTTTGTTTCGAAATGATTTTCAAATCAAATATACGATGATAAATAATATAATAGTCTTTTTCGATATGATGACAAATATGGCTGGTAATATATATATATATATGGCTGGATATAGATCAGAATGAAAAAATGATAGACAATTTTCATTCATACATATATAAGAAAAAATATCGCATGAGTATTTTTCGATAGCATTTTCTCGGTTTATTATAAGAATGTTAATATAAATCTGTTCATATGATTTTAAATGATGTTTAAGAATTAACAAAATAGTTGGAAGAAAAATATATGGGTTTGTTCATGAACGCAACGTATCAAAACCATATCTAAAAATGATATAGTATACATTTTATATATATATATGAAATGGAATTAATTTTTTATTTTTCCGTTTACAAATCTGTATATGATGATTATTATTATTATTATTATATTGTTATTATATTTATATACATATATTGTCATTATGTTCGACTATAAATGATAAAAAAAAAAAGTTATACATATTTATAAAGAGCATAATAATGCCAATGAAAATGTATATATTATTAAATAATATATATACAAATAAATATAGTGAAACATTTAATAAATATCATTCCCAATGTTTCCGTATTGATAATTTTCAAAAAAAAAATAAAAAAACACAAAAAAAAAATTGAAATAAAACATATGTCATCCATTTTTGTAAATATATATATATACATTTCTGCATTATGTATATATAAATAGTTAACATATGCGAATATTATATAGAAATGCAACAGATTTAATATGCGTTTATATACCAGATATATTATATATATATATATATAGATAAATAGATATGTGATTGCGTGTATATATATATGAATATTATGTTTCACATCACATATATATATATATAATAGATTTATTCCAAAATATATATATATATATATTGTTTATTATTTTCATGTATATATGTGGTTAAATTGTGGTGACTGCGTTAGCAAATATATAGTTATGTATATATATGAGCGGATTAAATGTTAAAAATCAATTTTTTTTTTTCATTATTGGTATATTGATATCAATTTGTATATATGCAATTATGCATATATAATATAATATAAATATTGTGTTGATATTTTATATGCTATGATGCTGATGCTGATGATGATGATGATGATGCGATGGTGATAATGATGACGATATATTCGCAGTATATATATATGTAGGGTGATATTCAATAATAAAAAATGTATTGTATAAAATATCAATTATTAAAAATAAATTTTAATCAATTTAATTAATCAACATAAATATATATACAATACAATAATAAAGTATTTGTATCAAAATATAAATTATTTAAATTTAAAAAATAACTATATTATTGAATTGTTTTGTTTTATTTTTTATTATACATTATTCGGAAAAAATTCTTTACTGGAATTATTTAACCAATGCGATATTTGAATATAAAGATTTTAGTGAAATTAATATAGATGAATAAATCAGTTATTACCAAGAATTCATCATAAAAATTTGGATTTAAACATTTTTGTATAGTGCGATAATTCTCTATTTATTGTTTAAGAATAAGTTGTTGAATTTAACCGCAGATTTTATAACATATATATTGGTGGAAAGTAACGCTTTTTTAAATACTATATTAGTAGAATTTTCAAATATCCAAATATTTTGTAAAACTTTATTTTATATTAATATAGGGAAATATTTAAATGAAATATATTTTTAAATATATACAAAAAATACCAATAAATTGTGTTCAAATTAAAATTTATATAATAATAATAATATTAATTCATATATGTTTATATGTATATACAAAATATTATTCGAATGTATATAGTTGTAATAATATAATTTATGCAAAAACTCATATATAAATATATATGAAATATTTTAACAAATTTTATTTAAATATATAAATATAATTATATATATTATTTTATATGTTTTATATGTGCATATAATGTTATTATTTTATTTCCATTATAGAATTTTCAAATATAATAATTTATCTATAATTTTAGAAAATTATATTTTCATCGTATATATGTTATATTTGCATCTATGTATAATTTTGTATATTAAACATATATAAATAGAAATACAAAGTTTTATTTATATATATATATAATTATATTATACAATATCAACTTATTCTTTGCATATGAATATATGTATTATATAAATTTGGTCATATTATTCTGAAATATATGCGATATATATTTACAATACAAAACTATATATTTTATTTATATATTTGTATTATATAGAGATATATATATACAAAAATAAGACCATTTCCTTTTGTCTCCATAACAAATTTTATTGCGAAATACTAAATATTATATATATATATATAGAATTATGTGGATAAATATGGTATATATAAAATTATGTATAAAGTCTATATATATATTACTGTGGATTCTATTAATGTGTGTCCTTTATTAATTTACAATTTACACATTACCATATATGTATACATATTTTTGTATTTGAATTTAGATATATACTATTTATTAAATAGTTGAACATTTTAAATACAAGAATATTCATTTCAATGTAGATAAAGCAGAATAATGTTTCATCGACTCATCGTATAGGCTATTATGGGAAATTATTAATCAGATTTTCAAGAGACGAAATAGGATATTCGAAACATGTCTAATTAGATGATTTGTAAAAGAAGATTGGTCATCAATCGAACTTAGTTTGCCCGACTGAATTGTAAAAGGTAATGGTAATTATAATGAAAAGTGCTTATTGATCAAGAATATTATATACTTTTAAAATGATTTATCCTTTATCGGCTCACGTATAAGGATTAATTTTGTTTAACTTTTATGTAAGGTCTCATCATATTATAGCCTATCATATTGATACAAACCCTTTTTCGAGTTTAATATTAATGATTTACTTTATAAAATTTTGTTTAATTGATAAATTAAAACTTGTAATTAAAAATTCACACCTAATTTATATATATATACAAATATATATAAGATAATATACATATATAGTATAATATTATATATAAACATTTATTTCAAACATTATATATGTATCTCTTGTGATAAATATATATCTATATATATATATATATATAAATACATATTTTGATATCCATTTTAAATCAATACACAAGTGCTTAAACATGTTCTAAAATTAAATACAACCTCATCTTTCATTTCACATTATTCACATAAGTAAATGTATATATATATATATATATATATATAGATATTATTACTATACGGCGTGTATAACTTATAATATAACTTACATATATTATTTAAATACATAAGACATACATTATTTATATCATCTTTTGTTAAATATATATGTATTATATGTATATATATAAATATACAAATATAATGTTATATATAGGGAATTATATATATTATATAAAATAATTTATACATTTATTTAGTATATATGTATATCTATCTGGCAATTCCTGTCCGTTATACATTTCTCATTCCTGCCGGCGTCAGCTCATTTAAATTTCTAATTAGCAAAACTTCTATATATATACATAAATATATCTGTGCATTGATTGTATTAATGTAAATTAGGGAAGAATATATTTATATATATCTAAATGTTGTACTGTTTTATTTATATATGGACACCATCACCGAAATATTATACTTGTAGGTTTATAGATATATGCAGATATATATATATTTATTTATTATGCATATATATATATATTTTATGTATATTTATGTAAAATACTTTATGTAAAATTATATATATATAGATATACAAATAATTATTATATATATATAAAAAGAGATATATTTATATAAGAAGGTATATACAGTGAATGAAACAAATTGTTTAATAAGTTTACAAAATTCATTTTTTAGGTACTTTAGGTATTTATTTATAAAGTTCAATACCTTTTAATCTTGATTTTTATAGGTAATTTTTTCAAATCATTATGTGAATTCTCGTGTAACCCTATATATGGGGGTTAAATATAAATATAGGTTAATAACCTTTTTTATAAATGATCGACGCGCAGCACTGCATTCGGTTCAACTATGGTAATCACTGTTACTCATCTACAATACATTCATTATAATAATTTATATATAATATATATAGTAACTAAAATATTTTATGTATATCTAAAATCTAAATATATGTATATTATTATTTATATACATATATACCTATTTATTGTTGTATTTATTTTATCAAATATGGATGATATATACGACAAGATCCTCTACATTATAAAATGATAAGTGGTTTTAATTTAATTATTTCTATAAAAAGAAGGGTTAAAACATTTTTTTTCGCATTTCTTAACAGAAAACTTTTCTTATATATATATATATACAGTATTGTATATGTGTGTTTGAGTTTATTTGAAAACGAAAATATTTTATACTATATATTCTACATCATTTTGATAATCTTTTGACCAAAATAATATAGTAATTATTAATCACGTTTTCCCTCATATTGACAATTCAATCAACACTAATCAAATTCTTTATCTTTGTCTATATTATAAAACTGCACTTTAAAATTATAAAACAATATTGTTTTTTTTTAATTAATGCAATTAATGCATCCAAAAGGGATATACCATAACGAAAAATAAAATGCATCTTATATACATATTTGGTTTTGGATATGAATTTTTTATATATAAATTTCATACACACACATATATTTATTTATTATAATTTTTTCATATTCATTACATGCACTGCATATACGCAAGCAAATGTAAAAAAAAAATAAAAAAATAAAATGCAATATATGAATATAAAAAAATAAAGAATAAATAAAATTAAAATTAAAATAAAAAAAAATAAAGTGTATGTACGCAAAACACAAAATAAAAAATGCATATGCATAATAAAAAATAATATATAATACACAAAAAGATATGTATATATATAAAATAATTTTTTTTTTAATCTGACTATTGGTCAACGTATATATAAAATAAAAATTATTTTCTACATAACATATATATATATATTTAAATTAGACTTTATATTTTATATTTTCGTTGTGTTTTTGTTGTTAGTACTATATATATATACCCTCG
>OY284472.1:38272307-38462307 GCA_958336335.1 Dilophus febrilis
TAGTCAGATTTTCAAGAAGCGATAAGATATTCTGAACATATGTGTAATTAGCTGATTTATAAAAGAAAATTGGTCATCAATCGAACTTAGTTTGCCCGACTGAATTGTAAAAAGTAATGGTAATTATAATGAAAAGTGCTTATTGATCAAGAATATTATACTTATAAAATGATTTATTCTTTATCGGCTCACGTATAAGGATTAATTTTGTTTAACTTTTATGTATAAGGTCTCATCATATTATAGCCTATCATATTGATACAAACCCTTTTTCGAGTTTAATATTAATGATTTACTTTATAAAATTTTGTTTAATTGATAAATTAAACCTTGTAATTAAAAATTCACACCTAATTTATATATATATACAAATATATATAAGATAATATACATATATAGTATAATATTATATATAAACATTTATTTCAAACATTATATATGTATCTCTTGTGATAAATATATATCTATATATATATATATATATATATATATATATATATATATATATAAATACATATTTTGATATCCATTTTAAATCAATACACAAGTGCTTAAACATGTTCTAAAATTAAATACAACCTCATCTTTCATTTCACATTATTCACATAAGTAAATGTATATATATATATAGATATTATTACTATACGGCGTGTATAACTTATAATATAACTTACATATATTATTTAAATACATAAGACATACATTATTTATATCATCTTTTGTTAAATATATACGTATTATATGTATATATATAAATATACAAATATAATGTTATATAGGGAATTATATATATTATATAAAATAATTTATACATTTATTTAGTATATATGTATATCTATCTGGCAATTCCTGTCCGTTATACATTTCTCATTCCTGCCGGCGTCAGCTCATTTAAATTTCTAATTAGCAAAACTTCTATATATATACATAAATATATCTGTGCATTGATTGTATTAATGTAAATTAGGGAAGAATATTTATATATATCTAAATGTTGTACTGTTTTATTTATATATGGACACCATCACCGAAATATTATACTTGTAGGTTTAGATATATGCATATATATATATATATATATATTTATTTATTATGCATATATATATATATATATTTTATGTATATTTATGTAAAATACTTTATGTAAAATTATATATATATATAGATATACAAATAATTATTATATATATAAAAAGAGATATATTTATATATAAGAAGGTATATACAGTGAATGAAATAAATTGTTTAATAAGTTTACAAAATTCATTTTTTAGGTACTTTAGGTATTTGTTTATAAAGTTTAATACCTTTTAATCTTGATTTTTATAGGTAATTTTTTCAAATCATTATGTGAATTCTCGTGTAACCCTATATGGGGGTTAAATATAAATATAGGTTAATAACCTTTTTTATAAATGATCGACGCGCAGCACTGCATTCGGTTCAACTATGGTAATCACTGTTACTCATCTACAAATACATTCATTATTATAATTTATATATATATAGTAACTAAAATATTTTATATATATCTAAAATCTAAATATATGTATATTATTATTTATATACCTATATTGTTGTATTTATTTTATCAAATATAGATGATATATACGACAGGATCCTCTACATTATAAAATGATAAGTGGTTTTAATTTAATTATTTCTATAAAAAGAAGGGTTAAAACATTTTTTTTTTCGTCTTTCTTAAGAGAAAACTTTTTTTATATATATAATATATATATATACAGTATTGTATATGTGTGTTTGGGTTTATTTGAAAACTAAAATATTTTATACTATATATTCTACATCATTTTGATAATCTTTTGACCAAAATAATATAGTAATTATTAATCACGTTTTCCCTCATATCGACAATTCAATCAACACTAATCAAATTCTTTATCTTTGTCTATATTATAAAACTGCACTATAAAATTATAAAACAATATTGTTTTTTTTAATTAATGCAATTAATGCATCCAAAAGGGATATACCATAACGAAAAAAAAATGCATCTTATATACATATTTGGGTTTGGATATGAATTTTTTATATATAAATTTCATACACACACATATTTATTTATTATAATTTTTTCATATTCATTACATGCACGGCATATACGCAAGCAAATGTAAAAAAAAAATAAAAAAATAAAATGCAATATATGAATATAAAAAAATAAAGAATAAATAAAATTAAAATTAAAATAAAAAAAAATAAAGTGTATGTACGCAAAACACAAAATAAAAAATGCATATGCATAATAAAAAATAATATATATAATACACAAAAAGATATGTATATATATAAAATAATTTTTTTTTTAATCTGACTATTGGTCAACGTATATATAAAATAAAAATTATTTTCTACATAACATATATATATATATTTAAATTAGACTTTATATTTTATATTTTCGTTGTGTTTTTGTTGTTAGTACTATATATATATACCGTCGCGCGTCGAATGTCGATTGGCTCATATGAGGTGGTGAATTTATCTGTATTTATATAAGCATATATACGAAAAAAAATTTACAAAAAAAAAAAATGCAATCGCAACAATGCGGTATCCACCATATATATATAGAGTATGGGCAATGACATTTTTATTTATTCTTTTTTTTATTTTCTTTTTTTTTTTTCTTTTTTTTTAATTTTGAATAGTGCATCATTTTCGTTAGAGAATGAGATTATGTTCCGAATATGGATTATATGGACAGAGATATAAATTTGCAAAAAAAAAAAAAAAATAAAACATAAATATATACATGGATTGTACTTTGCAGCCTATATACAAATAATTTTCTATATATACATATACATATATAGTTAAAATGAGATGAGTTAAGGGTGAAAATAAAAATAAATTATATTTTGTATATATACTATGTATAGTATATAGACCAACAAAAAATCTATATATCTATAATGTTTTTGTTGTATATGTTTATACATCCTTATTCGAATATAAATATATATATATATATACATAGGCTTATTGTTGTATATATCCATAAATATGTATATATATAAACATAAATTGGATGGACTCTGTATAAAAGTTTTATGGGAATGAATCGATTTATATAATGTAAATATATATATATATATATATATTCAATATATAACTATCCCATAGAGTGTAGTTAAGTTGTTATATTTAACTACAATTTAGTTCTATTTATATACATGAATTTATTTAAATTCTTCAATATTTTGTCTATGTATGTATGTATGTATATATAAATACAATAATTTATATTTACAATATATATAATGTATATTTGATATATGTTAAGCTAAATATATATCTATCTGTGTATCCTATATTCATATATATAAATTGTTAATTGAATTAAAATATTATTCATGTTTTGTATTGATCGGATTGCAGTTATTTTTTTTTTTTTGTTTAGTTAGGCCATTTTTGTATATAAAATCAATTTTTAATACATAAATTATAATATACGTCTGCTGTAAATTTTGTTTTTACTATGAAATTCTCATTTGTTCAGATAAAGTAAAATGTAATATTTTGCGTTAATTTACATTTTAATTAATTACAAATTTTCTTTATAATATTGAATTATATCCTTAATAAAGCATATGGTAGTATAAAGCGTATGCTGGTTAGTCTAGGATAAACAGGGAAATTTTACTAAACAAAATAAAATGTTAAATATCTGATTGACTTTATGGAGATTTGGCCAAATTTTTTTTAAATACAAAATCATAAATATGATTTATTCAATTTAATAATATTCAAAAATACAAATAAATAAAATATGATTAAATATCAAAAATGAAAATGAAAAAAACAAATGTAAAATAAAAACGATATAATATGAAATAACGACCCTCAAGTGATTCTGTGAGGTATACCAGAAAAATAAAGATATGTATGCCGTATAATTTATCTATCTTTATCTTTATTTATTATCAATTTATATACACATTTCATATATTATACATAGGATATTTATAATATATTTTACATAAAATTGAAATTTCAAATTTTTATTTTTATATTTTTAGTATATTGTAAGTTGTACGGAAAATCTCAATTTTCTATATATATATATATGATAAACAAATGGAAATTATTTTTTATATATAATATTATATCCGTTTAATACAGTATAGTTCATATAGGTGGTTATGAGAAATTGTTAGCCATATTTCCAAGAGGCGTTAGAGGATAGTCTGAACGGCAGATTTCTTATTAGGTGATTTTTGAAGAAAAATTTACTTTGATTTCGTTCTAAAAACTACATAAAAACTACATGTTTCAAGAACTGATTAATTAATAAAGAAAATCTAAAGTTTATAAATAGAATTTTTGTATATTTATGACACAATTTTTATTGCTTTCACTGTACCTACATTTACCTCTATATATATTTAAATTTAAATTTAAATAAACTTATTTGTAATATAGTTATATTTGTGAGAAAATAAATAGAACGGTATGGGAAAACCAATTTTTGAATTACTCTACTATAGTATATATACCAAAAATAATGGGTTTATGAATTTTTTTGAATATTATACAAAAAAAAAAGTATATGAGAAAACTTAAATTGTATAATATTATTATACTATATAGTTATATATGCGAAAAAGGTTTAAAATTTATATATATAAATATCGAATTTTACTTAGTGTTAAACGAATAATTTATCAATAAAAATATTTTAGAATTTTTATTAAAACTTTTTAACATATTAGCGAGATATTTAGTATACATAAAAATATGCATAATATTTTTTTCTATTTCTTTTCGCACATGAATATTTTTTACACAATAATTTTTGCATCTCTATATATGTGTTTTTCATCTACCCATAAATTTATTTATAAAGGTATATATAATATATTAAGATTTATGGAATGCATGTTATTTCGCATTATATCGAAACCTTTAGCCAATTGCTATCAATAACGATATCTGTATGTTTTTGAGAAATTCGTTTATTATATATATATAAAGAAAATGTATCATTATAAAAAAAAAATAAAATGAATCGATTATATACAAATCAAATTGCACTCTTTTATTGATATAATAAAATAAATATATACTGTTAAATTTGTTGCAAGCTTCCAGATAGATTTCATTATATTCATTTATATATATAGACTCATATTTTTATTTATTTTATATTTATATAAATAAATATATTGATACCATATTGAATAATTTATTATATGTATTTTATACATATATATCTGTAAAAAGGTTTTGCAAATATAGAGATATGAAAAAAGTATATATATATATACATTTATAAATATTTTATTTATGTTCAAATATATATACATAATATAGTTTTACATTCATATTTATTACATATGTTATATATATGCATTTAGTTGTATAAATGAATTCAAGTCCAATGTTTTGCATATGTGAGGTATAAACTATATGTTTGTCTATATATACATATGAGTTCTGTATATATAATAAATGTAATATGTATACTAATATATGTATATCGCAAATAATATATTTAAAAAAAAAAAAATTATAACTATCAAAACATTATGCAAATTTCCAATTAAATTTTGTATTATTATTCCAAGCATTCTCAAAACATTATCATATATACATATATATACTTCTGTATGTAGTCTTGTATTTATACTTGTAGTATTATATTATTATTTTCCAAGTAACATCAATTAGTCTAAAACAAATGTATTTTTTTATTTTTTTTTCGAATATATATAATGATTTGCATAGAATTTTAATAATATAAAGTCAGAGTGCATATATATATATATATATATATGTATAATACACTTAAAAATGGTTTAACGAATAAATGAATGAGCGATGGTATTAAATTGATATATATTTTATATTTATATATATATATATATATAAAATAATGATGAAAATGATATGAATTTTAGTTGAATAATAAGAAATAATTATAAAATATCTTTGATTAAATATATGCGAGATGATGATATTTTTATTATTTATATATAGATTTTTACTAAAGAATTCAACAACCCCAACCCCAGCTGATGGTTAAGGGAAGTTTTAAGAGAATGTAATTATCTATCGATTGCATACCTGAACGTTATTCTATCTAAACGCGGGTCCCCAAATTATGGTGTTTTTCCTAAAACCCTTACATAATAAAATAAAAAATTATTTTAACTTTTAAGATGATTTATTCATAGCCAAACCATGAAATTATTATATAGAAGAATAATAAGTAGTTTAAATTTAAATAGTTTATTTTATGTTATATATTTCATACTTAATTATTTGATATAATGGTACAATATATATATATATATATGATTAGAAAATCTAAAATTAATGATTGTATATAAATATACAGAAGGAGAACCACATAACTTATAATATATAGAACTCCATATATAATATATTTGAATATAATAAGTTTATTACAAATATCACCGTCATCAAATGTATTACATAAAATATAATATGGCTTACATAAAATGCGTATATATATAATAAGAAACTTCATTTTATTAATACGATTTCATAAAATTTTATTCTATATATATATATATATATATATATACAGAAAATATATATATAAAACGCATAATACCAATATATAGAGAATTTTATCATATAATTAATGAATTTTCATTAATTTATGTATATAAAATAAATACATATATACATAATAAGGTAATAATAGCTATGTATAAATATATATATTTATATTGTCCTCTACAGAATATATATATATATATATATATCTATATATAGATATGTCGTTATTATTATTATTATTATTATATATACTATATTTAGATAATTAAGATTCTATAGCATATTCAAATATTTAAATTCATAATATTTTCCTATCAAATTAACATTTTCATATACATACCACCTATTTATATATATATATAAAATATAATAAATATATATATATATAGAGAGGTTATTATATTATACACATTATTTACATTTTATGTCGTATATATATATATAAATACATAATTTATAAATTTATATTGGTATATATATATGAGCCTTCCAAATAAATATATATGTAGGTATGAATATACGCAAAAACACAAACTGCGAACAAAACAAATCAGATAATAATATGTATTATAATATATATAATCAACGCAATTTATATATATATATATATACCTATCTATATATAATATATATATATATATATATATATATATATATGTATATATAATCAAATTTATATGCAAATCTTAATGATTCAAATTAATTTAAAATTCAAATTTACAGGACCCTTTTAGCAAATGACATTTATAATTAATCATAGAATTATATTTTAAACGAATATTTGAAAAGAAGAAAATTGGAAAATTATTAAATGTCACAACATTTTTTTTTTATTTATTTATACCGTGTATATTTTCCATTATATACCGTATACAAAAATATAATTTTTTGAATCTATCTGTTTTACATATATACCTTTATATATAGGTATTTTTAACACATTTTTCTTTTATTTTGGCATTTTCACATTTTCGTTAAATAGAAAAAAAAACCATACACACAAACACATAAATACATACAGACAATATATAGATAATATAATATCGAAAATATTATTTATAAAAATGTAATCAATATCATTTTTGTTTTTTTTATTTTATTTTTCATAATAACAACATGACAAAATTTATAAATTAACCTGTAAATGAGACAAAATCCCCTCAAAATTATACCTATTATATATATATATATATACCTTTTTCTATATATAGAATAACTTTATTTTTTTTTGAAAATAAATTTATATACGTTTATATTATAAATTATACTTGTAAAACGAAATTTTATACATTATATATATATGATATATAGCATTTTTGATATATATACGTAATGTTAAATATATATAAATATGAAGGTGTTTTTATATGAATATTTAAAAAAAAAACACTGTGATTCTATATAGTAAAAGTTTATATGCGAGATTTATATCGCGTTGTTTGGTGTCGGTTATTATTATTATTATAATTATTGTTCTCTGATATTGTGCTGTTGTTGTACCGAGCGTTCTTATTTATATATATATATATATATATTAAATTAGGACAAACAATGAGGAAAATGAAATGAAAAATATATATTATGCAAAAACACTGAAGAGCATTAATTAGGTGAAACGAAACTCATTAGCATTTATATGTATATATGAACGGAAAATGTTAGCGCGAAGTAAGTATATATATGAAATGAATGAATATAATATGTATAATGTATATAGAAAGGGTTTAAACGTATAATAATCGCGTTTATATATGCATATAGACAAAATATATATTATTTAGATTATATTCAGAGTCATAACACAAATACTTTTCTTTTTATATACATATATATAAATAAATATATATATATCCTTAATTATTCTATATATATATATTTTATTATAATATAATAGAGAAATAAACTCTATAGATATACCTATATATCTTTATATATAATAATATTTATAATAATTGTTCAGATAATTTCAACATAAATAAAATTCTAAAAAGTTTATAATTAAGTTATATAATATATGTATATAGAAAGGAAAAATAAAATTTATTATATATTAAAATGTATAAATAAAGTGTAAGTATATATATATTTGAAATGGGTGAAAATTTATTTTAACTATATAATATATAGTATTTTTTTTTGTTTTACAAAAATAATATAATCCAATAAATGTGTTGTTAATTTGTCATATAAATTCATTTTTATATATATGTAATTGTTTATATAATATATAAATTTGTTGTTAATTTAAAGGATTATTATTACTATTAAAATTGATTTAAAATCAACTAAAATAAGGAAATTTAATATAAATAAAAAATTGACTTCGTAAAGTAACATTTTGAAGCTTCCAAGAATATAGTCAAAAGATTACGATTTATTGCCTAAGCATGCAAATCAATTTAATTTATGTCTTAGCAATAAAAAAAAAATCAAAAGTATTCTTAACCTAATATTAAAATAAAAGGATTATAGTCGTATAATAAAACGAGAATGAATTTTGTATTTCAAAAATAATTTTTTTGATTGTGTTGAATGATTTTTTTTTATTATATTTTAAATACAAGCAAAAATAAAAGTTTTTTCAAAATTAAACTCTTCTTGCTTTTTTAATTGAAAAACAATTTTTACCTGTTACATGCAAACATGATATTAACATTTTGTATAGTATATACATTTTTTATATTCTACACCACTAACAAATAAAGTAAAACATTATCTCATCATTGTATATTCCGCATGATTCCATTCATTATATAAAATTTATTATATATTATATATTATATATATAGACCGATGAGAGATGTGGGGCACACTTAATTAATGATAATTCCTCATTATAAATGCAACAGAAAATTCCATCGGGTTATATCATATATATATATATATATACAAACACCTACCATCTATAAATATATATTATACAAATGGACTTTACAATTTGCATATTTTAATTTGCTTTTGAATAATAATATATATGAAAAAATAATATATACAGATTTATTTACAGAGATTTTATTTTTTTTTTGCATTTTTTTTGTTTTACTTAATATCGTTTATAATATGTGATGAACTCAAATATTATAATATTAAAAATATTCGTTCGAAATCGATATATAACTGAAACCTTTAAATATTTCGTTACTTTTATCATAACATAACATCATTCATTTTAATGAATGTTCCCTTAAAGATTTCTTTACATTTACAATCGAAAATCAATTTATTACCTAAACAAAATGTTATTAATTAATAATAAACAGAATATTTATGTATTAACATTAAAACATATCATATCAATAATTGCAATTGTATAGCGATATATTTATATCTATATGTGTAATAGATACATATATTTATAGATTGATATAATATCGCTCGCTATTGTATACATAAAAAAATAATATTAAACATTATAACTTTTTCTTGTAAATTTATTATTTATACATTAAAAATAAAAAAAAAACAAAACTGGAATTCAATTTGATTTATTTAATTTTGTATACATTATACCATATATATATATATATATATATATAAAATTTGCATAAGCAATTTTCAATATCACCGTTTTTAAAATTACATGTCATCATAAACTAAACAACTATATATACTTGTTGCGATACACGTATACATTATATTATAATATGTAATTCAAATTTATATATATATATATACATAATAAAATATCATTTTGTTATACAAAAAAAAAAAATATGTATATATAAAGATAGATTTGTTCTGCGGGGCTTATAACTTATAATTTAAAAACAAAAAAACTAAAACAAAATCTATCATAAATAATTTCATGTAAAAAATATATACATATATACAATAAAAGAAATACAAAATATTGTTATGTATATATTTAATTTGTTATATAGATATATTCAATTGTAAAATATAATTTTTATATGTAAGAAATACAACATAATATATATATATATTAATATAATATTACTTTCAAAATGAAAATTATACATACCTCAAAAAAATATATATGAAATTTTTATTTTAATATATATACAAATTATACATATACATTATACATATTATAATAATAGACATATAGAGTTATATATAGTTGAAATTATTTTTTTTTATTATTATTGTATATCGTATATACATATATAGATAAATGAATGTATAATTTAAATTATTATTAATGTGATTTGCCTTTGGCTAAACTGTATAATATATTATACAGATATAGATAGAAGAAAAGAAAAAAATTATACATATACAGATTTTATATAGATTCAATTTGCCTAAGCTCATTAAAATCATCACAAATAAATATATAAATATATATAGATGTATAATTGTATATATATAAAGGATGAAACATAAATCAGTTACTACAAATAATATTTATGTTATTATTTTTGCATATATATATATATACATTTTATTTTCATTTACATAAAATATATTTATTTATTTTTTTTTTTGTTTTAATTGTATAGGTGTATTTTATTTATTTTTTCTTTTATTTTTATATATATATACCATAATATGCAATATCGCCGTTCATATGCAGATTGTTGGAAATATAGAAACAGTAGCTAAATATAATATATATGCGATTATATAAAATTCATTCAAATATACTATATAAAAGCTCGTATAGTTTCACAATTTATCATGTACACATATGTGAATCTCTATATATGGTGTAATTGCAATGCAAACCTTAAAATGATCACAAAAATTTAATGGATTGTGGAAACGAAATCCTTCTGAAGACGTAAAATATGTTTTTCGATTATTTTCGAACCTGCGAATTTTCACACAGAGTATTTTTCCACCCGGGATGGTCGTACGGCTAATTAACGACACTGGAAAAACAACAAAATAAAAGGAACCAATAACAGAGAGTATTAATGTTTTTAATAAAATTTAAATTATTTAATAAAAATAATTACTTACAGTAAAGTTATAAATTATATATTAAAATTGTCTTAAACTTATACAAATTATATATACAATTTAATTAGTTTATTATTTAAAACGTTTTATTTATTTTATTTATAAAATTGTGAAATTATATCGATATATTTTTTTTTATATTGCGTTAACATACAAGAAGACAAAAAAAAAAATCGCATAAATTTATTGTAAAAACCAAAATAAAAAAAAAAAATCTGTATAACTCGTATTTATTATATATTACTATATATATTTTTACAAATTAAATCAAATATATACAAAACAAAATTGTATGTATAAGAAAATTTATTTAAATATTTTGTATGTATTATGTATATTATATAGAAAAATTATTTATTTTCGCAATGTTAAATTCAACAAAAATCGTATATACTATAAAGTCGATATACATTTAATATTACAGTATAGAAATATGTATAATGTATTCGCAGTAGTAGTAAATATATATATAGATATATAAACAAAGAGTTGAAATGCAAATTGTGATATCGCAGAATAATTGGATATTGATAAAATTAAAATGTATATAATACATATAAATATACTTGTATCTGAAATATATAATATATATAAATGATGGGTGGTCTCTCTTTTTTTCTATATATATATTTTTTAATTTATTATATATAGTAGTTCGATAAATATATTCACAATTTCACATAAAAATATATATATATATATTATTTAAATTCATTAGTCTGAACATTTTTCTATATATATAATAAAAATAAATTTATACCTGGTGAATTGAAAAATATATA
Source organism: Dilophus febrilis (assembly GCA_958336335.1). Classification (NCBI taxonomy): domain Eukaryota; kingdom Metazoa; phylum Arthropoda; class Insecta; order Diptera; family Bibionidae; genus Dilophus; species Dilophus febrilis. Next base: position 38,284,571 of record OY284472.1, read on the forward strand.
TATAATGTACTTAAATGAATCTAAATCTAAATAAATAGTGACACTCGATTTGTAAAATAATTATAAATTATTCATATATATATATATATATATAATAAGTTTATATTTTCTGCTCGCATTTTAATAATATTATATCCCTATTTTTATATCTGTTTTTATTTCACAAATTAAATGAATCTTTTATAATTTACTATACAAATTCCACTTTATAATTTTTATATATATATTTATAAGTATTTATAAAAGAAAAAATTTAATATTTTCAGTCGCGCCCAATAAGGATATTATTGGGGAAATATTTAATTTATCTTTTTGTATATATGACATTTTTCGTATAAGATTATTGTCTTTTAAATCCCTTATTTATTTTACTTTTATTTTATAGTATCAAAAAACCTCTTTTAGATATTTTGTGAAATTTAAAAATGAACCAAAATTTCAATTGAAACTATACTGGTCAATATCAATTGTCTACTGACAATATCTATCTTTATATATATATTATAGATGGTGATTGGGAATAATATAAATGTATTTATCAATTTATAATAAATCTATATATAATTGTGAGATACGCAAATTTAAATGCCATTAATTAAAATTTACAAAAAAAAAATACTATAATATGTATTAACAATTTTGTACAATACAATTTATAATAAAGAACACAAAACAATATATACATTGCATAACAATTACAATTAATTTTTCCAACATTTGATTTAAAACTTATTGAATTGTATTGTTTGTGTAAGTATATATATTCAATGGAATGTCCTTTTTATATAGTTATTATAAAAAAATAATAACTCAATATAGAAAAATATTTTACTATATCCATATAGAAAATTTCGATTATGATGATTATTTATTAATGATCTGTATGTAGCTATATTTATAGATTATAGAACTCATATTCTGATTAAAAAAAACATTATTTTTACAAAAATTACATTTGATTCATCATGAAATAATGAGAAATTAAACGTTCAATATTCGGGCAGTTGGGGAGCCTTCAAAGATTATCATATATATTCATAGAAAAAACTGTGTATTATATCAAAATCAAAACTGTTGAATGATTTGATAGTATTTCAACAATTAACAAATAATAATCCTATATTTATTCATATATATAGTACCTACAATTTTTCTATATAAAATACATTTATATGGGGGAGTATTAGTTGGTTTGGGGGAGGTATATATTCTATACATCAGTTTGTTTCCCAAATAGATGTATAGAATATATTCTATAAACATATATATGATGATCCATCATCATATGCGTTACAATATATAGGTATAGGTTAATTTATATATAACATAATTTTGAAAATTGAAATATATTTAGCTATATATGTATATACATGATGATGAAAATACATATACTTTTTGATGGAAAAATATTATCAATTATATGGGGAAAATAGACTCATTTCCTTTAGATTTATTTTATAGATATATATATTCATATCTATATACATAAACTTTTGTCCAAAGAGTATTTAATAATAATAGCATTAACATTTTAAATGGATTGAAATTAAAATTACATAAAAAAAAAATTATAAATACCTTTATACACATATATATATATATTGTACTCGTATGTAATAATAATAATAAAAAAAAAACAAAGCAATATACAACAAAAAATATGAATAAAAAATAATCATTCAAGGCAATTGATTTTTTATTCTATACATATGTCTATAAAGTATATAAAAATGTTAAGAATCACATTATTTTATTTTCCATATAGATCATTTTATATTTTATAACAATTTTTAATTTACATTTCATTTTATACTATTTTAGATACATTAAATTTTTGTACTCATATTATAAAAGAAAATTTGTTTAGTATACTCCCGTAAAACCCCGGAATTCTATTGCCGATTCAAAGTGATTCGAATATACATTTAAACCCACTGTATTATATAGACATGCACTTTTTTATATCTCATATTTGTTTATAATCATGTATAATTTTGTGAATTATATATACACACATATGCATATAAGAATATATATTTTATAATATATGGTATATATGATTATAGTTGTTATATACACATCATATAAATATAGTAGAAATTATATATATACAATATAATACTAATAATAATAATAATATTCAAAAAGTTTTTTGGAAAATTGTATAATTACTAGAAAAGTAATTTTATGTAAAAGCAAGTAAAATGCAAATTTCTATATAAAGTTATATTTAATTTTGTAAAGTTTTAATATATTTAAAATATATATATATATATATACGATAAATTGTGTATAAATTGATGGTCATACATTATATAGCTTTATATATGTGTGGTCATATATAAGTATAATCATATATGCATTGCATATAATACTCATTATACACATCAGAATTTATAAACAATATAGTTATAAGCAAAAAAACATGCAATATAGATAGATAGATAGATAGATAATGTTTTTATGTATTAAATTAATTAGTATGATTTCAAAATTTTCCGAAATACTATATTTTAATACAAAAAAGTTTATATATTTCCTCCCCCTTTATACACTATACTTATTGCGTACACTTATGTACAAAAAGCTTTTATAACAAAAACTCTAAATATAATTAAAAATATTTCTGCTAGAAAAAAGAAATATGAATTGTTTGGTATTATTCTAAATATCACATATTAAAAGAAGAATGATATAATATAATTTGGAGATTTGGTTGCAATATGCGATTCATTTGATTGAATTATATCAAAATTATAAAAATAAAATCGGATTTAATCAAGCCGCTTACTATACTACATAGTTTAGTGACATGATAAAAAAGTATGAATTCTTGGTGATCAGAAATGAAACAGACAAAGATCCCTTATGGTAATAATAAACGATATTGTCCGATAATATAAAGTGAAATGCACTGTATTATGAAATGTTCTATAAAATCTAATTAATAATAACAAAATGTATATATGTATAAATGTATCTATATATATATATATGACAACTTGCTATTTCTATACTATATGGTCAACAAATTTACATGTAATAAAGTATATAACATATCAGTTTATATACAAATGTTTTACGCACGCATTTATCCAACTATAACATATTGTTTTATGTATATATGGAAAACTTTTACAAAGACACAACATCCTATATATTATAAAATGTTTCCTTATTTAAAATTAAGTAAAAAATTTGTAAAATATTTATCCATCTACAAATACTTTATATATTGATATATTCAATATAAATTTTAAACAAAAACTTTAATTAATAAATTAAACATAAATGTATATAGTATAACTAAAGTAAAGAAAAAAAAAATAACAAAATAATATTTGCATATATGGAAATTTTCTTTAGGTATAAATCAAACTGCTTATTCGTATATTGTTGTATATATACATTTAAATATTATTTGTATATATTGAAACAATAACCCATAATCATTTTAAATATATAATATACATATTGGAATATATACAATATTGTTGAAAATGCATCGTTTTTATCAATTATTATTAGGGGATGATTTTTGATTGAGAAACTATATGGTGTTTCTATAAAGTTCTGAATTATTTTCATCATACACGAATCGAATATGAAACACACTTAATTTTTGTTATATATATATATTACATATAAATACATTATGATAATCAAATAGAAAAGGATTAATCTGTATTTTTAAGATACAATATAGCTATATAGATTTTTTGAAAACATTAACTAAATTATTCTATTTTTTTTTTTTCGTTTATTTATAAACCCGTTAAATAAATTTAGTATATTTATTACTTATACTATTGAATATTATTTTATATATGTATTGGATATGAAAATGAGGGTGTCGAATTTTTTTTTTAATACATAAAGGGTTAAATGTTAATTTTATGCATATATTCTCTTATTTGTGTACATTATAAAACATTATTTTCGATGAAAGTGCATCTTATTTATTATTTATTTGGGTAAATTTATTGTTTGTTATATAAAAGTATAACCTTTTCGAACTTTAATGGAATATATATTCAAAAAATGTTTCTAAAAATGCGAAACATTCATTTGGTATATATAATAATAATTTATTGTATATGATAAATGTGATGATTAAATTATTATAACAATAAGAAAATAAAAATGTTTACATCCTTAAAATGTATTCTTTCGCATATTAATATTATTCAATTTAAGGCCCGAAAAGACAAATAAAAACTATGAAAGATCAAACAAAAAAGGGGTATAACAAAATACGATATAACTGTTTTATATTTAAAAGAAAATTCGATATATATAGTATATATTTTTGGATACGATTAATTCAATATCAGCAGAGAGTGTTAACACACAGGCAGAGAACGAGAACGATAAAATTGAACTGATTTTACGCGGTTTTCTTTTTATAAAATAGTGTTGTTCCTGTGAACATTTTTTTATAATCTATATATATATTATATATATCAACAAGAGTATATATTTTTATATAATTTCCCTATAAAAATGTACATCAACCGGTATATCGTATAATGAATTTCCATCCCCGTTGGATTTTTTTTGTATATAAATAAACATATACATTTTATAGTTTATGTGTGAAAGTGATTTTATATGTATATATATGTCATGTACATCTATATAATAAAAACAAACCCCACAAATAAATTTTATATAATATATAAATAGGGGTAGAAAAAATAATAATGTTGTTTCATTTTATTATATATAAAAATATTTTTAACAACATTTTTCTATTTCACATTTTTATTTTTCTCACAATTTCTCCATCAAAATGTTTTTTTCCATCATCAAAATGTTGTGTCTTACATTTTTTTTTTATAGTTAGTTCGTTCGTACATTCATTCATTCATTCATTCATTCATTCATTGCCTCGCGTATGTTTTTGGGTAAAATTTGTTTTCATTCAATATATACATATTATATACATAAACATTTTGTTTATCGCATGTATAACATGATTTTTTTTTTATCTATATACAATCTGAGGATATATATATTTAGAATGATATATTGTATACGAAATAAAAAAAAATCTTATATATATACACATTGAAGAAATTTTTCTCAATGTAAATGAAAATGTGTAGGAAATTATATCAGAGGATATATATATATATATCTATATATATCGTTTGTATATACTTGTTATATATTTTTTTGTTTTTATATACAGATAGATAACGATTTTCTTTGAGCGTGAAAATGGAATGGTATGCAATTAACACGTGGTTTACACAATCATTTATATATATATATATACATATAAATGATATAGATATAGATATAGATATATAAATATTGTAGATATAACTATACATAATATATAAAAATGTATATGTTGAATAGATGTTTTCATATATATGCGGTATATGTTTTTCTATATATAGTAGTATAATTTATATATTTTTAGTAATTTTTTTTTTGCGCTTTTTGGGTAATATGTGAATGATTGTGATAGGATAATTTTTAATGATCATTGTAATTGAATATATTTATTCTTTAATGATTGCGATTTTAATGACACGATTAATCTATCTGCGGATTGGAGCTTAAAGGGTCTTAAATTAAAAGAATGTTTATTTGGTAATCATGAAGTGGATATGAAACATTTATGCTGTTATACTTAAATCTAAATTTGAACCAGGTATAGCTAAATATTTTACCATGAGTCTGAATAGAGTTTCTAATCGTTAACAAAACTATAATAATAATGAATTTTTATTGATAATCGCACATGAAAATACGCGCAACTAATATATATAATAATAATAAATATAAACTACAAAAATGGTCAAATATAACAATGATAAAAGATTACGTTTTTTTTTTATTATATATACATTTATAGATTGTGCATTTATATAGAAAACGCCGGTGAAAACCACCCAGAAAAATAACAATAGATTTAGTTATAATATGTACAATATACAATTTTACCTTTTATTAGTTATTTATATAGTTACTGTGCGCGCTATTATTATCATATATTTTTTTAAATAAAATATTTGTGCAACTTAAAAATGTGTAATAATACATTGTATTGTGATTTTTTTTTTTTGTATTTGTACATAATAAATTGTTGGATATATATATTCACATTGTGTATAGTGTCCTTTATTTATATATATATATATATATTATACAGGACATTCAAAATACCAAAAGCAAAAAGAATAACGTTATACACAATCGTTTGTGAATATTATATAAATCAAAATTATTATCCATTTGTATATGTGTTATGTATAGTTGATTATATATATATAAATACGTATTATAAAACAATCTCGTATCGTCCATACATATTTTTATACGATGCGAATAATTTTTTACTGTGTTTAAATAAAATTCTTCCATTGAAATTATATATACGTATAAAAATGCATTATATAACTTTTTTTTTTTTTGTATAATAAAAATAATAATAATAATAATAAAACGCGAATATATAAGAGTCACCTATTCGAAAAACAAAAATACCCCATACCTGATATATATAGAACACATCGCACATATAGATATATATATTCAGATACGACATGCATCATATATATATACTTATGTATATTATTTTTTATGCATATATATGCATTAAGCTCATACAGGAAATTAATTTGATCTGTCCGACACCCAAAAAAATTTATTTATATATATACCAACCGATATATGACCGATTCATACTCCGTTTTACAATTTTATTTTCTTTTTTTTTTTTCATCATAAGTACACATACTTTTTATATATACCATATATTGGACTAGAGAATATATATTGAATATGAAAAAAAAAATAAAAAAAAAATTGCATATGCATAATAGAGGACAAAACAGTCAGAAATATATACAAAAAAAATAAAAAATTGTGAATAAATTCCATTCCATTCACCTCACACAATATATTATATCTATATAAATATATTGTGAGTTCTTTTTTATGCATATTCATACACTTCTGCGTATATATATATTGAAGATTTATATCTATATATAGGATGATAGGATATTTATTTTTTATTCCACAAAATTTTTCCACCGAATATTCAAATTATTTGCGAGATGCAGCAGAAAGTGTATATATACATAATATTATATATGAATTCATTTTCACAAAAACATATAATACAAAAATTAATATATCTATCTATAATTCTATATCAATTCTATATATATATATATTTATATGAGGATACAATTGTATATAAAATATATATATTTTAGAGGATATACCTTTAGAGCGCGAGTTGGACCGGTATATAATTTGTATAAATATAGTATATATATTTATTTGGGGGTGAATATGCGATCAATGATGTTTTTTTTTTCTATTTAATAGCAAATGTATATTATAATATTATCAGGCGCGTTACTGGCTATTGTCACACATTGTTGAAGTTGTGAAACTATCGACTATTTCTAATACAAAATTTTTTTTATTAAAATGGTATAAATCAACCTTTTATCATTTGAATTTTTACGGGGGAAATTTCCATAAAATGGTATTCATTTTAAGGGTGAAACTTAAGTAAAATAAACGGAATTTTCCGAATTTACAATAATATTAAGGAGTTTCCATACAAAAAGTATGGATAAATTGACAATTTTTCACTTTACTGGATTTTTACTATAGAATCTGTTCAACAACCCCATTTGACTAGTGAGGAAAGTTTTTAGAGAATTTAATTATCTATCAATTCCATCCCTGAACGTTCTTCTAACTCTATGGGTTCCCACGTTATGATGTTTTTAACAACAACCTTTACAAACTTAAAAAAATGGGAATGTTATGTCTGACCATATAGCAGTTGCGGGCGTGATTATAATATATACATTGAAAAGTATATTTTTATTTGTGTATATTATCAAAAATGCATATAGATATATAGAGATTAAATAAATTTTCTATACATATATAAGCTTGAACATCATTTTTTATCTATTAATCTATATATATATTTACATATGTATATATATAAAAACAACCCTATATATATAGATATATTCTTGCATCTATTGAATAATTTGTAACGTTTTTATTTTCAACACTCTCTAAACTCAACTAAACTCTGTTTTTCGCAATTTTCGCAAAGTGTAAAATTTAAATGAAAACATTTTGAGAACTTTTTTATGATTGTTTTATTTTTTATTTTAATTTTTAAATCATTTATGTAATATTACATTTTTTAAGGTAAATTATTTTTCATATATATATTGCGGTGTATAATGCAATTCAAATTCAAATAAAAACGTTTATACAGATAAGAGAAATCCAGTTTTATATAGATATAAATTAAAATGATTATCATTAAAAATAAAATGTTACTTTTTTTGATGGATTAATATACATATATATTGACAAAAAAAACTTACCCGTAATATGCATAAAATTCTATAGAGGAAATTCATATTCATATGAAATAATTTTTGTATAAATTGTATATGATAATTTGCAATGAGAAATAATTTTTCAATTAATATAACAGGAAAATATGAATATAAATTCAATTTTATTTCTTAATTAATAAATATATATACATATATTTTCATATATATTTATATATGTCCTCCCATATGTCTTTTTCATCATATATACATATATATTCTAAATATTCGATTTATGTATATAAAGGGATATAATTTTATATCTACAAGATGATCCCGGAATAGATATACTTTTTTGGTCCTTTGAAGCTATTACATTTTCATTTTCTATCTGCAGAAATTATGTCTTTCTTGGTCATCATTATAATTTACGTAACCATCGGGCTGCAAAGATTCAGTTAATTCAGCTATAACTTTTAAAATAATCCTTTTTTAAGAGATGTAATAACAAGCTGACTTAAAATGAATCAGTAATTTGCCTATAACCACCCTGAATATATTTATTGAAATGTCACACATCATACATTTATATGTATACATAACGTTTATATATATATAATGAATATAATTTATATATATATATATTTAATAGAAAATAACTTTATTACAGATATCTCTGTTCTATATATATATAAATTGTTACGTGTATTTAATATCAAATATTATGTTCTAATGTACATCATATATATCATATATATTTTCATATGTCGATTTATTTTGGTAAAATTATATTAAATTTGTTTGAGATGAACATATAGTTTCAATAAAATATTATATGCATATATGCTAAATTTTACATTTAGGAATACGTCAAGAAATGTCTATATTTGATCGGAATTTAAAAGTATATATTTATATATATATTAGAATAATATTGTTGATAAATTATTGTATTATAAAATATTATAGTATCCTGGCGGATATAGTATCCTGTGACATTATAAAGAAGTCTATATCCATATATTACAATGATTATTCACTACTTAAAAATAAATTTAAACAGGTAAGTAAAAAAAAACATATATGATTTCGTATATTATAATATGTAAATTTAAATATTTATAATGACATTATTATACTATATAAATATACAAATATGATTAAATAAATCATTTTTATTCTATTATTCTAAAATTTAAACTATACTATATATGAGAATATTTAGAAATATGTAAAATATGTAATATTAGACAAGTTTAAACTAACATGAATATATGTATATATAATATGTAAGTATACCGTATATCGAATTCATTTCATTTGCATATATCTAACATTTATATCCATTTTACATCTCCATACATATAACATATATATATACATAGAGTTGGATAATGTATAGATATATTAAACTATTTAATTAAACTTGCAACTTTCTCATTAATATCTTTAATGTAATTTATCATACATAATTAAGTGAGATTTTCAAAAGTTGTAACTCTTATTAACATTTCTTGTATTATATATTATATATGTAAGTATATGTATAATAAACATTTTGCTATAATACAAATATTATTTATGTTGTATACTTTCCAGAAATATGTTGTTTATATATATACACGTATCGTATATATATAATATGAGTATTGGCTTTTACAGTGAATATTTTATTAAAATTTATAATTATTATATTAAAATTATAAGAAATAATTATAATTATGATTACATTTAATGTTGTTCTACATTGGTTATAAATTAAAATAATGATACTTGGCGTATATGATATAATAATGATATTTTAATATACATTATTTAACTCTCTGTATAGTGTATATACGTTTTATAGACGTAAATATATATTTATTAATTATAAAATACATTTATTATATATATTTACGACGACGAGGGTGATGATGCTGTTTACATTGCTATGATGTGTTTATATATACATATATATATATATTTTTATAGAAACATTTTTGTGGTAAAATTTAACAAATATAGACCAAAAATAAAGGGGACATTTATTGCATTTCATATATTACATATACATAAAAATACAATTTCATTATCGATCTGATATTTGTTATCGTGCTTGAAAATTTTAATAAATATATTTCATAAAGTACACACCATTTTTTATAAAGGTTAATATAGTTAAATTTATTTTTGTGTTGAACAGAAAAAGTGAAAGCGATCCCGCGGTAGCATTTATACAATAATCATAAAAATAAATTCACATATAATTAAAAAAAAAAACTTGCACAATTAACCCAAACAATTTTAATTTTTGTTGTTTATATTTACTATATAAAGGTCATTGCATTATTGTATTATTTTTAATATCAAAGTAAAATTTTAATATAAAATACGAATTAACACATTTTAAAATTGTATTCAACGGCATCAACAGAAAGCACCATATATTTCAATATTTAAATATACATGAATGCGTATAACTACTATAAATGTAATGTATATGCACTTAAATATATACATTTCGATTTATATATATAAATGATGACAAAATAAAATAAGTTAATTTGTGTGCGTGGGATAAAATTTTTATAAACTTTTCGACATTGAATATTTTTCATTTATTTATTAAGTATATATATACTTGCAAAAAATAATTATTGTATTCTGTGATGCACTTTATAGATGCATATATGAATGAATTGGTAAATATATATATAAGGAAATATAATCAAGCATAAAATCCATTTAAATATATACTTAATTATAATTATAATCTTTATCAATATATATATTATAATGTGAGATCATTTTATAAAATCTCTGTTATTCAAAAAAAATAAAAAAATAATACTTAAAATTATAATAAAATTATTAATTTAGGTGTCTTTGCGTATGCATTGAAACTTGTTTTTGTTTCCATATATATATATGTATTGTAAGTGATATGCAATTTTTAATCAAAATCGCCAATAGGCATATATTGCTACGACAACAAACTAATTGTATATATTTGATAGAAAAATTAGATATTTACTCTAGTTTACCAGATGTATCGCATTTCACAAAGCGCATTACGCTCAAATGTGTAGAGTATATAGTGAATATAGAAAAGGAGCAATTATTATCTATTTTAATTAACGTTTTGTTTTTTTTTTCATTTAAAAACGGATCGATGTAATTTATCGGTAGACCTCGCTGTATTTAAAATGTTTTAACATATATGCCTTTGGGCAATTATTAATATTATTAATATAATAATAATGTTGATATTATTTATTATAATGTTTTTAATATAATATAACAACTGATTTCTAATATTATATATATATTTATGATTATGTTTATGTATATATATAAAAATGTGACATTAATTTTGTATATTTATAATATTATAATGTAAATGTTACAGTAATAATTAATTTACACCTTTTATGAATGTTTTCTTTTATATTGAAAATTTGTTTATATTGACAATTATTTATATTTTTAATTCGATAAATTGTGATTTTTATATAAAATTACTATATATTTTGGGAAAAAATTAAAGTGTTCTTTCGTTGTCGAATTGTAATAATTGTAAAAGCCGAAATTTATAGGATTTTTTCTTCAATAAATCAAGGACATAAAAAGTTTTCTGCTTAAAACTGAACCCAGTTTAATATCAATATTCTTTAAAAAAAAAACGACGATTAAAAAGATTTGCGGAACATAATTTATATTAACATATATTAAATCAAATCATTGCAATGCAAAAATAATCAACACTTTTATAATTACATACATAAATAATAATCAGAAAATTTGATAATAAACGCTCTTATATTATTATTAATATTATCATATTATATAAATTTTACTCTATAATATACTTTCATCGCTTAACATTAACATAAAAAGAACACTCACACGCACACACACATTATATATAAAAGAAAATGTTTTTCCAAAAAATTTAATATACCCATTAATAATAATAATAATAACATTAGTTATATATTTATATATAACATATATATATAAATAAATACATGAGCTCAAATATATATAAATGTTTAAAAATGCAAATATAAATACCTTCAAGCTTAATAAATTTAATTGGATGGCTTTTTAATTTTGTCTATATATATTATATATATATACATAAAGTTCGTATTCGGCTGATGGTGGTGAGGCGGCAATCGTATACTTATATAATATGTATACCCATCGTGTATATTTAAAAATGATAATATAATATAACCCTTATATGGGAAAATAAAATTATATTAAAAAAATCTAAAGAACAAAAATATATACAAAAAGAAAGGTACGTAAAAAAAACTGTGATATATTTAAAAAAAAAAAAAAAATAAAACGCGAAATAAAAAAGAAATAAATTTATGGTCCGACAGTATACACAATATATATAGAATTTTTTTTATTCCAAATAAATTTTATATGAATTTGAAAGTATAAAAAAAAAAAAAGAAAAGCTTTTTAAAAAGGGGTTTATCTCTAATTTAAAGGTAATGGAATTTTATTTTTAATTTCCATATTTCTATTTGGTTTTTTTTTATTTTCTGTAACTCTCTGTGTATTTCTTTTTTTTTTTTTTGTATTTTTCATAATATACTTACAGTTTTTTTTTTGTTTTTCATGTGGTTTTGTTTTTACATACCATAAAGAAAATGTATTTAAGTATATTCATATATATATATATATATATATATATAAATAGGTTTTCAATTATATTAAATGCACGTAATAAAAGGTATATATAGAAAAAAAATTCTATTTATTTACAGAATATAGGCATTAAAAAAAACGCGAAACAACAAAATGTATACGGAGATATATTTATTATATTTTCAAAAAAAAAAAAAAAAAAGAAATCATATTAGAATTTAAATTTACTTAAATGGTTTTTTATTTGTTTTTTGTTTTTTTTTTTATTTGGGAAAAATATGTAAATTTCCTTAAGTATTTATTATTCGATTTAAATGAAATATATAGAAAAAAAAATGGGTTTATCGATATATTTTTATTGAATTTACTTGTTCATATATTATATATATATATATATATATATAAATTATATTTAAATTGAATTTAAATAAATATATATATAGTTTTTTGTTTTATAATAATGAACTAAATCTAAAATATAAATAATTTCTTTTTTGATAGCAAAAAAAAAACAAAATAAAATTGAAAGAATTCAATATATAAATGCATAAGTATAGATATATTTAAATTTTATGACAAAAATATAAACCTATACCATATATAGAATATCATATAATCACATTAAATCAGCACTTTAAATAATGAGAATAATCGAATTTATATGCAAATTTTTTTTTTTTTTATTTTATATAAATTCTTTATACCGCGCTATCGTTCACCTATTTTCCATCCATTTTTTTTTTTATATATATATTATACTCTCTTTATATATATATCTTGTTTTTTATTCCAATTAATTTAAATTCAAATTTATGTGACCCTTTTGTTGAACGACATTTATAATTAATCATAAGAAGATACCTTATATATATATTTAATATATTCGTCATCATATACATATAAGAATATATACATGCAGTTATATAGCTAAATAGAAATTGACATATTATATATATATATGAGGAAATTATGGAAGAGTTACAAAGGAATGACAAAAAAAAAATTGGAAAAATCTCAATTAAATACGACTTATTTAATTTTTTTTTGTACCTTATACTTTCCTTTCTAAATATACAGGGTGTCCCAGTACAGGGTGCCAACCCGAAACAGGCAGATTCTACACCTCATTTCCAATCAAAAATTGTATGGCGACCCCATGTCTATCTCGCTTGGGTTTCGAGCTAGCCCGAAAAAACGATTTTGTTGAAGTTCAAGGCAGTCCGTGAATGTTATTGACCATATCTCAGTAACCACTGATCAGAATCCAATAATTTTAAGCTTGTTGGAAAGGTATTTTAACTATCTTTAAATCTTTCTCATTACATAAACCTCGGCGACAACCCCTTTTCGCGCTATAGCTCGTCAAACACAAGAAATTTCAATGGCTTCAAATATTTTTGTTATTTTGCAAGCCTAGAACTGTAGGACTTTTAGGTTTATTAGTGGTCGGTTTTTAGGAAAACTTCTTTGATGTTTTAGCTTTAATTTGATGTACAAACTTTTAAAATATGTCAACGCGTTCTAGAGATATAACGAAAATAATATTGAAATATGACGAAAATAATGCAAATTTTTCAAAAATTTAAAAAAAAATTTATTAAAATAATTTTAAATCTTTACTACAAAAATTGTTCAAAATGGTGTCCATTATGTGATCGACGCATTCGACACCGTTTTAATACTGCCCTAGTAGCCGATCGAATTTGATTCGGATTATTTTTTAAAACTTCAAACGCATTATTAATGCCATTCATTAAATCTTCGCTGGTATGAACTGGTGTTTTATAAACCATGTCTTTACAAACCCCCCATAAATAAAAATCTAATGGTGTGAGGTCTGGCGACCGTGGTGGCCATTTAATGGGGCCATTTCTTCCAATCCATCTTTGGCCGAATGTGTCATTTAAGGGTTCTCTTACACTTCGTGAAAAATGTGGGATGCAGCGTCATGTTGAAAATGAATGAATCGCAAATCAGCTAAATTAACATCATCGAGTAAATCGAATAACCTATTTTGCAAAAAAAACTAAATATGAATCTGAATCCAGTCGACCAGGTAGAAAGTATGGACCAATTAATTGATTTCCAATCATTCCTGCCCATACATTGACTGCTATTCGTTCCTGAAATGCGTGTTGCCGAACTGAATGCGGGTTTTCCTTTGACCAATGATGATTATTTTTAGTATTAAATATCCCTTCACGTGTGAACATTGCTTCATCCGTATATAAAATTTGATTTAATATCCTGGGATCTTGTTCATAACTACGAATCACCCAATCACAAAAAGTTATTCGGCTGCCGTAGTCTATTTCTTTAACTTTCAAACTTCCAAATGATTCTTTATAAAACAAACATAATTTTCTAATGAATATTAAACGTAAAACAATGTAACATACAAATGCCGAAGAGATGTAGCACAAAAAACAAAAGAATTGAATGAATTTATGACGGTAATAGATTTAACTGTTTTTATTTCTAAGTAACCATTAAATTAATTGCAATGCCTTGAAGTTATGTTACCTAGATAACGCGATAACAACAGAACATTGAACTTTGCAATGTAATAAATGTGTTTTAAATTTTTGGAAAAAATTTGCATTATTTTCGTCATATTTCAATATTATTTTCGTTATATCTCTAGAACGCGTTGACATATTTTAAAAGTTTGTACATCAAATTAAAGCTAAAACATCAAAGAAGTTTTTCTAAAAATCGACAGCTGATAAACATAAAAGTCCTACAGTTCTCGGCTTGCAAAATAACAAAAATATTTGAGGCCGTTGAAATTTCTTGTGTTTGACCAGCTATAGCACGAAAAGGGGTTGTCGCCGATGTTTGTGTTATTCGAAAGAGTTATAGATAGTTAAAATACCTTTCCAACAAGGTTATAATTATTGGATTACGATCAGTGGTTACTGAGATATGGTCAATAACATTCACGGACTGCCTTGAACTTCAACAAAATCGTTTTTTCGGGCTAGCTCGAAACCCAAGCGAGATAGACATGGGGTCGCCATACAATTTTTGATTGGAAATGAGGTGTAGAATCTGCCTGTTTCGGGTTGGCACCCTGTACTGGGACACCCTGTATATACATATATTATATGTTATAAATGAAAAAAAAATCTATATATAATTCATTTTATACACAATTTTAATTATAAACGGACTCATATATAGAAAAAATTGGTATACGATGACTTTAATGAATTTTGTAAATATACTATATATAGATATAGTGATGGAACCGACGCACAAACAGACACATATTACATTCGTTTTCTTTTGGACACCTCGGATAATCAATTTTCAATCACAATTTTCTTTTTCCAATTTTGGAAGTTTTATAAGTTATATTTCGGGTCATCCAGGAGGTTTTCCATTTAGATTAAACCATACATTTTTTAACTTCCACATTCTGATAAATCAATTGATAATCAAAATCCCCATAACATAATAATAATAATAATTAATCAAAAAATTGCCAAATTTCAATCAATATTTTTTCCAAATTTTATAATGTTATATATAATTTTTGTATATATATTAATTTTCGTTTTCAATTAATAAATACATTCGAATTTTGTATTTACGCATAAATTAAGTTTTTGAAAAGAATCTCCATATATTTCTATATTTTATTTATATCGGGGAATAAATTACTATATAAATTTATGAATTAATATATATATAGAGGGTTGTTAAAAATGCATATATACAATAAATAGGGATTATAAATATGACGCGTATAAATATATGCGTTGGTGATGCGATGATTCAGTTTGATATGTACATGTTTTTATGCGGATAAAAACCATATATATATAAATATATATATATATAGATCTTTTATAAATTAGATTTATATTTCAAGCAAACTTTAATTTATATAATAATATACTTGGTATTTTATTATATATATATATTGATTCACATATATGATTAAAATTTGTACTATATATTATATATGTATTATATATTGTCGCACAAATATATAGGAGAATAAATTAATATATGAATCATCTGCTTGAATATATCAAAAATATAATTATCTGTAAAAAAAAAAGTATAGATATAGAAAAATAGAATTTCCAATTAAATTTTCATAATCAAGATAATTAAAATTTCGTCGATAATAACAAAAAAAAGGGTATTTTACATATGTCATTTCGTTCGTATTTGTTACGCATATCCCCGTATTTGTTAATCCGAATAAAACAAATCGTGAACTAAACAAAACTATATATGATAATCTATGTAAATAATAAACAAATCACGTATATACAATATAAAATATACAGAAGAAGAAAACTGTTTCACTGGTTGTAACAAAAAACAAAAATTATAAAAATTAATCACATCAATAAAATCACCCCTCAAAAAGACATAATTAAAATTTTCCTATAATATAAATCTTGTTAAAAATGTCTCAAATTCCTTACTAGGAAATGTAAATGACCGTTTTGAAAAGTATAAACAGATAAAATTATAGAAAAGAAATGATTACAAAAAAAAAACCCCTATAATAAAAAAATTATTCATAAATAAAGATATAAAGATAAACTTCGCACATATAATAATTGCATTCATTTATATAAGTAATATTTGCATTATGAATTTATAAATATATAAGTGAAGTTTATATATAAATGAATGAGTATTTGCGAATTAAAAATATAACTCTGTGGTGTTAATGTTAAAAAATGCCAACCTAAAATTCTAACGAAATTTTGGGGTCGTGGGTTCGAATCCTACTGAATGCATAAAATATGTTTTGTGTTTTCGGTTATTTTTCGAATCTGAATTTTAACACAGAGTTGTATATTCCGCTTGCGGTTGGTCGTACGGCTAATTACCGACATCGTAAAATCCACAAATTAAGAAACTAACAACAGAAGGCTGTTGTTGGACGCTAAAACCAGATTGTTGGTTGTATAGCGAAAAATTTATTTTATTTTTTATATTTGCGAATTAAAACGCATTTGCATATAAAATTTATTTATATATAAATTTAATGTAATTTTGACGTAAAATTAATGATATTTATATATACGTACATATATATAATACAAAGCGAAGAAATAATTATAATAATTTCAATTTAACCTTATATATGTATATTTATATTTATAATATTTATACATAATTATAGTTAATATTTCATTATAAATTATATATATATATATATATATATAGATATTATTACTGTAAGATTTATAGATGAAGAATACCTTCAAACATATCTTGTTATTATTGTTTTGAATTTACTACTTATATATGAGTGAGTATACATAAATAAATATAAAAGTGATGTATGTAGATAATCTACAAATAAATGAAGTTTTTATTATAGAAATTTATATCTATACATCCATATAATTAGTAAAACTAAAATTATATTTCAAAATGGAAATGGTTATATGATGTACTATTATTAATTAATTGACTTTCGCATGTATATATGTATTCTATATATATATAAGACATTTAACACTGCGCTTGAAAATTGCAGAAAATCATTTATTATTATTACTATTCCACATTAATTTTTTTTTTTGTTAAATTGGTAACTAAATACTCGCGCGGTCTTATAATACGAGTTATTATATTTATGTTAGATATAGATAGATATATTAATAGTAGTCATAATAATATAAATATTTATACAATTCTTTTTAAATAACTATATAACTTTCCAAGATGCGTATTTTGTTGTTTTTTTTTTTTATAAAATATTAATCCATTATTTTGTTACATTTATTTCGTTATTATAAATATTTATATTTGTAAATGAATGGATATAATTATAAAAATAATGATTACCTATAAATAATATAAAACAATGTATATGTTTATAAAAATATGATAATAAATAAAATTAATTTAAATCAATTATTGAATAAATAAGAAATAGAAAGAAACTGATGATATTGTGCAAGCTGCAATGTATAGAAATAGAAAAAAAAACGAAATGATTCAATATACAATAAAATAATATTGAATAAAATTAAAAATTATAATTATAAAGTCGTTTATGCGAATAATTAACAATATTTTATTACTTTTGTTTTAAAATTATAATTAGATTTTAATTAGATTTTTATATTAAACAAACGTGAAAACACATTCAACGTTTTAAAATGTTTATATATTCTTATTTATCAAACAGGATTTCCTTAGAATTGTTGAGGTTGCGTTTTATCAAATCTTCATAAACAGAATTGAATATTTTTTCCATAACAGTTGATCTATTAATTATCTAACTATCTATATTAATACGCAGGTGATAATTATCGACACCTTATAAAAAAAACAACAAATTATGAAATGGCTATAACCGCAACGGAATTCTATAAATAAAAAAAACCAACCAATTATTGATTGTAAAGTGAGATTTCTATTTTACTGCACATTTTACCAAACATAATTTCTTAATTGTTTATTGCATTTATAGATAAAAAATAGTTCAATTTTTTTCAACTATATCTGTATATCTAAATCTCTGAAACATTTATATATGCATATACATATAATATATGCGTGTCGGACTAGTTTTATATATATAATATTTATATTGAAACTCTAAATCATGTTTATATATACCATATATAATCTATATTATAGTTTCTTATTTAATATATTGGTCGAACATTCGAACAAATAATCAATATATACAATTACATGAAAATGTTTATTACATATCAAATGAATGATAATAATGTATATTATATAGATATATATGTATAACTGCATGTAGAGTATATGTAAATCATACATATAAATAAATAATGTATCTTTATATCTTTTTTTAATATACAAAAAGTAAGAAGAAATATACATATAGAGATAACCCAATGACCACTATATAAAATATGCCTATTTATGCAAATATCACAAATAAAGAAATATATTTGTTTTATTTATGTATATGTGAAAACATGAAATTTGAATTAATATTTTGTTTTGAATATATAGATATATAAATATAACATCGTATATGTTTGATTGAAAAAAATGTATAAATAGAAAATTTCCAAATAGCAAAATAATTAGCAATAAAATAACAAATAAAAAAGTCTTGTAAAATTTATTAATACGAAGACCAAATGTTGTTTTGTACTATTTCATTGTTTATGCCCTAATTTTTTCGAGTCTTTGCTCTGTTTTTAAATTGACTTCTATATTTAGCAAATTGATACAAATATTTCTATTATTTGTTAATCTTTAACAAGTTTTTTTACATTTAAGACATTTAATTCATTTGAATTTACATACATGATTAAAAATGATTTCTAATTATATTTTTATTAACATAAATATTATAAATTCTATTTGGGGAAATTCCCGAGTATATTAAAACTATATTATACCATCAAATTAAAACTATGCTTAAAAAAACATATCTGCGACCCAAAAATTTTATTCAAAAATATTTTCAAATTAAATTAAAATGTCCATAAACTTTTTTTTTTTTTTTTTTTATTAATTATTTCATTTAAATATTATTTTTATATTATATAAATATAAATACAATTAAATTAATTAAGAAAATATATTCATTTATAAATAGAGGCAAATGAAATAAAAATTGACTGACTATAAATTTGACTAAAAATTATATATATATGAAAATTAAAATATAACATCTATATATGAAATATGAATAAATAAATAGAGTATTTTTAAAATTGTATATATGTATGATCAATTTTCATGTTATAAATCGAATATCTATATATATATATATATATATATATAGTTATATATCTGCTTATATTATATATTTGAATGAAAAATGATGTATATATGTATATACAAAAAAAAAAATTTATTTTCATAGCCAAAAATGTATTTACTTAATTTTAATATTATTATATCTCTGTGTCTGTATATAAATATAAATATATATATACTATATTTTGTGCATTGGCAGTTTATTCATATTTTCCTATATATTATATATACAGATAAAAAAAATATATTTTTTTTATGCACATTTAATAATCATATACACAAATCAATGAGAAAACCAAAAAAGAAAAAAAAAAAGAAGATATTTATGCAAAATAAAAATTATTATTTATATTTTTTTTATATCTCATTTCGTCTCTAAAGTATTTGGTTGTTCTACTTTTGTGTGTGTTTTTTTTTTTTTTGCAAAAAATAAATATATAAATGATAAATAAAAAATAGTACAAATAAAAAATTACTGTTTTCTTTTTTTTTTTTGTAAAAAAGAAAATATATGAAAATAAAAAAAAAATTAATTTTTTATTTTGGTTGTCGATTGGTCAATTTCTAAAGCGAAAACAATTTTTCTATATAAAAAATTGTGTATCCGCGTAAATTCCTATTGGTTCGAAAAAGAGTGGGACATTGCATTTTATTTTTTTTTTTCATTTTTATTTTTCAAGCATATATTTTTTTTTACAAAAGGTGGAGTATATGTGTATATGTGAATAATATACACACACCGCACATAATATTATATGTATACATAAATTTTTTTTTATATATACATATTTTGATATATATATATATATATAAACATAAATATCTATATATATATACATATAGATGCACATAATATATATATATATATAAAAAATCTATCTCTAGATGTGTTTTTTTATATATATATGGTATATAAAATTATGTATAGAGGAAAAACAATGGGAGAAAAATCATATATATACGAAATAATGAGATGTGGAAAGCGGTATATGCGGTCAACCTAACCATTAACTGTTTTTTTTTTTTATTTTGTATTTCATCATATATATGCATTTTTTTTTTTATTTAATATAAGACCATGTATGTGCATTCAAATCTGTTATATATATATATATATAGAGATGATACATTGGTACTGGATATGTGTACGACAAATATTATATATAAATACCTATGTATATATATTTGTATATTATTGAAAAAAATGTAGTTTTTCTTTGGTTTTTTATTTATTTCTACGATTTTTCATTTTCGTATATATATATATATATATTTTTAAAACTGAATCTATATAATAGATATATATACCTATATGCAAATGTATTTTAATATATGTAAATATCTCTATCGTATGCTTGTATATATATGCTTGTGCATTTATACAATTCATTTTTATATATTTTTATCGTATGCATATATATTATATTGTTATAAATACACAAACTTTACCACAAATTGAATGCGAAAATCATAATGTGTCTTTTAATTTAATTTTTTTTTTGGTTTTTTTTTTTTTTTTTTGATAAAAATGTAAATGAATTTTAAGGATTTTTATTTTTGTGTGGAGTTGTTGTTTCTTTTTTATATTTGAATAATTAAGAAGGTATAAATAATTTTCAATTATATATAATTATACTTTATTTAATTATTTATTGTGCGCACTTAATTTTCACGTTTATATTTTCCATTAACAATAAATTTATATTCATCATTACGCAAAAACGGAAAATTATGTATGCGGTAATATATGATATGAATTTTCCGGGAAAAGATTATATCGGGAAATGGGCAAATGTTTTTATAAATTTGCAACCAATTAACGAATCTGAACGCGTAAAAGACTATAATATCGAAAGATCTTGTTATGATATACGTTTAAGATTAAAATGATTTAATGAATATATTCCATATATAGAAGACAAATCATAACGAAAAATTAAACGATTGCCTCAAAAATTACCAATATATATATATTAATATAATGAATTATAATATATATAATCGCAATAATTGTACAAACAAAAACATTCGATATATTATATAAATATTTTTATTAATATATTAAAACCTATTTGCATAAAATAATCGTTAATTATTTTTTATTTTTAAAAATTTAATTTTTATATAATGACATTTTGATTTTATTTTCTATAATATTTTAATTCTTATTATATATTATATTATATATTTACGTCATTTCACATATATATATATTTTTATAGTCTTATATACATATCGTGATTTAATTAATTTTATAACAATATCTATATAAATCTAAAAGCATAAGTATTCATCATGCATACACGAAAGTATAATAATAATAATAATAATAATAATAATAAAAAAACAAATTGAATCCATTTATACAAATATATGTGATATACACAGCATAAAATTATATATATTAGAAATAAATTAAAATCATATAAAAACATTTTTGTTTTTTATTATTATACACAATTATTAAATCATATCATAATAATATTAAAAATAATAATCATTGTCGTATTCGTCATCATTATATTTATATTTATTAAAAGAAAAAGAAAATCATTCATTGACATACAAAGAATAGAAAAATTAATATATATATATAGAGAATATATAGAATACGAGGAGATATACAATTTGATTAATGTACTTAAAAAATAAAATCGTTAAAATCGTTAAACAAAAATTATTAATTTACATTTTATTAATCATAACATAATATAATATATACATAAATATACTCATCAGCGGCGCCGCGTAGCCAAAAATTATGGTTGTCAAAATTTTTTAAAGCAACAATAATTCGTTAAACTAAACTAATTTATGTGTTTTTAATTTCAACTAAATATCTTCTGGAATAAAAAAGCCAACTAAATATCTTCTGGAATTTCAATTTAGAACTGCTCAACTATATTCAATTCACAAATAAATTATTACTTTTAATTTGCGCTAAATATCATTAAAATGCAATATGAAATCTCCAAGTTGTTCAAAAATTAAATTAGCAACGTGAATAAATAAAAATAAATGCTCGTACTACAAAAATACTTTGTTAATTTTAAATGAGAATTATTTTATTATATATTTTCTTCTTTTACACACACTACTAATTTCTCTTACTTTTTCTCATTTGTTTTTTTTCGTATCTATATTACAGCATGTGCGATATATGAAAATGTTAGTTTACCATGTGTATGGAAGGTTGCTAAAAAAAAATATTGACAACATTCTTATAAACACACCATATAAATAAATCAAAAAGGCCACATATTTTAAACTTAACTACAATTTTATTTAGAACAAATTTTACCATTGAGTTGTTACAACAAAGCTTTGACAACTTAAATTCAAATACACATGCATATAGTTGAATTTGTATATAAAACATAATAGGATAATAGGTAAATAAAACAATATGTATGGAATGGAAGTTGTTAGTATTTTATTGTAACAACCTACTGATTAAATGTGTTGGTGTTCTAAATGAAATTTGTGTTTAGAAGAATGTTGTCAACATTTATTTTTAACATAACTAGATGCATTTAAAATCAATTCTATATCGAATAGTACGTGAAGTTAAAAAAACTTTTCGCAAATTTTAAGGACATTTTTAAGGATTTTTTTTTAAATATTGAATTTTTAAAGTATTTTTTCGTAAAAATCTAGTTGTCATCTGACAACTAGGACATTACCAGGTTGCGCTACTAATACTCATATATAAATATATAGATATATAAAGATATGGAGACCTAGTCTATTGTATAAATATTTTTAATATATTTTATAATATGCATTATGAATTAAAGAAAAAAAAATATAAATTAAATATATACTAACAACAATCACAAGAACTTAACTCCTTTTTTATTAAATATACAATTTTATTTTTTTTTTTTTGCCGTTGAGTTCGTGAGTGATCATCAAAATAATAAATTACCTTATTAAAATTAACATACAAAATAAATTTAATATTCAAAGAGTACTTATACAGATTAAAAAAAATAAATATAAATGAATTTATATGGCTATATAAAAAAATAAAGAATAACAAAAAAAAAAAAAAACAAGTAATAATATATATTTAAAATAAAAAAAAAAAAACTTATAAGTAACTTAAATGTGTAAATACACATTTACTTATAATTCAAAGAATAAATATCATCTTTCAGAATCATTAACAACTACAATTATATATCTATATACGCATATATATATACAATACGAGAATTTCATTAGAGAAGGTACATATATATAAAAATAAAAAAAAATTATTTTAAAAATTGTTTATAAATAGTTTTATAAAGAAAATTTGTGATATTCTTGATATAATAAATAAATAAATATATGTATAGTATAAGAAAGCAAGCAACAAAATATGGATATATATATAGGATAGGAATATGTTTTACATTGTATATATATATGTTATAGGCATATATGCAGATGTAGGTATTATTTTTTTATTTTTTTTTAATATAACTTCATATAAAGTGTATTTTAATAAGAAAAATTGTAATAAATTATATCTTGTGTATTTCATTTTAAATTTATAAAATTAATAATAATAAAAAATTATTAATAATAATTCTAAATGATTTTTTTTTTTCATTATAAATTTTTACATTTGTATTTGTGCTTTGTTGTTGATGTTGTTGATGTTGTTGGTATTTTAAAATATAATGCATGCATAAAAAATGTAATCACAGTACAAAAAAGCTTGTACATTTTTATATTATGATGATGTAGAAAATTGTATAAATGTGGGAGAAGCAGCAATACACAAAAATTATCACGCACATAATATCTTATATATATATACATATAACATTATATGTATGTATAAAATGAATAAAGTTAAATAAAAAAAAATATTAAATTAATTATAAGATCCGCCATAATATTATTATTAATAATAATATCGTTTTTTTTTTATATACAATTTAAACATATATATATCAAAAATATTAAGTAAGTAAGTATATATACAATACGTATTTAATTTTTACCAATCTTACTATATATAGATATATATTAAAATACAAACACATTCATAATATTAAAAATACTTGGTTTTTTTTTTTTAAATAATATTCTACATGGATATATTATTCTTATTATTATTATTATTAGTATTAGGTGTATTTATAATATTATATAAAATTATAAATATACGTTTATTATAATTTGTATTTATTATATCCATTATAATGTATACATAAAAAAAAAAGTAGTATATCCATATTACAAGTTCATTGTCCTCATTTATTATTTTTATTTTTATTAATGCAAAACATATATACATATATGTACATAAATTATATAGTTTCTGTGTATATTGCGAGCGTAGGTATATAACAAAAAAAATTTATTCATATATATATATAGAAATGCAAGTAAATTATAATAAGGAATTCGCGATAATTACAATGAGTGATTAATTGATTGCATTTAAAATGCATTAATTTATACATATATATATACATTATATGATTATATATGTTTGGTTTTATTTTTGTATATTATATGTATTATTGTATTATTATTACTATATATATTGTTTGTGTAGTATAAAAAAAGATCGCATTTTCTTGTATCAATGACTCAACTATATATATATATATATTTATTTATTATATATGGTTGGTTGTTATGTTGATTGTTGTTGGTATTTATTTTTATAATAATGCATTTGAATATATCTGTCTGTATTGCTGTGTATAGTGTATATAAAAAGAATTTAATCGTGTTTTCACGTAAATATATAATATATATAAATAAAATATCAATGGTATAATATCGCGCTTTATATACGCAGAAAATGAATATTTATGTTTTGAAAAATTATACACACAAATAATTTATCCATATTTAAGTATATAAAATAAGAATTATAATAATATACCGCGATTATCGCATTTTTCAATATAAGTATAATATGTATATACGCATATATAACAGAGATGACCAAACTATTTATTGTATTTAGTATAATATTGAGAAGAAGATAATGAAATAAAATGATTCTGATTTGATATAGAAAGTATACGTTCGATTTTATGGTAAATGAATCGTCATCAGGTTCAGATTTTCCCCGATCCCCGATTTAAGGACAAATGTTTCGCTTTATTTTTATCTATAGATCTTCTCTCCCCTAAAAAGAATTCGGCCTAATTTTTTTTAAAGAAAATTCTGTATAATTTTATGTAAAAAGTGCCCAAACATTTATACCGCGTTTAATCATATATGATTCGATATAAATATAAGATATGTACATATTTGTAAAATGAATATAATACATGTATATATATAATAATAATTATGTTACTTATATTTACTAATAATATATATATATATATATATATATGATGCGAAGATATTAAACAACATACTATATGTTAAGAAATTATAAAAATTTTAATTTCTCAGACACATAACAATTATTACAATATTTTACTTATATATATATGTTAAGTTTCTATAATACATCCTATATGTTGAATATTTATACATATCTAAATCTAGAATTTATTGGTTTATTTTAATTTTTGTTTCATCCGGAAAATTATATATAAAGGAATCTTTAGATTCATGCGAAAATTCCAGTCCATTTATACGTATAAAGAACTATATAGATTCGATAAGTATAAAATGGCATTAAGAAAATAGTCTCAATTTTATAATATAGGAACATTTTGATGGAATTTTAATAGTTATAACTAAAATTTGTTATTCAATGTATAATTGAAACATAATACAACAATATGGTTATAATTTGTATGTTGTTATTATAATTTGGTTGTACATAAAGATATGTATATTCCATATATGTATATATTATTAACGGATATCGAATGCAATCATCAAAATATATGTCTATAATTTTATTGCAATAATCCATACCAACCATAATGTATGTATATTTATACATATATATGTGCTTATAAAACATACCGGCTTTTATATCTATATAAAATCTATATATATTTATTGCTTTAGGTTATTGATTCCATTTATAAATCGTGTAAATTTATATGGCTTTTTATTATATATATATATATTGATATTGTTGATTGCGTGCGTTATTGATCATATATATATATATACTTCTCTTCATTTATATATACATACATATAGTGGATTTTCGTTATGTTTGTTTTGTTTTTATAATATACCTATATCGAAACAACAAAATAATATACACATATTGTATATTTACAAATTTTGATGGATTAATATCAATGTAACATAAATATATATATACTATATACATATTTTGATATTATATGTATGTATGTATATATACTGACTGACATATATTTGGACGCGAAATATATATGGATATAAATAAATGAAAATACAAACAACACAAAAAAAAAAAGGATAATTGATAGATTTGTAAGTTTTTTTTTCGTTGATTTTTATTATCTATATCTAAAGTGAATGTTATAAATAATACAAGTCTTTTTGGGCGATAGTAAAAAAGCAAGATGTTTATTAAGCTATAGCTATAGTGTCTATATATATGAAATCTCTTAACATAATATAAGATTTGTTTTTTCTTTAAAATAAATTTTTCGTATATTATCAGATAAATATAATTTAAATATTTTCTCTATATTTGAAAAAAAAAACTATAACAATAACATAATAAAATAATATGTTAAATAATAAATTTGATATAATATAATACGGATAATATACATATGTTGTTATATATAGAATATTATTGTTTATAAACCTCATTACAAACCGCATAAATAAAACAGAACATAATAAACATTTTATATATACATACATGATATGATATATATTATAAATATATAATTGTTTAATAACATTAATTATATATACTTTGTGAATGTATTTATATAAGTATATTGAATATGAATATATATCTATAGATATATTTATTACATATATAGTTTTACTAAAATATCATTTGTATACACACGTGCATTTCAGTTTTGTCTTATTATATTTCATATATACATATATTTATATTCTACATATTTATATTACATGATATGTATATACGATGCATGTTTTATATAAATATATACAAGTACACATTATTTTGCAATCAATTATTAAATGTATATACAGGCGGCTATAAAATATACCACAGTCATAGAGTCTCGGTGATGAGATTGGAGGAAAACAATGCGGCTGTATTTTGGAAAATTGTATTTTATGTGAAAGTTTTGTTAAAAAAAATATCATATCTTAATTACATATAAGACTATTCAATCACGGCTCTGGCTATGTTTGTGGTAACATTTTATAGCCATTTCGCGTCTATTCTTATTTCTTAACATATATAGATAAAGTTGGTCAAATTTTAATGGTATATTAATATGTTAATAATATTAATTAATTAATATAGACATTGACTGAAAAATTTCTTTATAAAAATATTCGTATAAATCAAAAATGAATTAAAATACAAATTTATTGATTATAAATATTGATATAAATAAAAGTATAGGTATATACGATTTCAGTGTAAGTGCATTAATATATAAAATTTCTTAAGTATATAAATTTTAAAAGACGTTATCAAAAAATAACATTGCACCGCACCACCAATAACAATAAGATCATCATCATAATATAATAGAATCGCAGTATATTATAACTAACTAAATATATATATATATATATATAAAACAATAATATTATAAATTATAATCTTCATTCGCATATTTATATATAAACTGAACTGATATACATAAATAATTTATGCGCTTGATATTATATAAAATATAATATACTCATGACAAAATGATTTATGTTGCATTTTCTTAATTATATGTTTCTTATATTTTATATATTTATATATATTATATATAAATAAAATGAATTATGAATTTTATATATATAATAATATTATAAAAGATGCGGCTAAATTTTGTGCAAACCTAAATTATATCTTCTTCTATATCTGTATATAAATATATATAATATTATTTACAAAATAATATATATAAAACATATAGCTCTCACTATATATTATATTATGCATTATGTATAATTAATTATATCAAAACCCATATATATATATGTATAAATATATGAATATATAAAATAAAATTAGTTATTAATTTTCTTATTATCAGTTTTCCCTTTTTGTCTGTCTGTGCATTTATATTAAGAATTATACATATATTCGTTCGTTCTTATATCAGAAATATATATATAATTAACCGCATACATTTTAAATGGGTATTTTTTTTTTTCTTGTATTATTTTCAAAAAATATTTTATCTCAGTTTTGTGAAATAATTAAATATCTGTATAAATGTATATAAAGTCTATTAATTGTTGTTAGATATATATATACAATCGCTACGCGGTAATATTAAGTTATTATATACACATATATTTTTTAAAACAATATAAATAAATGTTTAGGAATCACTTAAACATTTTTCATTATATACATACATCTATCTATATAGTACACTCTAACTTTTAATTATATATGCCTTTAAGGTATATATGCTGCTTCAAAAAATGTATATATATGTAGATACATTTATTTGAAATCACAAAATATATTTAATTCATCTTAAAATCCATATAAACTTTTTCAAATAAATTAATCTTTTTTTTTTGAGGTTCTTTTAGAGTCTGTTGATGTTATGTTATATAACATATATAGTTAGATTTAACCAAAATATATACTTTTATTTATATGAACATAAACACAATATCTGTCTGTTTAATATAAATCAAAAAAAAAAAAAATAATATAATTATTAATATTATATCTTTGATTGCTGATGTATATATATGAATTTCTATATATATAAATGATTTTCTACAATTAAACTTAATATTATGGATTAAATTTCGAATATATGTTACCTACCATGAATAAAATTTAAATTTTCTTCCACATCAACATCAAAATGATATTGAAACAAACGGATTGTTGGAACATTATT
Organism: Dilophus febrilis; assembly: GCA_958336335.1. Classification (NCBI taxonomy): domain Eukaryota; kingdom Metazoa; phylum Arthropoda; class Insecta; order Diptera; family Bibionidae; genus Dilophus; species Dilophus febrilis. The sequence goes on from OY284472.1 coordinate 38,315,232, forward strand.
CTTATTTAAATATAAGCAACCGAATCAGATAATACTTATAATATAGAGTTCTTTCAATGGCCTCTTAAAATGTATCATTCAGTATATAAATAATAAAATAATTTTAATAATCGATATGATATTATATGTATATTTATTTCAAATTGCATATAGGAGATATTAATTATATATCGATACATGAATAATTATGATTATATAAAGAAGGTTAATGTTTATATTTAAAAAAAATTCCATTAACATTTTAATCATAATCAATATACAATATATTATAATTTAGATTAACAATCCATATATATATTATTTTATATACTCCGATATACATATAAAAAATGTATTTAACAGGTACATTTGAACAATTCTGAATCATTTTTTATATTATACAATATAGATATATACATTTCAAATGTACATAAATGTACAACATTTGTACATAAATTCATGTATATAATATATATATAAAAAAATATCCACGTGCTTTTGATGAAATACATATACAAAAAAAAAAAATAAATAAATAAATAGCTATTTAGCAAAAAAAAAAACATCATCTCTATATATATAATAAATAAAGATATATACTCTTATTATATCAGCAAAATACATCGCAGAGAAGAGATAGTATAAAAAAAAAAAGATAACATTTTTATTTTACCTGTTCATTGTTGTTATATATATATATTTTTACCTTTCTTTTTTTTTCTTTTTTTTTGTTATTGTTTGTGTTTATCTCATCATTTGTCGCATTGAATTGTTGTATTATTTTTATATTGTTTTAAATTTTTTTTTTTTTTTATGTATACCTTTATGTTTCTTTTATTGATGCGATATTTGTGTTTAAAAAAAAAATAAATAAAATAAATTTAAATTACATTTTTATTTGTCTCTTTCTCCTCCGTAAAACATACAAATAATAATAAATTCCCCTGCCGATTGTTATGTGATTTGTACTTTTTTTTATTTATTTTTTTTTTTACACAATCATGAAATTATAAAAAAAATAAAAAAAGAAAATGTAAATAAATTAAATGAAACTCCGCCTATGATGATGATATGCCTATATATAAAAACAACGTATAACGTTTATAACAATTTATATAAATTGTATTTTCTGATAAATACCTTTATTATTTATTATTTCATGACAAATTTTTGATGTACATATTTTTTTTTTTTTTTAGAAAATTTATATAATTTATATATATGTATATATGAGAAAGATGATTCGATTAAACAGAAAATGAATTTGTAAAAAAGGTAATTGATGACAATAATAAATGTATATTTTTGAACATTTATAGGTGAAAGAATGCGTCTATATATAATATATGCAATTTAAAAGGAAAACATATTGTATTCTTTTATATGCGGTTATTCAAATTATTATTGTCTACATACATATTTCTGTATAATAACAAATAAGTTAAAAAAAAATAATAATAATAATAATAAATTATAAAAAGTATTGTCTGTGTATGTAATAATCATAATAATAATAAATATACTATCAATTCAAAACAATGAGAAAAAAATATCCCCCAAAACAAACACATAATTTTTGTATACTTTATCAATGTCCAGCTAACCCAAATCTTTAAAATAATATTGTTGCTGTTGCCTTGAATATTTCTTTCCATTTCCTCTATATATAACATATATACATCTCTTAAAATTAATGGTATATAATATTGCACATACATATATGATGAGAATATATGTAATATTATATTATAGTCCACATAACAAATTCAAATACATATATTTAGTTATATCTTTTAAATTATATAATTTAACATATAAACCCTTTCATTTTGAATAACATATATGTAAATATAATATATGCTGCTGTTTATATAATATATATATATATCTAAACACCCCTATCCTATGCTATATCTATATATGTATAACTATCCACCCTCATTAGATAGTGGTACCACATTTGCATATTCCAATTTTGTATTCTATGAGTTTGAATATAATTTATTAATTAAAGTAAGTTTACAATATCCACACACAATGTTATATTATTACACACAAGTAAGACTATGTATATAGCTTTATATATATAATTATATAACATATTTATATAGTGTAAAATACATCATATATGTATATCTATACAGTATAAATATAGAGAAATAAACATATATCTATCTAAATCTATTCTATATATATACAGAAGATGAGCAATATATATATATATATATATATATATATATATGCATATATATACAGATGTGGCTTTTATTGCAGAATATATTTTAATATATACATTATATAATTGTACTATATGGATGTATATACATATATAGAAAGAGAAATATTTACATATTTGTTGTATATTTATCTATATATTACTTCATTTATAAATAAATTTATTTATATAATATCTTCATCTAGATATATCTATATATATATATACCTCTAACATATCTATCTATTAAAATATCTGCTTAACACACGTATTTAAATGTATATTATAACAAATTTCTATCTATCTATCTGTATTACATATCAAAATAGAATTAACATTTTAGTTTTTTTTTTTTTGACTATATAAAATATAATATCAAATCAAAATTGGACAAAGCAAATTGTTACAATATATATATAAATATATATAGATGCGTGTTCTATATATATTCTTATCTAAGGGACATATTTTTACATATCATTAAAATTTATATATATTATTATATATCCTCGCATATATACATATATATATATATATATATATATAAATAAATACATTTACATATATACAGTATAATATTAAAATTTCTACATATAATAATAATAATAATAATGATAATAATAATAATGATAATGATGATAATAATATAGTAATATAATATAACCTTTTGTTGGTATAGAAAAAGAAAACACAAGAATATATATATAGGTTTTATATGGTTTTACGGAACTTGGGATATATAAAATTCTCGATATAAATATATATATATATATAACAATTTATTTAAATTACTTGTATACATTTTCTATATATTTCGCTACATTTGTATATATTTATATACAAATATTTTCACATACATGACCGAGGTGTAAGTATTATATTCTCTGCGTTGACGATAAAAAGATGAAAATTAAAGGTATAAAATCAAAAATAAAAAGACATTTATCCCCCCTCATATCATATATATATTGTATATATATAATATTTAGAATGAAATGAGGTCATTATATTATGTGTCCTATATGATATTAAATTTGTATAATTTGATGTGAGAAACATCATTAAATTCTAAATCATTTGTATTTTACCATATATAGGTATATAGGTATATGTAAATAATATATAAAAGTAATTTAGATAAATTTTCAAATGTATCTATATATATTTTTGGTACCTTTCAAAATAATACGTAAATATTTTGATAATTATGTATTATATTATAAGTATATATATATATATATAGATAAAATAATCTAAAATAATGTGAATTTAAATTGACGATTAACAGAGGAATTAAAGAATGATTATTTTTTTTTTACTTTAAATTATTTTATTTTACCACATATGTAATGTAATTCGATATATAACCTTTTCTCTATTATAACTATATTTATATATAAGGATCAGTTTATAAAAGACATATAAAATCTTTATAGCCATGTCCATTTTTATATAGGTTCAATCAAAATCCTATGCTAATATTCATGATATAGTTGATAACCAAACAATTTAAACCAAACCTAAACCTTGTATGTTATTTTGCATTTATTTTAAATTTCAATATATTTATAGATAAATTATATATATATATATATGAATATATAAAATAAATAAAAATAGTTTTAACGTATATATAATTATATTAAAAACTAAAATAACCAGTTAATATTTATATATATAGAAAGTTGAAATTATTATTAATAAATTTAATATAATCTTTATTCGTTCATGTAAAGCGCGTGTATATATATAACATATTCAAATTAGACAAATTATTATACAGCGCCACAGTGATAATTTGAACAAAAATATAAAATTGTCAATTTAATTTATAATTTTATCATATTACATATATAGAAATCTTATATATAGAAAAATAAAGGTGAATATGCTTATGTCTATATGTATAAATGCGATAAATGAATTAAACAAAATTGACCGCGGTTTTGATATATAACCATATACCGCAGATACATTTATAATATAATGTTCAATATACAAAAAAAAAAAAACTGTTTTTAAAATATATATTGATTTATAAATTATATATACGAATTGAAATAAAATGGATATATTTACTTCAATTAATATTTTCTTATGTATATACGAATTTTAAATTTGAATTCAATAATATAAATATATTATTAATCAATTTATTTGTCAACTTTTTTTTTTTTTTATTATATTTAAATACAATTCTTATATAACTTTATATAATATCTCTACATCTACATTTATTAAGAGTATATATTTACGATAGAGTTTATGTAAAAATATACATTAAAATTAATTAAAATTGATAATATGATTATTATATATATACAATTATACATATATGGTTTTAACAATAACATTTTAATGTAAACCTTTATTATATGTATATATATATAATACCCGGACTCTGGACATCGGTTCTTATAAATATGTGTATGTATGTTATGTATGTATGTATATATAAATGGAGCAAACAAAAAAAAAATTATTTTAAACTTTATATAAATGAAATATAATAATAACATTATGAAAACTATTATAATTATATAATGAAAACTTCATGTAAAGTATATCGAAATATATGTACATTAACGATATATATATATATATGTGTATGCATACCCAGTCAGTGAAAATAGAAGTAATGCTTCTGAAAGATGGTGTTTGAGAAGGTGTTCATAAAACCAAACGAACTCACTTACCAAAAATGTTACCAAAAAATGCATTCAGAAATAAACCCAAGAAAGTACTTATGATAGAATGTATATTTATAAGGTGCTGACGAGGTTTTCCCATTAAGGTTTTCTCATCTTACAAGAAAAGGCATTCTGTAGGCTAACTGGGTATATAAATATATGAGTATATATATTATTATTAAATTTATATATAGTCTTTATATATGAGTATGGTATATTATACTTCTTGTATATAATAATGTTAAATATTGACTTGCAAAATATTATAAACTTTATATATATATATATAAATATATAATAATGGACAGTGGTCAGTTTCCTATAATAATATAATAATACTCATACTCATAATATATTACATAATAATAATTTTATGTATCTATATACATATTTATATATGGATGTTGTTTTAGAGCTATTTACTAAATAAGTTTAACTATATATATATGTATACCATATATATATATAAAGAAGATGTTGTTCTTGTTTGTTATTAAATTTTATAGTTAATATAACCTCCTAAAGGAAAATTTACATTTTCAAATATTATTATTATTATTATTATTATTGAAAAGATAGAGTATCGATTTATATGATATTATAACTATACATATGTTAACCAGGCCCGCAACTTCTATATTAAAACATATAGTTTTTGCTATGCAAGGGTTCTATTAGAAACACCATATAACTATATAGGGAAACGGTTGAGTTATCCTTTAACGTTCAGGAATACATTCGATAGATAATTAAATTCTTTAAAACTTCTCCCTAACCTTTCAAATGGGGTTGTAGAACAAATTCTTTTTCTATTTATCTTGTTTTTTGTATTATTTTTAAAAATAAATTAAACTAATTTTTTTTTTAAATATAAAAGAGAATATATAGATAATTGTCTATAAAATTTTTGAATATACTTCTGATTTCTTATTTCTTTACATACATAATCGTGTTTATCATTATATAGAATATATCTCTATTAATTATAATTATATATTATATAATTAGACAAAAACATTGAACTAATATTATATGTATTTTATAAATACATATAAATACATTTTATAAATACATACAATAATATACGCATGATAAAAAATCAGCAGATTTTGTCACCACCATAACATATAAATATTCATCATATAATAGATAATTTTAATATTTATTTTTGAAAGAAATATTATTTAATTATATACGTTTTATTGATGAAAAAAGAAATCTATTTATGTATAATATAATTACAAAACAATGACTGTATACTAATATATAATTATTTATATAATAAAATTTATATTTTTTCAAACAAAATAATTTGTTTATGTTTTTTTGTATTTATAGCATTTATTTATACAATGTATATAGTATATATAGGATAATTATATAATAATATGTATATCTATATATATATATCGTTTTTGATTATATATAATATTATTTGTATACATATATATGTACTAATTAATAAATTATTGTTTTAAATAATAATAAATTGATTGATTTATTTATTATATTGTGTTTATATAAATGTAATTTTTCGTATATGATGAATATAATGATTCGTATATGATGTATATATATACAAATACTTTATATTGAATAAAGTGATGATGATTGAATATAATAAGTGTATAATTAATTAAGTGATATAATAAAATTTAATTTACAATTTTGTATATATATGCGTCAAATAAAATTACGTATTTATAAGAATTTTATATTTCATATAAACCTATAAATTATCGTATAAATTTAAATACATAGAATTTGTTATTCTTATATTATTAATAAAAAAAATGATATTCAAATTACATTATATTGCAATATATATAGATATTGATTATCACATCTTTGGTGGTAATTGAATATATATGGAATTTTATGATGTGAAGGAATAATCATTTCATTATTATGATTACGAGGTAGTTCATATAATTATGAGGAATGGCCCGCATTATCGTGTATTGGGTTTTTGTACGTTTATTGATATAGAAAATCATTATAATAATTTTTAATTAAACAGATGGTGGGTGATAGAGCCGAACCCTATATATATATAATATCATATTTTTTTAGTATATACATAAATATAATTAAATAATTTATATTAAACTGTCAACGCGTGAAATTTTAAATTTTTAGTTGAACAAATAAATAAGTACCTTTATAATTGCCACTTAAAAATAATAAATAAAAAATCACCTATCACACAAATATATTTTTATATAATTTGTGATGTATTATTGTGATATTAAGAGCAAATTGACAATAATTAATAAATGCATTGAAAAGAAAATGAAAATATAAAAATAAAATCAAATTTATATATTCAATTATAATTATATATATATATATATATATATAGATGGATGGTGTTTGTTTGAAGAGCTTTACACACGTATTTTCTTTTTTATTAATTCTTTTATTTATATTTGTTTATTATATTCTTCTTATGTATATAATATTATCATATTATTTTATTATATATTTACAAACAATAACCATTATATAATAATGAACATCATCGCGGTTTATCCATATATATGATAAATATACAATGTTTTATACGTGTGACAAATTACATTGAAATTAAAAGCAGTGTAAAAAATATATCTCTATGAAGACAATATTGCAAAACACATCATATGAATATAAATAAATAATTTAACGCATGAAAATATAATTAACAATATATGGAATGTGGAATGGTACACGAATGAATAGGATATTCAATTTTTATTTTATTTATTAATATAATATACATACTATTGAGTAAAGAATTTTGACGCGTCTTTTTAAAGTGGTATAATAATATAATGATATTGAAGAGTCGGACTATTTTCATGTACAGAATTAATGTTCTTACAATCGCTAATCATATATATATATGATGATGGTGGTTATGGTTTACAAAAGGAATGATTTTCTTTTACAATTTCCATATATACTCACAAGGATTAAAAAAAAAGTTTTTCTACTTTGCTACCAAAAAAAAAAAATATTATAAACCACCAGTTCGTGTTCAATTTTTAATGGTATATACTAAAAACAATCCGGATCTTTCTTAACAGTATATGGTGATTATTCATATATATCATTCCTATATCACGCTTTATAGAAACTCAAGTATCTGAATTATATATGAATAAAATTCAAATTCAACGCGTATCTATACGCACTTATCATAGCATATCACTTTATTTATATACACATACGTATAGTGTTGATTTATTAATCTCGTCGTTGTATTTTTATAACCAAATCAAGTTGCGTATTTATTTATATATATATAAATACCGATTCGTATTCGACTTTGTATACATATAAGTATAATATTGAAACAAACAAAAAAAAAAAAAAAGAAAAGCAAAACATTAAAATAATTTTATTATTCTTATTATACACATTCGAGTTATTTATATTTTTTGTATTATACATATGATATGCGAAAAGTTAAGAGTAAATTTTGTAGTGACTCTATTTGACGTATATTTATATATAGTTATGATGGTTAATATATCAATGCAGACACCATGAAATCAATAATAGAAGATTCCAATTGCATTCCAATTGTAAATTGTATAGGCCATTTCACACAACGGAGGGTTAAATCAACTACTTTACCGTAGAAATACTTTATTTATCTATAATTTAATTTATTTTATAAATTTTTACATATATATACAAATGATTCATATAGTTTTTTTTTTTTTGATGATATTTACATCAAAACTATATTTTATAAATATATAAATGTGAATAAATAAAAGTTATTGTACATATATAGACATTTAATTTACACTTTTATAGATATGTGTATATTATTACTATATATATAAGAGCTGTGTAATTTACTTATTTTTTTTGTCAGAGAATTTCAAAAAAAATCTATAACTTTAAATTTATGATCAATAATCAATATATATATATATATTATTTTTATCTCTAGAGGCGATAATATGATTTTTTTTTAATTGAAATTATATTATTATTATTATTATATTTTTGTATACAATATATATTCCGTACGGTTGTTACAGAATAAAAAATATTTTTGACAGATTTATCTAAAAAAAATAAAGAAAAAATTGTTTCTTGTCTTTTATTTAAAACGATTACAAATTAATTTTTTTCTTCTATATATATACATGATATTTATAATTGATAAATTTGATTATATTTATATATATTTGAAATGTTCATTGATTTATTGCATAAATAAATCACGGCAAAATATCACGATGTTATAAAATTAAATAATAATTTTCTCTATAATGTTACGCATATACTTTAATATGATATAAACTCACAGGGAAATATGTTTAATAAACATAAACGTACTTCGAAAACTTTTAATATATGAGGTTTCTGTAAAATAAACAAATTTGTTTTTGGTGACAAATTATACCTATATAGATTATTATCTGATCTTTTGTAAAAAACAAACATACTTTATCCTTCATATAATCATAATTCCTTGGACATAAACATTTCTATATAAATTAATTTAATTTTTTTTGTTATATATTTATAGAGTTAATTTGAATTATATATTTATAAATATCGCGAATATATCATTAATATTTGAATATATGAATATATATATACATATATTTTGTTTTTTATTTATTTAAAACCTTATATGTACGTGCACTTAATAAAAATTTCATTATTTTTTGTGTTTGATAAACAAAAAATAAAAATAAATTCCATTCCAATCCCATACTCAAATATTCAATAATTTTTTTTTTAGTTTATTTTTATTAAATACACATTGCATCTGCATTTTATATATATATATAAATACACATACTCTATATATGATAAAGGACGAAAATATATGGATTGCTCCATAATGTATATATGATGTATATATATAAACTCGCGCTGTCCAATATAATATATATATATATATATATATGTTTTACACACGTATATACATATATATCATATACTGATTAAAAGAAACACGAACGCGATCCAAATTTATTGATTTTTTTCCATTCAATAAAATAAAAAACAAACAAAACAAAAAAAAAAGGACAAAATGAAAATACAAAAATAATGTTGCTTGAATATACACTTATTTTACAAAATAAAAAAAATTTTATACATATATATAGACGAAAAAAAAAAACACAATTATATCATATGCAGGAAAAACTGAAATACTAATCTAAAAAAAAAAAAAAATGAAAAATATAAATATATGGTTCGATTTATCCAATATCCATATGCATATATATATGCTTTATATAGATAAATAAAAACATATATATATATAGTATATATAGGTGTAGAAAAATCCCTATAAAAAACTCAAATATATATAGATAGATAGATAGATACATATATAAAGTGAATGGCGAAAATTATATATATATATCGATATATATATATGTATATATATTTAAATCCAAATGAACACCCAATTTTTTTTTAAAACGCGAAAAAAAATCAACTTTATTAACACCATATATATATATACAGAGTCATCCCGATATCCATCCTCAAACCTTTATAAATATATTTTTTATAAAAAAAAAATTATATTATATAGTGTATTTGTGAATTCCATAAACATTTATTTGCGTATTTTTTATATATATATATGTAAACTTACATTTAGACTCTTGTGTTTTCAATATATTTATATAATGTGATACAAATATATATATATAGATATATAGATAGTAGTTTATCATATATAGCGAATGATGGTCATATAGAGTAAGTATAAAATGTATAAAATGGATTATAATTTTCACTGCTGCGATATACTTTCTGTATAAATATATGTGCAATTTTTAAAAAAATTATATCCTCTATATATATATATATTTACAGATAGATAGATTTTTTATATGTGCATTTTCGCTTCATTTAAATTATATATCATTTATTATATATGTATATTTTTGTATATATATGATAAAATGTGCAGTTAATAAGGAGTTTGGGTTACGTACAATTTTTTTTTATTTTTCTATCTATCTATATATAGTTACAAATAGTATATTGATATATACAAAACAAAAAGAGTTATAAATATTTATTACATATATATATATATTTATGGATTAATGTTTTTGAATTATACACCTCTATATATGTATATAATTTTTTTTTTATTTTGCGTTTATTTAAACAGACATTTGAACAAACATGTATTTATCGATAATGTTTATAAAAAAATAATATATATACAAATAAACCATTATAAATTGTACTATATAAAAAAAAACTATACACACAGTACATTTATTTATAACAATGTAATTTTAATATATATACAGTATAGTTAAAGACAAAAATTTGTTTTATTATATATGTATATAAACATTTTTTTATTTATTTATATTTAATAATATAAATTATCTGTTTAAAAATGGTATATATTGTTCATTATATACCTGACAAAATTTGCATAACATTGATAAAATTCATTGATATTTTTCAAATGAGCTTCACAAAATCAAATTTTTACTATATATGTAACAGTATTTTCCTTCAAAATACATATTTTTGATGGAACACACATCACACATTCTGCTAAATAAAAGCCCGATCTTTTTATCGAAAAAAAAAATATCCTAAACAAATGCAAAATAAAACTCAATACAACAATTATATGATTTTCATATATGATTTTTCCGAGAAAATTTTCTTTTTTAAAACAAATTGAGAAAATTACAAAAATATCGTTAACTTGCTAACCAATTAACGGATCTTGATGACTGTACCACCAATGTAAAGGTATTTTTAAACTCTACCAGAATAAAATTAAGTATCGAAGTTCATAAGGAAAAAAATGTCATAATTTAGGGAAAAATAAAAATAGATAAAAAATGCATCTATATTTATTAATTTTTCCAATATAGTATTACATATAAAATGTGTATACTTTTTTCCATATTTGTATTATTTTCATCAACCATATATAAGTTATTTCTTTTTTCCATTTTAAATATATAATATATATATATATATATATATATACATTAACCATTGTTTCTCCCATAACAACACAAATAACAAATCAATAAAAATTAATGTAAAAACTTTTTTATTTAAAAGCAAAAAATCATATACATATGTATATAGTTTGCAGGCGAATGGTCATAATGGTATGGATTTATATTTATTTATAAACAAACAAAAAAATCTCATTTTTTTTTTTGGTCCAAAAATGTTTTAAAAATCTAAATAAACTTCATAATCAATATAATTTATCTATATATATATATATATATATAAATATTTATTTGTGTTGTTGAAATTGTGTCGTCGATTGGGGGTTTTTTTGTTGTTGAATATTTATAAACTTATTTTATATATTTCGTGTATAAACAATTGTTTTTTTATTTATTATATGAATCTATTATATTTAAGATTGCATTTTATAACCACTATATATATTTATTATAACAATTTTATATATAATTAATAGACATTCTTTTTTAAATACAACGGAATATGGAAAATTCTATTTTATAATTTTGTTAAACGTTTTTATTTTTCTATATATATATATATATATATATTTACATAATATATACTATATAATAAAATTAATATTTTACCTTTATATATAAATTTTATTATTTATATATATGTATATATTTATGAAAAATTATAAGTAATTCAATAAATCAAAAACTTTATAATTATATCTAAACATAATTAACAAACTTTTCTCTATATTTGCCGGATAATTCATTTATACACATTTATAGAAATATATATATATATATATATGTAGTTATATGAAATTATATATATATATATATATATATAAATTTGTAGAAATATATATTTAAATTTTTAGTTGTATTACACGAGATGTACACTATATAAATATATATATATAATAGAAAATATATTATGTTAACTCACGTACATATATATAACATTCCAATTGCAATATAATGTATGTATATATTTATATTAGTTTAGAAAGATATATGAAAGATATTTTATATATTATTAATATAGTTATCTATATATATATATATATATATATGTGTATTTATTATTTTCATTTGTATATACATACATATTCCTTTATCTATATATGAATATTATATAAAATTATAAACCCATAACACAGAATATATTAATAGAATGCATACAGCTGTATAGCAGACAGCGCAGAATACAACTTTACAAAGTGGACAACATAAGTAAGTTATTGCCAAAACTGGAACTATAACTATATACATATATGTGTTTAGTTTTGTAGCGGAAGTAATTGAATTACTATATTATATGAGAAAATTTATCCTGAATATTGTAAAATATCACTCAGATATAAATATACATGTATGTATGTATATACATATTTAAGTATAAAATCTAACCATATATAGTCGAGTAAATGTATGTATATATAAATTTATTTTATTACACATATTTATATGTTTATAAGTATAAATTTATATATGCATATATCAACTGGATACATCTATATATATAGATGTATATTCATATTTATATATATATATATATATATATAAAATCATCTCTTGGATGAAACAACAAAATATATATATAAATATGTATATGAAGTAGTCACGTAGATAGATTGAAGCTCATTAGCATTTAAATGAGATATATAATATCTATATATAGAAGAATTATAATATATATATATATATATGTAGGATAGGATTCTAAATAATATTATACGTCCTATATTTATGTGTACATACATTTAATATTATTTATATACGTATGTATATATGAATGTACAATAGATTTTAATTCTATGTATATGTATACCTATATATTTATATATATCTAAATTTTATATATATATACTTATATAATATTGGACAAAGTTTAGGGGATTTTAATCAAGAGTTATTATAATAATATATTTTCCATATATATGGTATATACAGCCGCATATATAATATACGAAAATTTTATGTAATTTAAATATACACACATTTTATATATGTACATATATTTATATGTAATGTACGTACATAATTCGAGAGATGTATTAAATTAATATATTCTATATACATATATAATAATATATTAAATTTATATATATATTTATATATATATATATATATATAAAATAAGTCGTATATATGATGTGTATATGCGTTTATATGTAAAATGTATCTATATATATATATATATATATATATATATACGCGACGGACACCTTTACAAAATTATAAATATTATTATAGTAGACTTTATATACAGGTTCGTTCCTGGCCATTATATTTCGTATTGTTCAAGTTATGAAATTTTTACTGATAATTTTTACAAATTTTACCCTTCACTTTGATCGCCCATAATGGAAATGAAAACTCTGTTCATATAGTAAGACCAGGCCTGACTTTATATATATATATATATACAAACAAATATAATATCAAAAGATTATTTAAATGTTTTTGTTCAAATTAATTGTCGGAAAATGGGAAATTGTACGTGCATTTATATATACATATATATATATATAGATTTATTTTAATATAAATATACAAAGTAAAACGCATTATATTAAAATATTAGAAAATTTATATATGCGGTGGTATATGAATGAATAATATGCGTATAGTATTATACATATTTATTTATATATAATAAAATAAATCTATATGTTTATTTCATTCTTTGATTTTGGATTAATATGGGTATAAAATTTGTAAAATATATATTTATCTATTATAAAATCATCTATGGTATTATTTTTATATACTAGATATTTCAATTGTGATGAAGGATTTATTTATATATATATATATACCAAATATGTCCGAATATACATAAATGGTTGTTGATGATTTGATAAATAAAGAATAATCTATATTTTATCTGCATTTGGAAATCGCGTTTAAATTGGAATCTGCTATATATAGATGTAAAAACAATATTATATATTTTTAGAATTTTTTTTAATCATATATATAATTGACAAAAGTTCTTAGCATATCAGCAATAATCAGTCAGGTAAAATATAAGTCGATTTGTCAATGCATGTTTTTAAAATGAAAAATTTTGTATAAAAACAATAATATTATATATATATAATGTTAAAAATTAAAACAAAAAAGGACGAAAAATCATTATCATCTCATTTAGAATAAACGACGTAGTAGTTAGGTGAGATGGGGGTGATGGAATGCGTGTATTTTTAAATAATAATTATTATATATTGTATCTATCTACAAATTTTGATAAATATATATATATAAAATATTATGATTTGTTTTGTATAATAGAAATATTTCTTTTACCATTGCCAACATATATATATATATAATATATATATATATTTTATTCCCTCGTTGACTTAATATATACAGAAAATTTCTCCATATATTAATATATATTTCATAGAACAGAGCAGAGATTTCAAGGAAATATATAATATAAGGATTATTGTGCTTACTATATATAACATATATACATATACATATATATATGAACTGCGAAGAAAAAGGATTCATTCATATATATATATTTTTATTTTACATTTTTGCCATTTTTTTTGTTTTTTGAATAAATTAAAAATAAAAACCAAAAAACTTTTAAGTTTAATCAGCGTAAATTTACATATTTCATTTTTAAGTATATATATACGTTTTGTATTCAAAGAGGTTATCGCGGAGCAGAGGAGAATTTATATATATATAATATAAATATAGAAAAATAATATAATTAAGTTTATTGTTATTATTATTATTATTATCATTGTCTATATATATTTGTTTGTATATAAAGGAACATTATAATAATGTTTTAAAACATTTTTTTTTATATTTGGTTTTCGTATCCTCTATATATTCTATGAATACGTTTAATTTTATATATTTTAAATCAAAATGTATATATATATATATATATATATTCCAGTCGCCTTTACATAATATAATTGTAATTACTTCAAGCCTTTAACGTTTCGTCCTCTATATATATATATATTTATAATGTATATTTAAATATATTACCGTGTACTATAATATTTATATATAGATATATCGTCGTCTCATTTAAATGTAAATGAGCTCAAATTCATGTAATTAATGCTCCCCAGCATCTCGATGATTATAAATATATATATATATTATATGTCTCTGCATATATATATAGAAATATTGTAAATTGCTAAAAGTGTTTGTGTTGTTTGTTAAGTTGTTGTTTTTGTATTTGGTGATATAGTCATATATATTGTATAGTATTATATATTATATATATAGTACATGTATTTAAAATTTATAAACCATTCCTCATATATACCGCCCAGTTAGTATATCAGCTATATTATACATTTACCTATATATATATATATAGTAATTGTAATACTGGAAAAGTAAACTGAACTTATTTCTATGGCCAGAGGAGATATTCAGTGATGGTTGTTTTAAATCATTTGAATGCTTGCAGAGAGAAGGGCGAATAAATTAAAATTATTTATACATACTAATATAATATATATTTATATATCTATATATCTATATAGATGCATTCATAAATAAATATATATATATGCGGTATAACAAGAATATACTGACATAAATATATCTAAATATAAATTTATATGCATATATATATATATACCTTGCTTATATATTGTTTATTTATATATATATACAATTATACATACAGATATAATGCTGAATTAATTAATTTCAATATGTAGATATTGTGCGATTTAAGCATAATTTTTATGGTATAAATGTATATATATATATATATCGTTTTTGTTGTACGTTTTACAAATCATATATATATGGATATTTTGTTGGTATATATTATTGTGATGGGATGCTGATGTATATTATAAATATATTCGATATACTTATTGCTTGTTGATATTTTTATTTTGGTTTTTCTTAATTTATAACCACATGCATTTATATATATATATATATATATATAGAAAGAAATAAACAACAAATTTTTCAGTATTCATATATAGATAATGTTGGATATATAAATATATTGACAGTTTAATGTAATTTTATAATTAAAAAAATAAAAAAAATAACATTATTTTTTTTTATTAATTTTAACATATAATATACGAAATCAAACACGGTAATATAAATTTGAATTTTAAGTTCCTCAAATGAACACAAAAATTATTTATCACACATATATGGTGATTGTATTAATTTGAAATCGAAATCGATTGTGCAAGAGGTGAGTGAATTTTATTTTAAATCTAAGGACGCGTCCAGTCACATAAATGTTTCATTATATTAGGTTTGAAAAGGAATTTGTTGTTGATTTCTTTTTGTTTTTAATATATCATTTCTTTGCATATACAGAAAATTTTATAAATTTATGCGGTAGGTTGAAGAACAAAAAAAAAGAAAAAAAGAGGATGGATGAATGAAGAAAAGATAAATATAATCTTGTCTGCTGTTATTCATATATGTGTTTATTGTGTTAATATGTTAAAATAATATGCACAATTATTTTATAAAAATTAAATGTTATTTATTTTAGTTTTTTTTTTCTTTTGGTTATAATACCACATAATATTTTTATCATAAATTTAGAATTCAGTTTCAATTTGTTCTTTTGTATATATGCATACGAATTTATAAGAATTTTAATATTTTAATTTTTCAATTTAATACATTTATTTATATTATGCATATATATACACTTCTCGTGTCTTCTTATATAACTGCTAAAGGGGAATAAAAATCATCAAAATTATTTCTTTTTAAAATAATATTATATTAAAAACCTTATTAGTAATTTTCCAAAAATTACATTCGAAATTTTTAATAATAAATACCCATTATATTATATATATTAAACTTCAAATTTTAGAGGTGTATTTGAATAAGAAAAAAGTATAACTAAATGAATTATGAATGTGTGATGATGGAAATTTTCCATTGCACTCTATATAATAAAATGCCAATTTTTTGTTTTTTTACCGACATTTATATAAAATATTCATCTAATATTAATAGAATGATAAATTAATGATGATATAATTATAATTTTTTTTTTGGACTCAAAAATTAAATGAAAGTAACACAAAGGTATTCGGTTTTTTTTTATAATTTTGAAAAATAAAACCAAACCAAGGCAAAGTATATATAAAAACCCTTTACTATTTAAATTTTTCTACTTTACATATATAATTTTCGTTTTTTTTTTTTTATTAATTCAAATCCAATTAAATAATTTTCATTAGAATATCGTCCTTTTTTGAATTATGCTGAAGTAATGTATAAGAAAATGAAGAAAGGTGTAGTGGTTTGAAGGAAAGTATACATTTTTTTTTTGGTAATAATATTCACGTATATATATACCGATAATATTGCATTGTCGTCCTCGTCGTCAACATTATATACGTTTTTGTATATACTTGTATATTATAATAAAAATATTACATTTTATAATTTATATGTATATATATATTTACACATAGAGAAAATTTTCAACTTTACATAATATTATATATATATAGCTTATATATATATTTAGAGTAAAAGGGTTCATCTAATTTGAATTTTTAATTTTTTTTTCTTGTTGTAAATACATTTGAATACTATATATATTGTGATTTGCATACAAATTTGATTTATATAAAATATATTATTTGAGTAATGTGGAATGGCGAATAATTGGATGGATGATGGGTGATATTTAGGAGTTATACTCGATGGGTACTTACTACTTATGTATACAAAATACGATATACAAACGAACTATACAACGCGATGATGGGCAATCTCTATTCATATATTTTTTTATGAAAAATTGTAATGCCAAACGGACTCTATATTCATATTTTTGTGTTGTATAGAAAATGCATAAATTATATTAATAGAATTTTTATTTATATTTTTTTTTTTTTGATTTTATTTTATTCTTTTAATGGTTTTATTCTTTTTTATGTAATAATATTTAGTAAATTAGCATAGATTTATTTTATTATTTTTATTCTCTCTATACTAAAATAGATTTTTGTATTAAAAATGTTTTATTCTATTTATATATATTTGTATTTATATAAATTTAAAAATTTTTTTGTTTTGTTTTGAAAACGATAGTTGTTAATATTTCTAATTTTATTATTTCTATATAAGTGCTTTTTTATTTATGTTTCGAGAAAACGATATACGAGTCTTAAATATATAATCTTATTTTATTAGAAATAAATATATATGTATTCTTCTAAATATGAAATATTTTGAATATTTACAATGTTTAAATTTAAATGAAATTATAAGGAATTATAAGGAATTATACAATATATATACTAGTATGGATATTTATTTTTTTCCTGTTGGTTTGATAATAATGATAAAAATGTAATATCTTATAACTAATTCTCATGTTAATGGAAAACGATTATTTATTACATTTTTTTTCAATCTACATTGTAATTTATTTTTTTTTTGTTAATTGAATTTTAATTTTATAATGTAATAGCGCAATAAACTATCCTTTCCAATGATACCTTTTTAAAAATGTGTAATTTATTCGGGTTTTTAAAACTAATACACAACACTATAATGGATAATATTGTTGATAACTTTTCTTATACTTTTGTTAAAAATCCAAAATATGAATATGCAAAAAGTACCATACAAAGACCCCTTCAAATAACTTATAGTGTTTATTTTATTTACTTGATATCATTTTATTTGACTTTATATCCGGGTGAGATTTAAATGTCTATATACATATTTTTAAATTATAATCATTACCACCTTATTATAAATTAGATAATTAATATATATTATTATTTTTTTCTATAAAAAATACAAACATCATCAATTTCCATATATACTCTATAAAATATATACGCGTAAATATGAAATATACAACTTTATAATCATTTATTAACCTTGATTTTGTATTTAATATATTATTATTAAATACAATATGTGATTATCGGCGGCGTATATATTGATTTTTACAGACTTTACTAAATTATATTATATACATATACATATATACATAATGAATTAATTATATACTAATTAAATTAAATTTATCTTTATATATAAATAATTAAAATAGTTTTTTTTTTTTAAATAATCAATAATATATATAATGTATATATATAAGATAATTATTGCAACAATGTAAATGTAATGATATGTATATTATATACATGTATAATATAAAATTAATTATAAATGTATTTTTATATCTGATGTTTTTTTGCTGTATTTACATCACATTCATTTGTATATAAACATTATTATTTATATATATATACATAAGGAAAAACAAAAACAATTTAATTATAAAATTAAATTTATATAATAATAATAAATTAATTTAATTTACACCGCATGTATATAATATATTATTAAAACTAATATAATATTTGATATATTATCATTTGTTTTCATAATGCCTATATATATATATATAGATAATTTCAAGGATGAAAATAATATCAATACAATATTTTTTTTTATAATAAAACATATTATACGAATGTATTCATAGAGAGTATATATCTAAATTTGATTTGATATGATTAAAATAGTTCCATAAATAAGAAAACTCTTTATAAAATTTTATAAAACATTTTATCTGACGTTTGGATATATTATATATGGTTTCATATATTCAAACATCTTATACCTTATAGCCTTATAGTTATATATATATGCAGACGCAGACATAATTATATATATATATATAGATATCTTTAATTATTAATTTAAATGCAATATAAATGTTTAAGAATATATTCGGTTTTCTCATCTCTTTAAACAATTTATATATACATATATATATATATATATAGGATTACGATTTATATATATTTATAGTATGGTATAGGATTATAAATAATATATAAGAATAAACTGATAATGAGAAAATTAATATCTCATTTTGGTTCAACCTTCAATCTTAAATCATTTTTGGCATATATATAAGTTTTAATTTATAGTCATGCAATTAGTTTTCTCATATATATATATATATAATATGATATGGCGAAACACAACATATACATGGATTATTTATACAGGTAAATAATTTATTTATATATATATATATATATACCTATATATAAATGAATTTTATACAATCATTAATGCGTCGTGGCATGCAAGTCGACTATAGATATATAGATATTATTATGTATATTATATTCATGTATACATATATATAAAAATAACAATAAAACATAAAGGGCATTTAAAAATAATCATAATAAATATTTTATTTGCTTTTATTTTATCTGTTTTGTTTCTTGCATGAATATATATATACCTCAATCCATCCACAAATATATAAATATGTATTTTTTTTATATTCAAGTTGTATACGATTATTAAACATAAAATAAAAATCCATATATTATTATATATAAATTCTGTTTGATCAATTTTTAATATATACTAACTATATGATAATATATATATATTATGATAAATATGTTTAACATTTTAGCTAATTATGTTCCTTATCGCGGCGGTTTAAATTTATTTATTAACATTATATATATATATTTTTTTTACTAAACTAAAATCAAAGAATTTTATAAATTATAGATCTATAAAAATTGTTTTTGTGGATAAAAGATTTATTAGTTAAATAATTTTCAATGAAATAATAAAAAATCTTATAAATATATTTTATTAATCACCTGTCTCTCTATATCTATATATATATATAATATACCTGAGGCGATGTTTCACGTATTTATTATATTATATATATTATGGGCTCATATATAAATATATCTCTTAATATTCATTTCATTTATTTTCGGAAAATTATATTAAAAATTGCATATTATATATAATAATGCACCTGTCAAATCCTTAAATATAAAATTTATTAAAATATAATAAATCTATTTAATATATATATATATATATATATATATATATAAGATTAATTATTATGTTATTATTAAAAATATTAGATATTTTTAATAAAACATTTAAAATATTCTTAGAAATTTATTAAAAAATCTATAATAAGTGCTTTTTTATTTAAAAAACCATTAAAAATTAGGTTAAATATTGCATTCAAAAAAACAAATGGACCGAAATTGAAATCGTTATATGGGAATAAACCTTTTTTGTATAATATTTATGTACATATATGGGGCTGATGGTAAAATATTGTAATAATCGCCTTTAATATATAGGAAAGTTGTATATAGAATTGCAATTTGACGTTGGTTAGATCATCTTCAAATAATTAAATTAATTAATTAGATACTGCAGTCATTAAACGATATATTTATACTATATAAATTATATTTGTATTATAGAATAAAGAATAAAACATGCAAGTACATATATACATAATAAAATCGTTCTATATATACGCGTGTATTACAAAATAGAAATAAAATACAAAAAAAAAAAAACATTATTCTTAATATACCCATAAATTTTAAGCGACCTTCACACCATCACTTACATATATATATATATATATATATATATATATATATATATATATATATATATATATTTGTTGTTTGTCAAGCAAAAAAGTAAAAAAAAAAAGAAAAAGAAATCATGAAAATAAAACGAAAACATTTTCATCGTTTTTCCTTTTTATATATATTTATATATATACCGCCGCTCTTCAAATATATATATATTTTATTTTACATACATAAGCAATATATATATATATATACAGATCTTTATATATATATATATATAATAATGTAATCTATATATATATAAATATAATCTATAACATATAGTAAACAGAAATGCTTTCTTTTTTTTCTTTTTTATTTTCTACTCTGTTTTCTATACAGTATCATCGTCGTATAGTCGTAGCATCGTACAATATATTCCGTGTACTATATTTGCCAATATGTATATGTGTATAAATATATACTAAAAAAAGCTATATTATAGAACAAGAATTTTTTCTTTTAGTTTTCACTTTCGGTTTAATACATATAGATCTATAGCTGCGATATATAAATATAACCGCGTTTATATATATATATATAGAGAAAATTTTACTGTGATGATAAAATACCAACAAAATATTTCAATATGAATTTCGATATATATAGATATAAATAATAGCAGTTATATATATAGAATTTGTTACACATTTTTTATTTTTATATAGTTCATTTTTTTATTACTATAAAAGACTGATTCTGAAAGAGAGTTTTCTCACAATTTGTGCAAGTTTTTTTATAATTGATTTAATATAAGGATAAAATATCTTTCATAGATGCATATAGCTCGGAAATTGGCATTAATTACATCCAGATTTTTACAAATTTTTCATATTAATGTATATATTAAATAATTATCTTTTTCAAGAAAATTTTCGTATGTATGATTTTTTTTAACATTCGCATCCTGCCGCTTCTTATACAGATACTTCTTAATGAATCCTTAAGCGATTTAACTATTTATTCTGCAAAAAAAACGAAAGAGTTTTTAATCCTATTCCAAAAATATTCATAAATTAAAATCAAATGAAAGATAAATATAGTAAAAAAAAAAAACATAATTGTCATAAAGAATTGGTTCACTATGCCGAAAACCAAATAAAATGTTAACATCAAATTTTAATAACAAAAAAATAATACAATTAATTCATATATGCAATTGCAATTGCGTTTATCAAGCAATATATTTATTTATATATATATATATATTGAACATAACATACAATTGAATGAAATAGTACAGATATATAATATTTATATATATAGTTTGTTGTGAATAAACGGACAAAGAAGGATATTTTCCTTTATATATAGGTGAATTTTGTAATAAATTGAATATGTTGTTATTGTTGTATATAATATATACAAATGTTTTTGCATAAAGTTTTGGTCAATTCACTCTCCTTTTGTATATAAACGTATATTTTATGTACATTCATATAAAGAGGAGTAGAACCGCACATTTAAATATATATATATACATATACAAAAAGGGTATCAAAAAGGAAACAAAATCGAATTATAAAAGGGATCTCTTATATAAAATACACTTATATATATATATATATGAATGTTAGTAAAGGCGCATGAATATATATAATCATCAAGTTTATATATGCATATAATCATCATTGCATAAAAAGGTATAAATATATACATATAAAGGATATTTCTCATGAGGGGATATATTATGTAAAAAGGATATATCATCATCAGTTACTTACTATTAAAATGAATTCATTTAAATTTTATATATTGAAAATTATTTAAAAATCATTTCTTTTTATATTAATTTGTTAAAAATTTATTAAACAATTAAATTTTTAGAAAAATCACTAATAAAAACCACCCGTATTTTATTATAAACTAATTATATTTAATTTAATTAAAATTCTATATAGTTAAGGTAAAATCTATTTCTTTTTTAATTTCTAAATTAAAAAATATCTATGTTAAAATAAAATATTTTTAACAAAAGGCGGAGTAAACTTAAACAAAAAAAAAAAAAATCTAAACAAAATAAAAAAAAAAAAAGAAATTGATCAAATCAAAAATTTATTTATTTTTTATTTTCACAATGATGCGATATAATATAATTATTATTAAAAAAAAAATGCATTTTCAATTATCGTTATATAAAAAATAAATTTTAAATATATGCAAATCGTATGGTATATATGGAAAAAGAGAAAATGTTTCAATCTTTTTAAACTATATTTATTTAATTTTGTATTTATTTATAATACAACAGAGGGGAATTTTTAAAATAAAAAAAAAAACTTATTTTTAAATTTTTAAAATATACAAAATACACTAAAAAGAGATAAATATTGTTGTTAAGAAAATGAAAGAGGTATTTCATCAGTATGTATTACTGGTATATATTATAAAAAAAAATGTCATTTTAAAAACATACACAAAAATTTTGATTCAAAAAATTCAGAAAAAATTAATTAATGTGTATATATATAATAAGATATACCTGCGTAAAGATGTCTATATATATATATATATAATAAGGTATATTATTGTATGAATATGTATATGATAAAATATACATCTCTTGATGTATGACATTCCTGACTGCTGGTTGATCATGTAGTTGCAGTCGTTTTGTTACCCTCATCATCAAGGTATAATATACACATATAGTCAATTCTTTGTCGTTCGTTCGTTCATTCGAATTGTTTTAAAGCGGTCTTCGATGTATTTATTTAATTTTTTTTTAAATATATATATTATATTATATTGTTCATAAGTTGTTTTTCATATAGAGTATACATGCAAAATATATAATATACTATTTATTTATCTGTATTTTGTATATTTCATATCGTTTATTTATATATTTAATAATATTATATACATTATAAAATATATATAATTTATAATATATACAAACATTTTGTATGATAATATGAAATAGAAGAAATAAACTCTAATATATATATATACATTTTTAGTCGTCGTCGTCGTCGACACCGTCGTTGTTTGTTTGGTTGGTGGTTGTTGCTGGTTGATGATGAGTCAGTTAACGACGTTACGTCAAATGGATTGGTTGTAAAAATTTGTGTAAATTGTATTCGGTGTTAATTTTTAAGTGAATTCTATATTTCATTTAACGTATATTTTTCTCGGTTTTTTTTTTTTTTTTTTGAAAAATTAGTCTTTTCTTGCCGTTATTCTTAGCCAATTTTTTTTGTTTTTGAATAACTATATATATACGTTGACGTTGAATAAATTACCATTATTATATTTGAATGTAATTTAAATTGTAATAAAATCAGTGAAATAATTATTTCTAAAACATTGATAAATTTATAAATAAAAAAATGTGTTAAAGAGAAAAAACAACATTTAATTTATGATTTGGTTAAATAAATAAATGAATGAATGAAAAAAATTTTAAAGTTTAAACAATTAAAAGTCTTAAAAATCGTTTCTCTATAAAAATAAAAAAAGTTAATAAGTTATTTTTGAAATAAATAAAAAACTGTAATCAACTAAAGAATTTTTTTTTTATTACAATTAAAATAGTTAAATATATAAAATATATAAACACAAGAGAATTTTTTATATTAAAATCTAAAATTTCATTAGTAAATTTATAAAGCAATATATATATATATATATAATGAATTTGGCGCCATAATAATTAATATCTTTATAAATATATATAAATAAACAATTTGTTGTTGGTTTTTCCATTTAATTTTTTTTTTTTTTTTTGTATTTTATTATTTAGTGCTTATAGCCAAACATAATTTGCCATAAATTATAAAATTTAATGAATATATATACTTAAAAATTGTGTGCTATAAAAGACGATGACATTATACAAAAAAAAAGCAAAATTGATTAAAAAATTAATTTTTAAAGTGTTTTTTTTTTAAAATAAACAGAAAACAAATATATATTTTAAGAGTTTGAATAAAATAAAATGATATATTTATAAACAATACCTTAAAGCACGTGCTTTTTAAAAATAAAAAAAAAAAAAAAAAACAACATACAAAAAACCGTGTCATTCTCTAAAAACGAATATTTTTTTTTTTTTTTTTTGCTGTATTGATGTAAATAATATGTAAACTGAGTATAAACAATATCTATATAATATATATATATATATCTATATATTTTATAGTATATATACCCGTACTGTGTAAAACAACGTAAACAAAAAGTTCTAAAAAGTTTTGTATATATATATACATAATAATAGAATAATAATATGTTATGCACGCGAGTTTTTTTTTTAACTCTTCTTGTGTGAACCTAATTTATTATATATGCATTTGTGTATAAAATAAAACAAAAAAAAAAAAAAATAATTGTGTAACAAAATAATAAATATATATATATTTATCGTAGAAAAATTATATTTTGTAATTCGTCGTCCTTTATTATATTTTACGTCGTGTTTTTGTATATTAAAATAATAAAACTTTATCTTAAACACATGCAATATAATAATTTATACATCTACATGATTATTTAATTGTGTGTAATTAATTAATATACAAATATATATATATATATATATATATATATATATAAAGGAAAAAGAAAATGTTTAATAAATAATTAAAAATTATTGTATTTTTAGATTGTAAATGGTAATTCAGTGTACATCTGAATGAATAATTATATCGAATTGGATAATTTTTTTGTTTGTTTTTTTTTTTAATACGTGGTTATAAGAAAATTGCATATTAGCAATTGAAAAGGACACCCTTCAATTGAAGTGAAATAAAAAGGATAATGTAAGTAATAATGAATCTTTTTGTTAATATTTTTTTGGGTTTTTTTTATTATCAAATTTTATATAAATCCTATACCAGAAAAACTCTATGTATATATACATATGAAAAAATTACCTTTATACCTTTTATACGTCTAATTTAATCTATACAGGGAAAATTATTCATATACACTTCTTATAACATATAAAATGTAATTTCAAAAATTATTTAATTCAAATAATTTACCGCAAAATAAAGTTTTTTGAAAATTAAAATACGCGAGGTTATTAAAAAAATTCATTATGCATATTACTAAAATATAAAATACAAATTTTATGATAATAATTTTTATGATTGGTAGGATGTATATATATGTACATAAAATTATTCATGATTAGTTCTCTCATTATTATTATATATACCTAACTATATACATTTATAATTTATGACCTGAGCTAATAATGTATATATATTTTTTTATAAACAGAAAAATATAATATACACTTCTGAACTCATTTTCAAATATATACATATATAGAAATATTAAAAATATAAGTATTAAAATATAATAATAAAAAAAAAAATTACCAATTTTAATTACATTATACCATTATTACCTTTGAATAACGCAAATAAAAATAAAAAAAAAAATATTATTCATAATAATTCATATAGTAAAATGAATAATATTTTTTTTTTTATTTAGTTGATTTAATTTCATAGTTTGTTGAAGTAGGTATATAGTATTGTATTAAATTATACGTAAAAGTCAAATTATCGTTTATATATGTTGATTTTTTTTTTTTTTTCAATTTTAATATGCATGTTTATTATCCAAATAATTGTAATATATATATATATATAGTTTATGTAATAATTTTTTGTACATGGGAAATGAAATTGATTTTATTTTATGTAAATATATATGATTAAAATAAAAAATTATGATCTGTAATAACTAAATATATAAAATAATAATTAATTAACTAACCGCATTAAATAGAAATTTAAATAATATACAGAATTTGACTTGAATTTCACTTGATAAATTCGAAAAAAATTTTCAAATTCCCATATTCTTATAATAAAATTATATATTCCTATTTTTAAATGGTATTGATTATAATTTATAATGGATGATATTTTTCAATATATATATATATAGAATGTTCTATAATGGAAAATTAACGTAATGAATGTTTGATTTATGTTCAATTTAATATTACACAATGATGAGTCAATTTTTTCCAATAAATAATTTGATCATTTAGGTATCGCATATGTATAAAAATTTACCGAATCCAATTTGTACATATGAATGAAAAGTATTAGGACAATTTCTTTTTTTGTTCGGAAGAAGTAAAACACTTGAAATGTTTTCGCCACAAATGTTGTTACCTTTGCGATTATATAATAATTCAATCTTATATATTATTCCATCGTAAATTCGTTGACAATATAACATTATTTATATAAAAAATCTTTTTTATATTATTGATTTTACTTTGTATAGGTTTTTTTTTTAAAAAATATACTGCAATTCAGACACGATGGGGGATAAATCAAAAAAAAAAAATATATATAAATATATATTCGTTTATATACATGTGAATTCTGACTTTTTATAGGTACATTTATTTTTATTGTATAGGTAAAAACTTGTTAGAATAAAAAATCAACAAAAGATTTGATAACCCTCTAAATGAAATTTATACTAAATTTAAAATCATTCTATCACAAATCATTCCATTTTTTCGTTTACATATTTTTTAACACAAATCAATACAATACAATTATCGCATTACATCCGACAATCGGTTTTAGTGTCCAAACAATAGTTGGTTTAGTGATTTATAGTTTTTACGATTAGTTAGCCGGACGACCAACTGCATGGGAAAATGCATATTCTCTTTGTGTTAAAATTCAGATTCAAAAATAACAGAAAGCTAACGCATAACATATTTTATGTCTTCATAGTAGTAGGATCACAAACCAACGACCCCAAAATTTTCTAAGAATTTATTTATTTATTCAACATTTAGCATTTTTATTTATTATCAGTTATTTTATATCATATACTTTATACCCTTGTTATATAATTAATAACATCATATTGTATATGTAAAAATTCATCTATATAATATATATAGTACATGTCATATATAATTTTTCTTAAATTATATTCGGTTAATTTTGATATTATAATTATAACCCATATAATAATTTTATTATAATGATATTCAATTTAAAATTAAATATCTATATCTATATAACGAATCATTATGAACTCGCATACATATAAATTGTATTATTAAATAATATAAATATATATAAGTATTTATATATATAGAAAGAAAAATTATATTTAATTGTTAACAAATTATATACAAAAACCAAGCCTTTTATTATAATATAATAGAAATATAGAATATATATTATTACAAATATTTTAACCAACATATATATATATATAATTTTTTTTAATAATTATTAATTAATAATAATATCAATTCAAAATTCCATTTATTAAAATTAAATTTATTTTGTTCTTTATTATGTATATGGTTGTTTTTTTTAGATATATTACAATATTTTCTTATATTTCATTATGTTATTTATATTCTATATTGGTGTGTTTGTGTGTGTATATGATCTTTGATTGATAAATTATCTTCATTTTTTTTAATACAGTGAAATAATTGTATTACGTACGAGATTTTTAAATCGTATATATTATTATAATTGATTGTTTTTTCATCAATAAAAATTACTCTTAATATTTTTATAATACATATATAACATACTATATAGTGATGCGTATATTTTGTTTAAAAATATTTATTTTTAAATCTATATATTAATTATTTGATGTATGGATGGATATTAATAAAATATAAATTACGGCATATTTTTATTAATATATGATATAGAGATTCTACTGTAATTGCTTTTTTTTTATGTTCATATATACATATATATTAATAATATTATTAATAGTTATAATAATCATATAATAGCAATAATAATAAAAAAATAATAATAATTTATCACATGTGCTGATTTTAACAATTATATATTTTCTAATTTACTAATAATATTTAATATTAATAATAATATGCCAAGCCTTTTATTGTATATATATGCGTAAAAAGAAAAAACAAACAGGGTATCAAAATAAAAATTCATCTCCTATACTTACTGAACCAAATTATTCACAATGAAATCATCCGATGAAAATATATTAATTTTAAAATAAAATTAGAAAGAGTAATTTCAAAAATTCCTATATAAAAATCACTTTTTTATGTATACCATT
Organism: Dilophus febrilis; assembly: GCA_958336335.1. Lineage (NCBI taxonomy): Eukaryota > Metazoa > Arthropoda > Insecta > Diptera > Bibionidae > Dilophus > Dilophus febrilis. Next base: position 38,345,584 of record OY284472.1, read on the forward strand.
CAATAAATTGTAATTTCTTATTCGCTTCTAATCCTTTAAGGGATGAATTTATTCTCTATATAAGCGCAATCAAGTGATTTTTGATCAAGATATTCTGTATTTAAAATACAATATATGTATTGCTTTCATTTAAATATATACCAAATGTGTCATATTATTATTATTATTATTATTATTTGCATTAAGTGTTCTTGATTAACCTTAATAGAGAAATATATATACATACATATACATATATATACTATATGTAAATTAATATAATATGTATATTTATGAAATAACAATGATAATATACTACAAATTATATTCTGATTTGAAAATATTTTATTACATATATGTTAAATAATAACATATTTAAAAATTAAACAAAATTATTTTGATGAAAAAAAAAATAATAATAATAAAATTATTAAACACAAATACATAATATATACGAATAACACTTCAAAAAATAAAAAAAATTTTGTTATATACAAATACAATATACATTATGTATTTTAATATATACAGATGAAATTTATTGAAAAAAATAAGAGATAATTTGAGTTTTTTTTTTTTGTATTATTCTTAAATTTATATTTATAAGATGATGAATTTACTTTAGTCATAGAATTATTATTACAACATTTAATTAAATCACAGTGTGTGTGTGGAGTAGACTATAAAAATGTCCACTTTTATTGGATTTTTTTAAAGTAATTCTAATGACTAATACCAGAGAATCGCAGACATGAAGTTCAGGTACTTAAATCGATGTAGAATTTTATTATCAATTGATTTATCATAGTTTGGACGTTATTACCTTAAAGGATTAAATTAAATAGGATTAAATAAACCTATGGGACAACAGAAACTTTCATATTTCTTGTGGTGATATTATTTTAATATTTGGTTTGTCTATTTTATTTTTTATCGAATATATATACATTTAATAACATATTAAAACACATAGGTAAAATGCGGATTTAATATGTTTTTTGTCTTCTTATTATTTGATAAACAATAATATATTTATTAAAAAAATATTTAACAAATATTTTAGGCCTCATCATCATCCATAACGCACCGCAATCGCATATCTTATAATATAAATCAACGTCATATCTACATTTAATTATTAATATAATACAAAATTAAATAAAATATTTATAGATCTCTCCTGGATGTGGCACGACGACACACAAACACTCAAACACAATCATTAAAATACACAATAATAATAATAATAATAATAATATATGAATTTATTTTAAATAAAAATTATTAAAAATAATATCTGTATCACGAGTTATAATTAATTTATATTAAAAGTTATTTTAAACAAATATATGTATATGCGGTAAAGAAAAATCTGCTATATGTTTTGTGTTATTTTTTACATATTAATTAATTTATCATATATTGTGTATATGTGTTTTTTTATGCGTGGGCTTCATAAACAACTTTTTTGCTTCATTAATTAATTAAAATATTTGGTAATTTTATATTTGTTTTATTTATTTTTTTAAATACAGATATTTTCATTAAATCGTGATAATATATATGTATATAATATATATAGATAAATTTGAACTCCGTAAATCTTTCTTACGAATATATACTATATAGTTATATACTATATACAATAAAATTAATTTTTATTAATATTTTTTATTTTGTTTTTATTATATGATTGCGTTATTAATATATATATATATTACTTAAATATTTCGAATATAAGATTATTGTCGTTAAAAAAAAAACCATTGATTTTTATTGAAAATTTCTTTTTATTAAAATATTTGTATATTGTTTTGATTTCACGCGTTTAAAAAACTATCAAAATGGGCTTTCTATATATTATACAAAAATGTATAACTAGTTCATACGGAAGAAAACATAATGAAATATTTAAAAATAAACTTCAATCTCATTAAAGATTCACCCTTACAATCCATACCAATTCATGGAAATTCCACACTTAAAAATTAAAATAATAAGAGGTTGCGATTTACTATTGCGGACCAGCTGCGGACCAGCTTTAGCATGATAATAAATCAATAGCGTTATCAATAGAATCACCATATAAATATACTAATATATTAGATATTAAATTATTTTACATTGCATTTTACAATTATATATATATATTATAAATAATCATAAATAAATTTATCACCTTTTTAAACTATTTCTAATGGTGTAATAACAACATAACATTTATATTTACAATATAATATTTATATTATAGATACAAATTATACTTATATTATGAGCTTATTATCGTATGTATGTAAATCGTTTAATATTTAAATTTAATATATATTTCCTATTATATATTATTATTTATGTATCTCTATTATGTTTTCTAAATGTTTTAAATGAAACGAAGAATTCACAAACGTTATTATAATATAGCGATGTTATTTTCATACTTTATTTTCTTATATTATACTTTTATTATTATTATTACTATATTAATATTATAATTTACCACATAATACGTAACGTCGTTTAAAATTGTTATAATACTATTATTATTATTATTATATGATTATTGTTATTATTATATTACTAAATTCCTATATTATTATTATTATTATTATCCTTACATAAGTGTATTATTTTTTTTTTTTAATATACTATATTTTGCTTTACTTAATTTTTTATTATATAAGCAAACAAGAAAAACTTCTGTATGTTATACGAATCTAATTTATAAAATTGCGAATTAATACACATCTTATTATATTATTTATATTTCTAAATTTATCTATATATTTTGTGTTTTATATATTAATATATTATATTGGATCTCTTCAAATGTATTTGATATAATATATAAATATGTTTAAATGAATAAATACAATTCACTTTAATATTCATATCGAATTATCAAAATTTTAAAAACTTATTTTTTTGCTGCAATACTACTTTTGGTAATATTTGGTTTTGTTTTCCATATATTACAGTTGTTTTCTGAATGATTTTAAGTAAAATTTCAAGATATATATTATTATTATTATTATTTAACAACTAATGATGTATGTAAAATGCCAACATTAGTTTTTAATAAGCACTATGGCTGCTAGGGCCTTTGGCTTTTACCGGAATTAGAAATCATTAATATTATAATTATTAATGTAATTTTAATAATGATGATGAGTATTTGTTATATACTTTCATATATAATTGCGAGTATGTGTGTGTAGTAGACTTTGTAAATCTTTGGCTGCGTCCGACACAATATACCAAAGATATTCATTAATTTGATCCCAATGAATAAATGGTGACTTAGTTCATGAATTCAAATCATAAAAAGCACAGAAAAAATTTTCCGGCTAGGATTTGAACTCGTGACCACCCGCAATTGGGTTGGATGCTTTATCAACGGCACCACCAAGTCGTCATTCAAGATATATAAAATGTATAATTACCAAACCAAATATTTCCATCATAAAAATTGACCAGTCAATATGTGTATATAATGAAATAAACAAATAATGTGATTTTCTATTGCATATACAGCACCCACAACCACTGTCAGACATGATTAGTTGTATAATTTTATATATGGTATATATATTTTTAGTGAATATATGTACAATTAAAAACCAATGTGAATATATGTATACACCATCATTTATATAAATTACATCAATTTTCAGTAACATCTACTATATGCTATATATAAATTTGATAAATAAATTGTTAAATACATTTGCTGCTTAAATATCATGTGTAATATTTTCATATATATGCATATATATCTTATAAAAACATTTTCGGAGAATCACCCCAATCTTTTGCAGATTTACCCTTATACAACAAAATATATATTTTAGCTATATAAACTATAACTAAAAATATATTATATATACATAGAAATAAATCTATACAGAAAATTTTATATATTATATATAACATTTAGTTAATATATATGGCGTATCTATATATATATATGTACGTTTGCATTAACTAATAGATACAAAACACGTATATGTATTTCTATAATAATATAATAATGTTATAATATACGTAAAGTTTAATTTACAGTAACTCTTCCATAATTCTGTTTATAAGAATTTGTCGAAGAAAAGACAAAATCTTCAATATTTAATTCAAATAATAATTTTTCTTATTGAAAATATCCTGATTATTTTAAACAAAGGTAAATGAAATTTTTTTGAACAATCGTATACGTGCATTCATAAAATGAAAATGAAAATATTTGGATATCACTGTATATTTACATATATATATATACTATATATGATATATCACATATAGAGTTTACTAAATGAGTGTGTATAAAATAATATAAATATATAGATATTACATTATAAAGCAAAACTTATGTACGTACATATTTTGAGTTTATATATATGTATACATATATTTATATAGTGTTGTTATATAAATTAGAACAACATGATGTAGCAGCAATAATAATTATGTTGTTGCTGTTTGCAACATGATTGATATATTTTAAATATTAAATTGCATCTTATATATATAATTAACTTTATATATACATATAAACATGTTATATATGGTATATGTGAAATGGATGTATGTTACAACTTATATGTTATAGACTATATAATATACGATACGATACAATATCGTATTACACATATATTACATTTTCTTTATATATTTGAAAATATACAAAATATATAGGAGTAGAGGGTGCGTTTTCTATATATCTATATAAATAATTCTAAATTGCATGTCTTAAATTTTGTCAAATTAATTTTAGTTTAAAAACACTAAACATCTATATATGAAATTGTATTTTCATTATGGAAAACGTTTTAAGCTATTGCAGAAAGATGGAAATTTTCATCCATAGTTTTTGTAATTGAAAATCAAACCAATTAATTTTTGCTGATATTTCTCAATACATTATATTAAATAAAGATAATTTTTGGGATACCCTATAATAAATAGATATATATAGTTCAATTATACATTTAAATTTATAGACACAATAAAACAAGTATATACATACATACTATATAAACTTTATTAAATATATATAATTTAGTTATAAGATATATAAAAACTTTAATATATAATTTTTTTTAAATTATAGAAAAAAAAACATGTTTTATTTATATTTTATTTTCATTATTTTCATTTCAGATTTTTTGAAACATTTAAAAACATTTCAAATATATACTTTGAATATTGCAATTTATAATATACTACTGCTAAATAGTTACATACCTGTAAGACGTTTTATTTTATTTATTATTGGGATACGTGTGTTTGTGAAATCATCGTAGAAATTTTTCATATATATATATAGTATTTTGTTTCAATCCTTTATATATACAGATATATTACAGTACAGTAATTATTTAATATTTATAATGAATTTTATTAATTATAGTTAATTAAATTTTTAATTTGTGAATAAATACATCGTTTTTTCAAAATATTATTATTATTATCATAAATTGATTGTATACGGAAAAAAAGAAAATAGAAAAACAATTAACAAATTCAATATATATATATATATACGATTTAACGAACTTCACAACGGATTCAAATCGGGAAGAATTTTTTAAGAACGCATCCGGTAAGTGGATTTTATTTTCTTTATCTTTATAATAATATAGCTTATATTGTATAGAATTTTATTATAAGGATATGCGAGTTTCAAATATTATTTCATTTTTATTAAATACATCCCGATCTGATTATCCATAATCCATTAAAGTGGGTGATTTCTTTTCTTGGTAATGGAATCGTCAAAATTAAATAAAGTGCCAATGAATTATGATTATTATAATTTATATATAAAGATCTATTTTTAACTATTTGATTTATCTATTTTTCGATCTGATCTTAAATATAAATATAGGAAAACAATTGTGATATATTTTATATGAATTTTTCTAATAGCTAAAAAAACATTTAACTGATCCTTTTTTAATTTTCCTTTTTGTTTGTATATAGATTTATTAACACAACACAACCCTATATTTGTAAATAAATATTTTAAATATATATATATAATAAAATATTATATTTTAATATATACATTTATATAACTATATTGGTATTTTATATACTATATTTGTATATATATATAAATAAGTTTTTGTAAATAAAATAAAGCTTTTCCAAACATAACACCGGTATATATAAAATATATTATATAATATATAAATACCGGTGTGTGCGTTGGATATATATCTATAAATATATATAGTATACGTATATTTCCATTATATTATATAAATGTATATAGATTTATATATACATATATCTGAATGCATATATACGTATATTTATATATATATATATATACCAAAACTCATTCATTTATTTTCATCCATTCATTCATTCCATTCATTGAATTTTTCGTGTTATATATGTATATATATAAGTACATATATCTGCTGTGCTTTATATACATATATATATATATATATATTTATATATGCTATGTTCAGTCTTTCTTTTCGTCATCATCATAGGATATATTTTATATTGTATATATATATATATAAAATATATTATTTATATATATATATAGATATATTTTCTACACAGTATTATTATATATTTATATACATATATAGTGTATGTATTTCTCAAAACATTCTCGTCTATGCATCAAAAAAAAAAAAAAAAAATAATATAAAAAAATAAAATAAGACCTACATCAACAGTTTGTCGCGTGCCATAACCATTTTTTGTTGGGCTGTATTTTATATTTTATCATATACTATATAAATATATATATATATGTATATATAATCATTTTGTTTTTATATCGTTTATGTTACTCTGTTGCTGCTTCTTTTTTTTTTTTTCTCTATGTATAAAATATATATATTATTTATATTTTACCATCATCATATCCATTTATTTATTACATATATATATATATATATTTATCAGCAACATTGGTGGCATTATTGATATTATTATGTCTATCTATATATACATATGTAGTCATTTAGTCTATCTAAAAATATACAAAGGTTTTTTTTTTTATTTTACTATAAAGGTATAAATAAATAAGCAGACAATTTCATGTATATATAAAATACCTGTGTGATGTTGTTTTATGTTAAGGTAGAAATAATAGAAATAACAAGAGAAATTTATATATTTTAAAATCTATACAATATATTATTTATAAAGAAAGAAGCTTATGTACATAGTAATTTTCCGTCAATTATATAATTTGGTCGTGTTTTTATATTTAACAAAAAACATTTCAAATGAGGATAAATTCACAATTTCTCACGTCTATAGATTTTTACTATAGAATTTGTTCTACAACCTTATTGGCAGTTTAAGCAAAATTTTTAGAGAATTTAATTATCTATCGAATGCCGGTCTGTTCGTTATTCTAACTATTTGGGTTCCCAAGTTATGAAGTTTTTAGTTTATTTAAAAATCAACCTCTAATCATTTCAATTTTTAAGGGTGCAATTTCCATAAAATGTTATTGACTTATAAGGGTGCGAATTTTAAGTAAATTAAGTAGAATTTATGAAGTCATATAAGAAGTTAAACAAAATATCATGTTAATACCATGTTAAAAAATATCATATCATAAAAAATATCATATTAATCAAATTAAAATTTTAAATATTCCACAAAAATATTCATTCACAATTTGTGTCTTTAATATATAAATTATTTAAATTCTTCTTTAAAACCACTTAATAAATTTCGGTTGAAAATTCAAATGAAAAAGCAAAAAAGTCGTTGATGGATTTCATGATTTGTATAATAATTAGAACATAAAAGTATATATATTTTTAAGTATAACAGCCATAATATTTGAATATTATACCTATATAAATATATTTCTTTTCATATATATATATATACTTTCCATAATAAGTAATTCAATAATCGTCGCGTATTTAAAATAACAAAAATAAAAACGGTTATCATCGTAAATTGAAAAAAATACGCGTAAAAACTGTTTTTATTTATTTCTGTTTATAATTAGCAATTAAAAATTTTATCATCACAGTGTTGATATATTAATTATCATATATATATATATATCTATGGAGAGATAGACCGAGGTGTATATATAGTTTTTACCATTTTTACTACTTATTGATTATCCATTAATTAATTTTAGCACGTATTGTGTACAAACACAATATATTTATATAGATTTTAAAATTCATAAACAATAATTATCATCGAGCATCTTCAAGTATTTATATTTATATATATACATATACGATGTGGGTGTTTTTATAATGTTATTAAAAAATAAAAAAAACAAAGTTATTTTGCATGCATAATTTTTATATTAAAAATTTATATGTATACTTATGGGAAATTTAGTAATAAAAATATAGAACTGGTTATATAGAGGTCAACGTAATTTATAATTTTATCATTTTATATTTTAATTTTCTTTATATATATTTATATTGAAATCATATATACATTAAATTAAATAAACGTATAAACGTATATAACGTATATAGCGATATGAGGCGAGTTATAGTTATTTATTTCTTTAATTTTATAATCATCTTATTATTATTATAAATGTTTTTGGTGCGTGTATTAAATGTGGTTATTTTTACACAATATTATATATATGTTTTGGTTATATTTTAAACATTTACGTTACGTATATTGAATGAATATATGGTTTAGAATTTGGAATTTCTTTTTTTGGTTTGGTTTGGATTTGGTTTGAAGATACCTATATTATATGGTTTAGCCATCACTCCTCTAATATTAATACAAAATATGTTTGCGACAACATTTTTTGTTTTCTGTTTTTATGATTGTAGGTTAATGACATATTTTGTTCACAAATTAATAAATATTATCGTCATTGTTAAAATCAAATGCATTATCGTAAATTGTTTTGGTTTTTTTTTATTTTTAGGAAATAAAATTGACAGATTTGATTCTTTTTATTATTATAATTCTTATTGTTATATATGCGAAGATTGATTTTAAAAATTTAAGAATATATATCACATAAAAATATCTAAATATATCTTAAATATATATTCAGCTTTTATTAACATAAAAAGATGCTTTCTAATATAATAAATTGTATACAATAAAAATACATAAAGATTGCGAAAACTATATTATTATAATAAAATAATTTTACGGTTAAGAAATCAAATTTTTAAATTAAATCAATTTTTATTAATATATATATATATATATATATATATATATAATATATAAATGAATATTAAAGCAATTAAAGTCGCATGCATATATATGTTACATATTAAATGTGGGCAGTATATATTTTTATGAATAAATGGATTAAATTTCGTATATTATAATTTTATAATATTAAATAATATTTATTATATTTAATTTTAAATTGTATATCATTTGGAATTCTGTTTTTTTTTTTTATTAATAATAATATTTCTTCAATATTTTATGATTGTTGTGCGATATTTAATATTTTTTTTTTTTTCAATTAAATTTAGTTTCAAATTATAATAAATCAAAAAAAAAAAAAAATTGTACATATACGTAAATAATCAAGACACCTTTATATGGTTGTGAGGTGATCTATATATTTATATATAAATGATATGACATTTTACAGATATCTTTATTTACCAATATATATACTATATATATGACTCACCACCATCAATTTTCGAATTAAAATTACATTTAAATAAAAACATATATAGATATAGATATAGAAAATATAAACTTTCTATATATTAAATGACATAATTATATGATTTTTTATTTTATTTATTTACATATAAATTTATTAATGTGTATATAAAAATAGTAAATTATAAGATTTATATTTTTGTTTTCTTAATTCTCTATTTGCATATAAATATATATATATTTCTATCCGATTTAAGCTATATATATACATATATATAAAATATAATAAGTATAATAATAATTTAATTGTATTTAATAGTCATATAAAGCTTATAAGTTGAATTAAGAAATAGCGATATATGTACATATATATATTTAAAACAAACCCATTTTTGATGTGTTTTGAATTTTTATATATATTATAGATTCTATCAGTTCTATGTGTCGCATGACGTCAATTGGCAATTAATAATTTAATCATTTAATTTATATAATATATATGTAGATAAATGGATAGAGATTGGAAAAAATATATAAAGTGAAATCTGACAATTCTTTTGCAATAATCACCTTAACTTTTAAATCGAAAATATTAATTAACGAAATGAACTGCTAATATTTATATCAACAAAAAAAAAATTGGTTATAACTCAATGCCCAAAAAAATCCCTAAAAGTTCATTAACAAACTAAAATTGAATAAATTGACTAATTATTCCTTATTGCACATTACATATTTTTTTTTAATATATACAATATTAAGATAATAATAATAAAAATCAACTTATTATTTACAATTTATTATTATTATCTTATATTTAAAAATAAATAAAACAATTACCGCATAAATATGTATAAAGATAATATAAAATATAATTATTTTAATCAATTTTATAACAATAATTAAATTCAATTTCACAACGTTCTATATATAATAGATAATTTCTTATAACAACGATAAAAAAATATTATTCTCATTCCATCAGATATTTAAATATCTAAATAATTGTTTATTTATATTCCGTATTTTATAAAATATAATTATTATAATTAATTTCTTATATAATTAATTTAATATAATTATTGTTAATATTTTATTATAAAAATTCGTGATTAATTAATTTTTTTTTTTTTTGTATTTTTTTAATATGCAAAATATATATGTATGTATATTAAAATCGTATAATTATATTTTATATTTATAATTATATAATAAATTTATAATATTTAGCTATATAAATACATAAATAATTTTTATATTTAATTGAATATATAAATCAGCATGTGGTTTTTACCTTTAGAAAATGAAATTATACTATAAAGTATAAAATATATATATATATATTGTAATTTCATCTTTGAATTTGTGTACTTTTTTTCTAATTGTAATGTAAGTATACAAAAAAAAAAAAACGATATTATATACAATTAACTATATAAATAAATGATTAATATATTATCCGGTTTATTATTTATACAATTCGTCGAGTGTAATCGGGGGTTTGCAAGGTAAATACTATATATAATAATCGAATATACTTCCATGTTGAATTTTTCTCTTTATGTCTCGCAAGGTATATACAAATTTCTTATAAGATCTTTTCTATATATATATCGTAATATATATAATATTAAATTCATTAAAATTCATTTATTTCAATTCATATACATATAAATAAATAGAAAATATATTATAAATAGTATTGATGCTTATTTATGTTATGTATAGAATAAAATTATTGTTTTTTACAATTTTATTCTTATACTTATACTTCTCTAAATGATATACAAAAACAACACTTGAAAAAATAAAATCAATTAATTGTGTATCAAATTCGATAAGACCACCATAATTCCAATTAATAAAAAAAATTTATATATACACAGAAACAAATAAAATATAAAACTTATATATTTTAATTTTATGCAAAAATAAAAGAAAAAAATTAATGTTAATATATAAATAATAAAATAATCACAAGAATTGTTATTTTGATTATGGTTTTTTTTTTTTTTTATATTTAAATATATTTCTTACCTCAAAATGTATATGCGCTTAAGGTTTTGTTCATATAATATACAATTATATTCAATATAATATGTATAAGTCTATATAGACATCGTTAACTTTACATTAGAGTGAAGTGAAATACAAACACAAAAGTATAATTAATTTGATTTTAAAAATAAGAATTAAAAAAAAAATAAATATATATATATAAGATATGTTTTTCTTTTTCAATATATATACGAATCGAATACTCATATATACGATATATATAAAATGCTCATATAGTATTGAAAAACTTTCAAGATAACAGCTGCCTTTTACACAATAAATTAATTCTGTTTTGTGTAAATTATATTTTATTTATGTATATCTATATATATACAAATTTTCATTATAATACTATATACAAATGCATATTTTGTAAATTAATATATATCTATATATCTATATAAACATAAAGTATATCTGCTTCTGGACTAAGATTTATGGAAAAGCAAAACTATAGACAGGCTACCTTTTATAAATATATAATTTATAAATATATCTATATATATATATATAGAATATGTTACAATTATTCAAACATATATATATAATAATATATATGCATGTGTAAATAAATATATGTATCTCTACAGAGTATGTATATATGTTATATAGTGTAATATTTATATATATATAAACAGAAATATTTGGTATCTCAAATTATATATATACATATAAATACAGCCTTTTGCATTTATAATGCATAATCTATAAAACACTAATTCAAGTTTCATGTTACGGTAGACGAAAAGTGGTCTTTATACCTCTAAAACATGATATGTATATATAATTTATATATATATACATGCATGTGATATATATACATTTTATATATAGATTTTTATAAGTAAAAACATTTCCCAGAGAATATATGAATATATAGAATTTTGGTTTAACATTTCGATATATTATAAAACGAATAAATTTGCAAAATAAATGTAATGTATATTTGGATATTAAAAATTACATGTGTGTCTGTCAACTATTTATATATATATATATATATATATATAGGACATTATTAGACATTTCGTAACTTACTTATTATATATACCATCGTGTAAACCTTTTCAATTACAAAATTTGTTTCAATAATTTCAGTTTCTGTTAACTCTATGTTGTTATTATTCTGATATCTAATCGGAATTACTATATTATACATAAATAAAATTGAACTAGATTAGGCAAGATTTAAACCGAAAATTTTGAAAATTTGATAAAGATCCTGTCTATATTAAGTGTATTTAAAATTTGACACTATATATCCAGAGATCCAGAGATCCGTTTGATCATATATATTGTGCAGTGATATATAAACAATTAAATTAATTTATTTATATTATTTGTTTAGAATAGAATTTTATTAGTACATATATTAGCATAATTTATAATAATAATGAATATAGATCGCTCTGCAATGATTCAATTGCATATTATTTGTATATAGGTGTATTATAAATTTGAATTTGTGCTGTGAACTAACAATAATATATATTATATACATATACATTATAATTGTAAATCGATATATTTATATATATATATATAAATATATTAAATTGAAAATATCTATTTTATATATATAATATTATTTATGTGATTTCATTTAATTTTATTGGATATTTTATAAAATTTATTATTGTATAAAATATTTATTATATATATAGTTATAGATTTTATATATTAATATATAAATATACTCATGTGTGTATTTTATTTCATTTCTCTATATTTCAAAATATATAAATTAATAAATTATTTTAGTTTAATAAATACTTTTATTTTCTATATAATATACATTTTGTTGCAAAATTTATTGTAAAAATCACAAAATAAAATAAACTGTAACGTTTTTTATTGCAGTATATATCATGACATTTTTAAGGTAAATTTTCTTGATATATAGGAAAGTTTTAGTAAAAATTATAATTTATATTAATGCGATAATAAAATTGTATCTCTTTGGAGATTGCCTTGGATTTGTAATTTTTGTCTTTGGAAAACGTTTTGAAGATATTCGATTAATATTGAAAAAAAAATTAATCATAATTTGTATATAGTTTTCGTTAAATGAACTCGAATATATCTATATATAATATAAATGATTTCATATATATTATATATGGCTTCTTCTCTATATAAACATGAGTTGTTTACTATATATGTGAATGCACATTTTCATATATATCTAAATTAAATAATTTCCTTTTTAATTCTTTTTTTATTTTCATATATAATAATAATTTTACATTTAATTTATATATACACATATATGTATATAGAAGAAGTATATCTTTTTGTATGTTGTTTAATTAGATGTACTATACTTATTATATTATATACATATATATTGTACATTCATTATTCATATACCATATGTTTATATATACACAAAATATAAATGCATAGATGCGAAAAAGTGTCTTAATTATATATATTTATATATATGAAAGCAAAGTAATTACTTACATTACTGAAACAGACACCAAACATAAACACATTCGTTAAAAAGTTTTTTTTTTTAATGTGCTTTTGCATTCTATGATCCTATCCTATATTATTTATATATATATACATAACAGTATTAAAAACATATACGTTTATAAAAACAAATATATAATATTTGCATCAACCATATGGATATATGAATATATATACTTGAATGTGTGAACTGTTTATATACATATTTTTTGTTGTTATTTTGAATATATATATAGAAATGTATATAATCATATATGTTTAAAAAAACCAAAAACAAACAGTGAGTGATACAAATGACAGTGAAACCCACAGTCATATACAACTTATATGTTATACAGATATTTTTTGTTTAAGGTGAAGGAAAATATTTACAAAATCCCCATATGAGAATTTTCCTAGTTTTAATTTTTGGAATTGTATTGCAAACTACTTTGATATTTATCATTGTTCGATATATTCTCAATAGTCCCTGCGCAGTCCCTTTCGATATCAAACGAAAACTTTTCCCATACCAGATGAAACCTGTTTGAGAAACAGCAAAATTACTCTCCGTTCGGACTGCCCGAAGGAATTGCCCGAAATTTATTATAGATTCGATTAGATTTCTATGTTTTTTTTTAAAGATACTGGAAATTTTTGTTATAATTTATAGTAAATCACGTTCATGATTTTGTTGATTTTCCCCAAAAATTACATTATTTATATATATATATATATATAAGTAATTTAATTATATACCCTGTTTATATCATGAATGGCGTAAATGTTTACTATATATATATAGGTACATATATACAATAAAATATCGTATATATATGTTATTAAAATGTAAATTTTATGGAATTGCATGACCATATCATCGTATTTATAAATATATGCATGCATATATGCACTCATACCTCCAGATAATAGTCCACTCATATATATTTATATATATACAAAAAATTACACATATGACATTATAACATTATTATTATTATATAAACAAAACAAAAATATACATATAATTATAGATATATGTGTACATAAAATAATAAGCTTCTGTTGTATGTTGTCGCCTTTTTTAAAAAAATTTTTTTTTTTCATTTGTTTATTTTGGTAACTACATATAATTTTATTTTTGCACTTTTTTGTGTTTCTTTTTTTTTTTTTATTTTTAATCATTTTTCTTTTTTAATTTCTCTTTTATTTTATTTTTTGCAACATTTTTTTATATAAAAATATTTTAATTCGCATATATTATCGCACTGTATACATAAATATATATTCAGAAATAATGTCTGTACGGCGTCCACCCCACGCACATATGCCATTTTAATTTATGTTTTTCCACTGCAAATTCATTGTATATACAAACATATATGAATTTTTTTAGTTTATTATAAGTAGATGATAATCGTATAATGTATAGCTGCTATATGTATATGTATTATTATGCGATGATGTATATTATTATATATATATATATATATAAATAAAAACAAAATAAATAAATACAAAAAAAAATGAATGTATATTATTTTGTGTTCATCATCGCTTACATATATACAATTATACATACATATTTGTTTGTCTTTTTTTTTTTTTTATGAAAATTTATTGTATATATATTATAATATAATAATAATAATAATCCTCGTATGTTATACGTTCTACGTTTACGTATATAACAAAAGTGTATATGAATTTTATTATTATGAAAATTTAAACAGCATTGAAATGAGAAAGCAAAAATTTGTAATGCATATTTACATACAAATATAAATAAATGAATATTTGTCCAAAGATTATCATATATATATTTAATATAAGGTATTTCTATTTATATATATATATATACATACACAAACATCCGCGTGTATTAAAATAATTAATTATGTTTATTATAATATTTTAAATGCATGACATTATTTTATTTAATTTTTTTTTTGAAAAATATATTATTAAAAATTATATTTTTAAGTATATTATTATTCTTCTTATATTAAATTGTAATATATAAAATATATAATACATTTGTTATACGATATTTTTATTACAAACGTATAGTTTTAATACTTTGCATCTTTAAAATAATGAATTACAATAAATAATTATATACAATATATTTTTTTATTATAATTTAAATGAATTGATTAATTATACAATTTCTTGTAAAATAAAATCATTTTTAAAGACTCAGACAGAAGTGTATTTATAAGCCTCATATTTTTTTTTTTTGTAATATTATATATGGATCATAATGAAATGACTAATTTATATTTATTCATATTTTTGTTTCTTTCGATTTTCATTTAAAGCCGGAAAAATGCTAATAAAATATATTCTTTTAAAAATTAACATGATGTTTCACATACTTTTTATGTTCAGTCCATTTGGACTATCTTCTTTTGAAATTGATTGTATAACGTATAATCAAGTAAAATGTAAATAAAAATCTAAAATTTTAACACCTTTTTAATGATCTGCTATTATGTTATAGTTAATATAATATCGCAAATATATATAGCATTAAAATTCAAGAGTATAAAAAATGATTTAAAATACAATTTTACAATCCCTCAATGAATATATATGTACATTGGAAATGTTTTGTACAAAGCATAATTTATATAAATCTATAAATAACTATATATGTAATAAAAAAATAATGACCTTAAAAATATATCTGTAATTAAGAATTATTTATAAAAATATATATACGGGTGTGTATGTGTGTAAAGAAATTAAATTTTAAATCATAATATACTTACTGTATTGACGATCAAAATATTAAATAAAAATATTGGAAAGCACGCGTGAAAGGTAAAATTTCATATATTTAATTGAATATAATATAATTTTTAAATAAATAAATTGGATTGTATATTACGAATATAATTATCAATCAAATCTATATGTATAGCTATATCACGCACAGTGGGACATTTATATAATAATGAAACTATACTTTAAACTTACCGCTGCGCCATGCTAACTAACTGAATGAATATTTATTCCATCCATTTCCATCATTTCCTCAATATAATATATAGAATAATAGATATCGAATTTGCTCAGAAAAATTGATCAGATTTAAAATTTTTTTTATCTTTCTTAATAATAATAAATTATTTATTTATTTTTTATTATTGAAATAAACCAGCTGTCTGCAAAATATCAACTTATCATTTTCATCATTATTTAGAAAAAAAAATTTATATATAGATAGAATTTGTATGAATTTATTATATTCAACAACATTCCCGTTTATATATTAGCATTTTTCTTCATTTTTTTTTAATATATAATATTATGCCATTTTAATATTCATTTCTTTTTTATGTATATAATTAAACACATGTATGTGTATGTATAAATGAATTTATAATTACCACTTAAACAATATATATATATGCTTATACATATTGAGTGTATTTATATAATTATATATAAAATATATATTTTAATTACTACTTTAAATTATTTTTCTTTTATATATATATATTTATATATATATTATTGTTATAAATATAAAATATACACTTTTACTAATTGTTAGTTATAAAAATTATAAAAATTTCTACATATAAATGAATATAATATATGTTAAATACATAACCCCTTTGTTAGATATTTTTTAAGTCTTTTTTTTTTTTTTCATTCGTATTTGTGTATTATAATTAATAATTATGCGAGTGTGTTAACTATACGTTTATTAACAAATGTAAATTAAAAAAAAAACTTTGTAATAAAAATATTCAATACTCCAGTCCCAATCACACACAAACATATATATTGGGTTGAGTTTTTCATCAGCTGTTCATATACATATAAGAAAAATACAATCTGTTTTTGGTTTTTGGTTCTAAAAAGTATCGAGTTGATATACATAAACATTTTGTTATTTAAAATATGAAAAATGTATCCTGCAGTATAGCCATACATATAAATATATATATTAATCCGTCCTGACCAGTGGAAAATCTTTTAACAAAAAAAATGACATACATTCTTATTAAATATATTAAAATCTCCCACGTATCAAATTCACCCGCACCTTTATGCGAGCCACATTTAAATAAATATGATAATCCTCCTGTATGAATATTTAAAAAAAATTTTTTATCGAGAAATTACTAAACATAAAATATACATTTTTAAATCATTGATTAAGAATTTAAGAAAAAAAAAATATATAATGAGATCATATATATGTGCCAACAATAAAAAAAAAAGAAAAAGAATGTTTATATATAAATAACAAAAAAATAATAATAATAATAATATAATCAAAAAGAAGTTGATTTATTAAGATTAAACATATATATATATATATAATTTAAACGACAGTTGTTCATATATTTATTTTATTTTTAAATTTTAAAAATAAATACACACTTAAATAAAAGAAAAAAACCAAAATATTATTATATATTAAACACTATATATATATATGCACGATCTTAAAATGTTATTTTTAATTTTATTTAAAAGAATTAATAATTTAATTGTAACTAAAGAAAAATCATCATGCGGTTTTTGAAAGTATAAAAATAAAATAATAAATAATTAATTATGTTTTTTTTTTTTCGCTTTACGTAATTGTTAGATATTATTTTATTTTTTTGTTTTGCTTTTAATTAAAATTTAAGATTAATCAAAAAAAAAACAAAAAAAAATTTTAAACAAAAAATAAATTCGTCTATAACTATAAATGTTGATAAGAAAATGTTTATAATTTAATTTACAAAAAAATTTAACTTAAAAGTGTTGGTTTTTTTTTCTATTTGTTTGGGGAATCTCATATTATTATTATTATTTTTACATAATTAAATTATATAAATAGTAAATATGTATATTTTTACAAAAAAGAAACACTTATAATCTCAGATGTATGTGTGTATACATTAAATATGTGTATAAAAACGCCACCCACTTATAAATCAAACATTTTTTTTTTAACTATCTATTTATAAAAAATTATATGTATATATATACAGTTAAATTTGTATACAAATACTTATAATTCATATATATTAAAAAATTTATTTATGTTTTTAAGATTGTTTAAAAAAATTGTAATTTTATAATTTGTCTAAGGAATTTTTATATATTATACGAATATATGTTTAAAAGAACTCACCGTCATATCAGTTCAGTATGCGCGTGTATGTGAACATTTAATGATTTATTTATAGAAATAGAAAAAAAAAACAAGAAGAAAAGAAAATCAAATGAATTTCAGAATATTTTGTATTTTGAAAAAGAAAATATAAAAAATTTGTTAATAAAAGTTATATCTATAATAGTCTATAATATATAGAACAGAGAGCAGTTGTTAATATATATATATATAGGAAAAATTATATATTTTGAAAATAATACAATTTATTTAAATATAAATATTTATATTTTATATAAATTTAAAATTAAATTTGCATTAAATAAAAATTAATTCATTAAAAGCAATCGATAAAACTATATCGTCCGACGATGCAATGGTTCAATATTCCTTCGTTGTTTAAAATCGTTGATTTACAATTTTTTTTTTAAATAAATTAAATTCTTCTTTATATAATAATGTTTAATTAATGTTTTGGATAAAATTTGTTTTATCTTTTACAAAATTAATTTACAAATGTCTGCATGTATGATGATATATTTATTTATAAAAAATGTCATCGATTAATTTATTATCATAAATATACTCTTGTATATATAGATGATTTTATATTTTATCTATATTTTTTTGATTAAAATTCATTTTCTTTTATTTTTCATTTAGTTATCCGGGTTTGAATATATTTATTTTTTTTTCTAAACAAGTTCAAAACCTTTTGTGAATACACAAAAACAAAAAAACAAAAAAAAGATTTAAAAAATATATAAAATTTTGCCAAAAAAAAAAAAAAAAATCTATAAGAAAGAAAGAAAATTGCATTTTTTTTTATTTGCTATTTTCAGACAGATTTCGAATTATATATTTTATTTTGTTAGATCTTCTATTTTTTTTTTTTAATTTTGTTTTGGCTGTTGTGAGTTTTTTTTTTTTTTTTTTTTCATTTTCTATTTATTCTATGTATATTCTAAAAGCGTCTTACCTGACCTTTTTACCTTGTCACACAACTGGAATTTGTTTTATTTGCTTTGTCCGTTGTTTTTCGGTTACACAAAGAAAATGTATTTTCTATACGATCTGAAAATTTTTCTTTATATACAATTATGATTTTGAATCAGTAAATAGTTTTTCAATATTCAAGATTCAATTTAAAATTCTATGATGGTGATTTTTATTTAAATATGAAAAAATAAATTTTTGAATAAAATATTTTGCTAAATATAAATTAAATGAAAGGATAAAATAAACAGAATATACAGTAGAAGATCAATATATAAATAAAATGAAATATATAACACTTATAAAATAAAATCTATATATAAAATTTTATATATACATCAAATATTTCACCCTCATAATATTTATAATGAATACATATTATTATTATTATTATTATTATTTTATATATGGGATTGGTAAATTTATATATCCATTTATAATATTTTACAATATATATGTGTATTTGTATATATTATATATTTTATGTAAAATTGTGCATTATAATTATTCTAATTATATTAACTAAATTGCACATATACAATTTATATATAAATATATATATTCTTATATATTTACATTATAGGGTAATATATATATATAATGTATATTTAGATTCAGTTTTGAAATATATGTATTTTTATGATATATATTTATGAAATAATAATAATAATAATAATAATATAAAAAGGTACAGAGGACGAGTTCAAGGAATTGCATATAAAATAAATATATACTTATTTATTGAAATTAGAGAATGCATATTACATATGTATGTGTAATAATAATTTTATAAAATAGGGGTTTAGTATATAAATAAAATATATTATGTAACCCCTTAGTTTTTGCTATCGAATTTAATAATAATAATAATTATAATTATTATCATCATCATCATCATCATCATCCTCCTCATCATCGTAATCATCAAATACAGTCAGAATTATCATATATACATAAATCTACTTTAAATATCAATATATTTTATGCATTTTATTTTATAATGTAATTTATAGAATGTATAATAGAATAAAAAGTCTTCGTCTATATCGTCGAAGTTTTTTTTTTGTTCATAATAATAATGATAATATAACAATATATAATAATAATCATAATGTTGTAAAATGTACCTATATGAAATTATAATAATATACGTATAGACTCTTTTCTTTTTCTATATATATATATATACAAAATTTTTGAATTTATAATACACCATTATTATTATATATTAAAGAATACAAATCGACAATCAAATATGAGTTATTAATACATACCCAACATAATATGCATAATGACGTATATAAATATAATGATGATGTGTGGATATATTCAAATATATTGTTCATATATATATATATATGTTAAATATATATGCTTGATTCAAAATCTATATTATATATATATATATATATTATATGTGATGCTTTTCATCAACGACGAAAAATTCTGCTTTTGTTTTGAGTCACGCACCCTGCAATATAAATGAAATGAATCGTGTGCAATATGAGAATTTTTTTTTTTTTGGTTTTGTTTTGTTTTTTTATTTTCCATTGAGCATAAAATAATATATAAATGATTTTGCTTTGTTTCAAATTACAAACACACACACACACACACACATTGCAGGCAAAGGTTATAATCAAGCTTATTCTATATATATGTGTAGCATTAAAAAACACAAAAAATAAAAGGATTAAAAAATATAATGTATAATAACAACCCCAATAATATTGCATTTGTTTTTGTACCCTCTATAACAATATATTAGATAAAAAATACATCACGGTCGGTATAACTGCGTATATACTTATGTATATTATTATTATATGGATGGTGCTATATATATATTGCCATTTTAAATATATGTTGAATGCATAATTTTTATCGCACATATGAAAATATATAATTCATTTTTTGGTTATTTCATGGTAATGTATTTAGTTTTTTTTTTTGTTATGTAAATGCGCGTATATTATTTTAAATTAAGTGCATACATAATCATATATATATATATTTTTAATATATAAAATGGACTTCAATTTATCTAAATTATATATATATAAACACGTGCGATGTACCACCAAATTTTAAGTAGTTTAAGTATATATATATATGTTTTATTTTTATATATATGCGATTGTAAAAACCTAACAATCCTTTTATTGATATTATATTAATTTAACAAAATAATAAATAAATTTTCAAGAATATTATAAATATAAAAATATTATATTTCAACTTTATATATACCCTTAAATTATTTTTATTATTATTATTATTTATTCTAAATTATACTTTTAAAATAACAGGGTGGGTGATGATGATGTGGTACACTCACTTTAAGATAGATTTCAAATAAAATATTTTTGTTTATTTTTAAATCTAAAATATTATTATTTATACATTTTCAGTAAAATTCCACAATTTATTATAAATACTTCGCCTCTGCTTTCAGATCGCATGAAAAGTTGTAATTTGGGTTTGAATAATAAAATATTTTTTCAATTTCACAATGAATCATCCAGTAAAAAATATCTATTCATTTATATAATAATATTAAGTATATATATATTTAATACGAATAATAATAAAAGGACATGTATTTTAAATTCATTTATAAAAAACTCTATATATAGATTATACATTAAAATTTAAATGAATTGATTAAAAAATATATATGCTTTATAATATTACACGTCGTAATATACTCTTATATTATATCCATTATACATATTATAATAATATGCAAAAGTGATGCATGCACATGTATATATATACATTTATAGATTAAAGAGGTTGTATTTTATATGCAAATGACGAATTATTATAATAAGGGTTTTATTATAAAACATTTTACCATCAAACACCATCGCATATATATATTTATTTAAATATATATAAAGAGAACATTTATAAATAAAATAAGATGAATATATAAAAATAAAATAATTTATTCAAAAAAAAAACGAAATATATAATATAATATGTATTCGTCGGTTGGTTTTGTTGAATCTCTATATATGTATATGTTTTATATGATATATAAAAAATTTAAACACAGAACGCAAATATATATATATAAATATATTTAATTTTAATCTTTAATTTAAGAAAATCTTTTAAATGAGAGCAGTTGTTTTTATTTTATAATTGTATTTAATATTTTATTTATTTTGTTATTCTACAATATATACGCAATGGATCTCCTGCTTTTTTATATAATTTTTTTTTTTTTTTTGTTAATATATACATTTATAAATATAATAATTTTGGTTTTTGTTTTTTGTAGTTGTTTTAATCTTATTCTATATACCATCATCATCCAAATGAAATAAAAAAAAAAAAACGTTTATAATGATTATGTATTTTGTTAAGCACTCGTACAGTTCATTTTTTTTTTAAATCCATTCATTATATTTATAAGTTTGAAATATATATTTGCATTCGAGCAGTTCTGAGGACATGAGAAAAAACATAAAATAATAACAACAACAACTGATTTATTATACTGATTGTTATAAATTGATTATAAAATTTCATTTATATAAACGACATATGTAATAATTTTTGTTGATATATATATATATATATATAGGTTGTAAATTTTGCATGTAATGAATGCATTTATATATTATTTTATAGTTGTATTAATATAATATTGTTTTTTTATTTAACATATTTATTAATAATATATATATATATATATATATATATATATGAAAGAAAAATAAATAAGGCAGCTGGTGTTATTATTTTTATATTTTTAAAAGAATTTTATATTTATATAATATATAATTTATTTATCCTTTATTTATAATAATCAGACTTCATATCGTAGTTCATATACATTTTGTATAATTTAATCATTTACAAACCTGTTCAAATTTTATTTATAATATAAATAACATAACTTTTAATATATTGATTTTATAATTTAATATATTAATTTTGTTTTAATTTTTAATTCAGACGAATCGGGATGCGAATCTGATATGGCTGAAGGTGTTGAGGAGGCGGCCGAAAGTAATAGTAGTACTGGTGATACAACAGTTATGCTAGGGGCCACTATGCCCTGTGAAACAATTAGTCCCACATTAGGGAATATAAAACGTGAATTTATTGATAATTATCATAATACGGTGAGAACAACATCAACAACGCCAACCGCATCAATACCATCATTATTAATATCACAATCACAACCAATCAATTTAAAATCAGAGGTAAATATATCATTTTTTTGTTTTTCCTTTTATATTTTATATGAAAAATTTATATTGGTAATCTCTATATATACGGAAAAGCTATAAAAATAGAGAAAATTTAAACAGAAATGTTTACAGCAAACCTATATATAGATAAACTTTACAGAATCTTTACATAAAGAATCTATATACAGAAAACCTTTACAGAACCTTTATATATAGTTAGACATAAAATCTTTACCGACATTCAGAAATAATGATGCAAAAATTCAATGACCTTCTTAACCAAATGACATTAAAAAAAAAAATTATAGCATGTATATTTATAATTAAAAAAAAAAAAATCTAAAATTATACAACCATATATAATATCTATAGAAATAAAAGGAATAAACCAGCACAAACGATTTAGTTAAGTAAGTGTGCTTAATTTATGTTATAAATTAATATATATATAAAAAAACCACACTTTATTATAAAAGCGACGTATAACTGATGATATATGTTATGTTATATCAGAGTTATATGTATATTGTATATATATACAAATATGAATGAATTAAAAAAAAAATAAAGGTGTAAATTTTATTAAGTGTTATTTTCAGAAAATTTAACATATATATATAAATTATTTAACAAACAATGTTTTTTTTCTTATATATATATATATATTTTTAAGATAATTTACATGTTCAATCGATTAACAATAAATGTATATAACATTCATTTTATACACATCTTTCCACATATAGATAGATATGTTGCATTTTCATTTCCATATTTGTTAAACGAGAAACAAGAACTTTGCAATATAATTTAATTTTATAATTATTATTATTATTATTATAATTTATATAATGAATGCGAAGAGAATTTTTTTGTTTTATGCATTTAATAAAATTAATATACTTTGTGTGTTTGTTTTATTTATTTTATTTATTCTTTTAAATGCATATATCCATTATTATGTGTATTATGATATAAATTTATAATACATCGATTATTATCTGACTAAATAAAATATCATATATATATATATAGAATATAGATAAATTGTTATTTTATTTATCAGGTTATAAAAATGTGTTGTGTGTTGTGTATGTGTATATATTTTTTTTTATTTTAAGATGAAATCTAATGAAAAATATATAAAAAAATAAGCAATGAAGAAGAAAATCAAGTATATAAAAATAATAATATTAATAAAATTTATTATTATTTTTATTATTGTTGCATTATTATTATTATTATTATCATTTTTATTAATGTTAATTTGTAACTGAAACGCAGATGAGAGAGTATAGATGTTATTATTATATAGTTTTATTATTTATTTGTATTGATGGTTTTTTTTTTATTCACGTTTTATAATCTAACAACAAATCATAATAATAATAATAATAATAAAAAAAGATTAATTTGTATATACAGATTTATTATATTAAATTTTATTAATTTTTTATTTAAATCGTTAAAAATATATATTTACATACGAGATGTCATGAGAAGGAAAGTGAATTTTTATTTTGTTTAAAATTTTTCAAGAATAAGAATTGAAAGCGATAAATTGAGAGTTAATGCTTTTAAATGGTTTATGCAATAAATATACATTTGCTTTGAATTACAAAATGAGATATTGAAATATTTATTGTTTATCACTTTCGAAACAATTCCATAAATTCAATTAAATGCACTGCTTATTATATATTTTGGATTGTCTGTATTTTATAAATATATATATAGTTTATAATCTTCTCATATAAATTATAAATTATGATCCATCTATATCTATATACATTTTATACATCATATATATTCATTCAATTTTAATATTTTTAAACACACACATATCTTTCTGTATTTGTTTACTTCAGGTAAAATGGTTTTTTTTTTATATTATCGGATATTGTAAATATGGAAAATTTTTATATTCTGTACTGTAGATATATGATTTTAATTTAATACAAAAATAAAATATTGTATCTATGAATGTTCATTGTTATATTCATATCTATCTATAAAACATATTTTTATTGATATTGAATGTTTGTTGTTGTTGAATGCATTTTATTTTCAAGTTTTCTTTATTACATATTCTATATATGTACAATGTAAATACAAATTAAATACAATATGATTATATAATAATAATTATTTCCTTATTTAATATATAATTATAATTATTTTGTGTTGTATCCATAATCATTATTTAAAAATCTATTCTATTATTATTATTATTGCATATAGAATAACCGCTTAATAATATTTAAGGAATTTAAATGATTGAAAACGATTCATATATTTCATAATGAAATGATCTATATAAATGTATTAAATAAAGACAATGAATCCTATAAACATTCCGGTTAATAATTTTTTATTATTTTTTTTTTTTTTTTCAATATCATATCTTTGTATATTAATTCAAAACTTGAATTTTGTGATCTGATTCATTACTCTATATCTAAAAAAAATTAATTATATATAAATATACAAACTTATGTATATGTATGTATATATAGTGAATGATGAACATTAATTTCTGTTCTTATAAGATTTGAAATCCAGTTTTTAATTTGTTTTTTTTTTTTTTTTTTTTATTAATACAAATACAAATATATTTATATATAGATCTTATCGAATTATTTCTTTTATATTCATTTTTTTTTTTTTTTTGTTCTTTAATATATAATATATTTCTTTACACGCACCCTATTTCTTATATATTCAAATTGTATGTAATATAATGGTAAAAAAATTAAACCATCAGGTATGTAATGAACAACAGAAAGAAAGAAGAAGAAAAAAAAAACGATATGTACCTATGTATAAAAAAAAATTATTATTTATTCTCTTCTTTAATTTATTATTCTTATTATAAAATATTCTACATGGTTTTTTTTTTTTTTTTATATTTTAATATTATTATTTATTCTTAAAAATAATAATAATAATAATAATAATACATCGATCGAGGTATATTTATTATATTATATATGTTTTTTGTTGTGTTCATTCGCTTATTATAAGTTTTTATATACGCAAAAAGAATATAAAAAATAAAAAAAAAACGTCATATGCAACTCATTAATTATTAATTACAAATTACAAACGCCTACGTCTGATGTGGCTAAGAATATAATATTCTTGTTGTGTTGTGTATATGTAAAAAAAAATAAAAAAAATTATTATAATATATAATGTACACTTTATAATGCATATATAAAATATTTATAAAAAAATACATAATCTTAAATATATATAATAATAATATAAGTACATTAATCGTCCGATTTTAATATTATAATTTTATTTTTTTTATATATATACCAATACCATATAATTATATTAGGTGAGAGGTGGGCCAGAAAATTGTTTCGATTTTTTTATTTTATTTATATTAAATGCTTTTTATATTTTGGTTATACATATATTAAATTCCATTCTGATCGTTTTTTTTTTACCTCTAAAATTATTTGAATTTAAAGAAATCAAATCAAAAAAAAAATATGTAATTAAATAAAATTAATATTATATATTTAATTAGTATCTAATGTGCGTATAAAAACTTGGTTATTTTTTTTTTGTCTGAATCTTTGATGCTTTTGATATATATTTGAAAGAAAGATATGGTATGCGTAAAAATCACGAATAGTTTTTAATGTATTTATAAAATGATTTCTTTTACTGATTTGTATATGAATAACATATATCATTATAGGTAAACTATTTTAAAAACTGTTTTATGGAATAAAATGACTTGCAAACAATTTTAACCTGAATATCCCTATCATAATATACCGCATAGTTTGAAAAAAAAAAAAAAAACGATATTTATTTCATTATTTCATCTTCGTTCACATTCTTCTTAGTCCGTTTCCCCGCTTTACTTTACTTATAAAAAAATATATATTTATGCATTCATTTATATAAGTACTAAAAACATAAAATATATATATATGTTGGTAAAAATACATTATTATATATGTAGGTATATTTATATAAATATAGGATTATATTATAATTATTAAGTGTATGTATTTCACCTTGAAATTTATGTTCTTTTTTTATATTTTTTAATTTTTTTTTTCTTCTTTCTTGTTGTTGTTGAATATTTGTGGTTGAATTTATCGTGTGCTGGTGTGAGAAAATTATTGTAATTACTAATTATTACAATGTTTTTTTTTTTATTATAATTATTATTTTATTATACTATTATTATTGCTATTTTATATAGGATGTTATTATACATAGTTCGTTTTATGTATGAAAATATCCATATATATATACATCTCTATATATGGATTGCATTGCAATGTAATTAAAATAAATATACTTATGGAATACATAAATCGATATGCAATTTCAAATATTTATATGCGGTTCTATAAAAGTATATTTCTGTATTTTCCTATACATATAGAAAGGTAATAATATTACAATTATTTTCTGAATAAAAAACACACTGTAAACCTAAAATGTATAAAGTTAATCCTATTTAATGATCTATTAAATATATATATATATATATATATATATAACATTATTACAAATTAACTTTGAATATCATTCTTCGGTGCGGACTGAGTTCTGAAGAGGTCGGAGTATTGAAGTATAGTTTCCTCAATGTATTTAAATCACTTTCAAAAAAAAAAAAACCATCAGAAAAGAACATTTAGGTTTATAATAATTATCAAAAAATTACTATTCAATCTTAAATTAAATATACAAAATAAAAAAATGTTTATTATACATTTTATTATAATTCACATATACACACATTTCTAAAAACATATAATTCCAAGAAATAATTCCACTATAAAAAGAAAAATTTTTAAAAAAATTTACACATTATAGCAATTTAAAATATATGCATATACATACCTAAACACATATCTAATAAAAATATTTTAAATTAAATTTAACATTAAAAATAATGTAAATATAAATATGTATATATAAATTAACGCGCATCATCGCAAAGGTATTTTTTTAACTATAATAAAATAAAATAATTTAAACATTACGCACAAATTAAGCAGTTTACAAAAAAAAAAAACTGAATAATATTATATTCATATATACATAAACAGTAGCAAAAACTATATATAATTTTTTTTATTAAATAATATACTGTATATAATATATTATGATTAAAAATTATGCCGATCACGTTATTCAACTGACAACCATTAAAATTAATTGGTTCGTTGACAAAAAATTGTCTTTTTTTTTTTTTATTCTATATACATATAATTTTGTTCTTTTATATAACTTCACAATAAAATCACTTTGTTTTCTCACACTGAAATAAATTACACAAAAAAATATAAATTTTTTCCAAATATACACGTAAAATATTTGCCAAAATTATTGTTTTAACTGTGATTGTTTTTGAATGATTTTATTTGATCGTATAAATAAATTAAATGTATATTTATTATTACAATAATATGGGTTTATTGTAAACAAATTTTTATATTAAAACTATAAAAAAAAAGAAAAAGAAAAGAATTCATTAAGATGTGTTTTGCGTTTTTATATATACATTATTGAATTGAATTGAATTATAAAGACAATCATTTTTTTTTTTTTATTGTTTAACGGCTTTCAATATATATTTCTTATATCAATAAATTAAAAATTAAATGTTTTTGAATAATAATAATGCGAATTTTGTATATATTTTGATTTATATGATTTTATGGGTGTTTCATCAGTGTTGAATGTGTTTTTTAAAACTATATCTATGAAAAACCTCGGAGGAAAAACGATAAAAAAAATGCTAAAAATTAATATTACAAATTTTGTAGCAATTTTTCAAAGTCACCACAAATAAATAATTATATTATGAATGATTTTATAAGACATAGAAATTGTGCTATTATTTTTTATCATATTATATATGTTTATATATAATTATTATTACATTACTTATAATAAAAAATATTATGTATAATTAAAAATTTACTTATATATTTAAATATAACAATAATATAAATTATTTTACATACATATAAATATATTTACTAATGGTTAAGGTATTATATATTTTTAAAAGTCACGGTTCTTTTTATAGTTTTATATATATATATACAGATGTAATAATTTTTAATTATAATATAACATATACCTTTTGAAATTCATCTTATAAGTATATTATAGAAAAAGAAAAAAAATTATGCGCCCATTCAAATATATTATAGAACAAAAAAAATTCTGTATTTGTTGATTTAAATACAAAAGAAAAACAAAAAAATAGATGTATTTTTATTACAGGTTTTTAATTTTTATTTATAATAATATTTTACATTGCCTAAAGGTAATTAATAATCACGTTTTATATTATATTATATTGAGATTGAGTTTAATGCAAAATAAATTAATAAATTTGTTTTAAATGTATATATATATGTTTTAAAATTTATGCGATCATATGATCAAATATACTTAAATATTTAAAAATAATAAAAAAAAATAATAAATTTATGATAAATTTTCTTAAAAAAAAAATAAATTTTCATTTATGTTTCAATTACAATTTATCTTAAATGTTGTGAGTCTTCTCTCATATAAATTTAATTATAATTAATTATTGTTGTTATAACTCGGCGACTATTTTGAATATATAAAATCTTCTTTATTATGGATTTTATTATATGTTTATGAATTCTTTTGATTTAGTGTTCTACATATATCGTGTTTATTAAAGTTTTATTTTTGGAGATCGCATGCATTTTTATTTTCATATTTTTTTATTATCCCCACACATGCATTTTATGAATATGAGTTTTGTTTTTTTTTTGGTTTATTATTATCTTATATTTTTAGATATACTTTTTTTCGCTTTTTTCGTGTGTGTTTGTCGGTTTATTTTTTTGTTTATATTCTCGGTTCATCTAATTTTTTATTCATTACAGCTGAACATATGCGTGGATTTTTTTTTTTGATTTAGAATAAAGAATCTGCAGAAGGTGTGCGTTTTTGTTTTTTTTTTTTCACATTTGAGATATTTAAATGAAAAAATTAATTTATAAGTGGATGGTTTTGGGTTGTGTGTTAAAATATTTTTGAATGAAAGCACTTTTAATATAAAAATTATGAGTATATAATAATAATAATGAATTATATTAAAAATGGAAAATTCTGTTATGTGCGTTTATTAACAGAATAAAATATAAAAAAAAAAAACAAATTAACGATTGAGGTTTTTTTGTCTTTTGAATATTATATAATAGAATATATTCTTTTATGAATGCTTTTTTAAATCAACGATATTTGTGTGTAGTTAATTTGCCAATTACTGATATGAATCTTCAGAAGAATTTTCATATGAATTTTCCGAGTATTTTTCATCAAAAAAACTAAACTTCCCGAATCATAATTAAAAATCTCATCACCACCAAACTTTTTTATTGCATTTTTTAATAACTAATCGAATCGAAACGTTTATATATATAAACGGGTTTGTTTGAAAGGATTTTTAAAATGATTTAATTATAAAACTCATTTAGTATATCGCTTGCGCATTGTATATATATAGTTTATTTTCTCTACAACTTTAATTACATATATTATCTATATATACAAATAAATATAACATACATTATAATAAAATTATGTATGCAAAAATATATAAAAAAAAAAACGCTTTAAGGTATTTCATTTTTATAACAAAAATTCAAAAGAAGAAATGCCTGACTGAATTACATATATCTATATACATAAAAGAATTAATTATTAATTTATCGTTAAGTTTTTTTTTTTTTTTATTATTTCATTAATATTTAAAATCGCATATATATATATATATAAGAATATATAATATGCAATAATTTTCTTTTACTAAATAAAATATATTTATATGTGTGTATATAATAATATAATTTATTTGTTGCGTTTTAAATATATAAACAAACAAAGTCAAAAAAAAAAAAAAGAAAATAATAAAAAAAAATGGGATTGGTTTTTATTCGCTGCGTGGTTATTATAATACAATATACGTATCAGAAAATAAATAAATGATATGAGGAATTTCAATGCATTTTTTATTATAATTTTATTTTTTATTTTAAATCAAAAATTTTATATATATTATGATGATGCATATTAATTTATTATAATTATGAATATATGCGAAACTCTTCTTCTTTTTATGAGCGTACATGCACAACAAACATTTTTTTTTTTTTCAGTAATATACAATTTTTTTTCTTTTATTATCATTTAATACCAATAATATAAAGTTATTTTTCAATTAAAAAAATTAAAATTATTGATCAAATTTAATTAAATTTTTCATGTTTATTGTTTTGTTTAATATATACACATACATGCAGTATATATATAAATTTGAATTTCGTGATGGGCTACGGTTTTTATACCAATAAATCATAATTTAAAAATAATATTAATTTTCATATGTATATTTGTATATGCGTTTATTTAAAAGTGTATTATTATTTTTCCAAATATAAGAACAACATATATATAGTATAAATAATAAAACAGTAACAAGTGGTGATATTCGATAAAATAAAATTTCAGGGATTTTGTTATGTGTGTGTTTTTTTTTTTTTTTTTACCACATTATTAAATTTAATTAAGGATTATTTTGTTTATTAAATAATATCTTTGTTGAATTTTTGCATTAATTTTGTATTATCAGATTTCTTTTTAAATATTAAATATATATATACAATTATTTTTTGTTTTTTTTTTTTTATTTAAATTTAAAAGAAATGCAAATAACGCCTTTATTTTATTTTTTTATTTTAAATTATTTCTATTATTTTATTTATTTAATATATAATTTATTTATTAATCGGAAAACGGGCATATATATATTCTCTAAACATATATAAATATATTTACATATATATATATATATATATACATTCGGAATACAGATATGAAGATGAACAGAAATAACCTCGACCACGGCACCACAACGGACAATAATTAATGTAAATATATTTACTATAATAATATATACGGGGATATATAAATTAAATAAAAATAATGTTTTATTTTTTTGTGTTTTAATAAGATAAGTTAAACTTTTATATATGTATTCAATATAAGAAATTGATATACAAATGGTATATATATATTATAAATATGATAAAAAATAAGGTATATATACAATATTCAGAAAACGAATTATAATATTATTGTATTGTAAATATATAAATGATTTTAAATATGCATGTATAATAACAAATATTGAATGAGGAGAGTATATATTCGCAGTGTATAGAAAAAAAAAATTATATATTTGCATAAACTTCGCCATCATTATTTTTTTGAATCCGTCGACATAAATCGATTTTGCATTGATTAGTATATATAGCTTTTATATAAATAGACTGTATATATGGTATATATATAAATAATATATACATTTTTCTTTGCATCAACATGATCGCAGTAATTCAATTTATTTTATTTCTTACATTCATTTATATATATGTTTCTTATAATATGTGGTTTTATTTTTTAAAATTATACATATGTATAGATATATATTTTTATTATATATTTACATTATTATAATCATTGAATTATTTATATAAATATATTCATTTTATATATTTGTTTATTAAAATATATTATATTTATATTATTATAAAAGATAAATTAAAACTAAATACATTTATTGTATATAAATAAAAGAGTATATATATATATATGTTTTTATATACTCGTATAATAAATAGATGTTTGTATATATATATATATATATATCATATATGTAGGGAAAGTCGTCGATTTACAAGACATCAATCGATCGAAAATTATATATATATATCTATAATATTATTAGCATATATATGTTTGGCATAAACATATACAAAGATCATTAATAAATAAAATGAACATTGTTTTCTGTATAGTGTATTTTTTATTTATAATATAATTTTTTCCATATAACTTTTTTTTTTGTTTTGTGTATTTTATATCTGCGTTTTGCATTAATAATATTATTATCATTATTATTATTATTATTATTATCATTAGTATTATTACATGCTATTATTGTCTTATTATATTATTAATATGAACGCTAAATAAAAGACCACCCGTTTTCGCATAAGATAATATTTTTGTTTTGAAATCATTTATACTATATATTAATTCATTGACTTTCCTTAAATCATTTTTTCTATAAGAGAGCACAATAAATATATATATATATATATATATATATATTATATTACATAAACATTTTAATTATATATAATTATTTATTGTTCGATTTTCTTTTTTTTTTTAATTCTATATATAATATTTATATAAATTATTACTAAACATTCAATTAAGGCAAAAAAAAAAAAACAAAAAAAAACGTAATAAACAAATTTACATACATATAATAAATATAAATAATTATTCAAATAAACTAAATATTAACTTATATATTCATATAGTCTATACATTAATAATAATAATAATGATTGCAGGAATTTCAAACCAATATTGGTTAACGAATTTTCAGAAAAACGTAGTCAAAAAATTGATGTGGTAAAACTATATAAAAATTATGAAATTATTGAAAAATTTGGAATTCTATGATCAATTCCGGTCAGAAGGAAACCTTTTTTTTTGTTAGAAATCATTTAAAATGTATAAATTTTAAAATATATTCAATTGATTGGTCAACAAATTTTCAGTTCATTCACAGTTAAAAATTGATTTTTTTTTTATATTTAGCGATTAAGCAACAAAGTGTAAATATTAAATTTATTTAATAAATATATACAAATAACATAAAATAATATATATTAATGTAGTAAATAATAATTTAAATTAAAATTACTTTATCATATATATTTTCTTTCTCTATTCATATATATACGATTATACATATAATAAAATTTAATTTTCTATAATTAAATATCTATATATTTATTTTATATATATATTCTTATAAATCAATATATATAATAGATATTTTGTTTATATAAACAATTTATTAAAATAATTACAGGTATATATTATTATAATATTTTTAATGATTGTTTTGATTATCACGTTTAATAATAAATATTATTATTATTATTATTATTAAAATGATTTAAATGAATTTGTATTTGTTGCGTGTGTACCTCCTTAACCGCGTACATATAAGAAATAATTTCACTATAAAGGTATATTAACATAATTAATATTTTTCATATATGAATCATACATATATTTGAATGATTCATTTATTTATTTTTTCTTCGTTCAATTTCGATAATCATTTTTCTATGATTAATTTTCTTTTTATAGTATAAAAATTTCATACAAAACAAAATGGTTTTTATTGTATTATGAATAACGTTAACGTTGCACACTAAAATATATATTTAAAATTTATTATTATCGAATATATAATAATTAATTATATTTTCTATATAAACATAAAAAAATAAATTCAAGAAAATAATTGAATTAAATTTATTTACAATTTTTAATGTATATATACATAACAATTATATATTTCTAACATATATTTTATTATATTTATTATATATGCAAAAAAAAAAAAAAAAAATACAAAATCAAACAATTATAAATAAATTAGATATTTATATGTTTAAATTTGTGTTGTTTTTTTTTTATATATTTAATAATATATACATACATATATTTTATATATCTGAATCAATTGTATATATATATATGAATTATTATTATACATATTTTCATATATCACACAAAAAAACATTGAAATTATCCACATAATAATTTATATATAGATATGATACATTCATAAAATTTTAAATAAAATACTTGTTATTTTGAAAAACAAAGTACAAGAAGAAATGAATAACAAATAATAATGCTGCGATATACATTTATAAAATCGCTATTATAATTTATATATACAACATTTATTTATTGACATTTTATTATAATTTATTTTTGTAAAATTTAAAAAAAAATTATAATAATTTACATTATTTTGAAATGTATAAAATAAATAAATATAAAATACCTTAACTTGTTATTATTATTATTATTATTATTTGTAAATTTAATGAATGACTAATCGAATAAATATGTCTTTTTTAAATTTTTAACAAATTTTATTTACAATTTAAAATCAGATCAATTTCTTAAAAAAGTTCTGTTGTTTTTTTTTTTTTTTTCATTATCCATTATTGATAAAAAACTATTTATAGTTGATTTTATACAAAATGTAAACAATTTCTATATATTGATTAAAAATCTAATACAAAAAAAAAAGGTTTTCTTAATAAGAATCTATTGATAGGGGTTTTTTTTTTTTAAACAATATTGATTGTTAATTATACAATAAACATTTTTTAGTATATCGCACACATTAATTATTTGATACATTCATTCATTCATTCATTCATTAATTATACATTTATAAATATATACTATATATATACAATAAATGTTAATCTCAAATAACATGAAATTTTTGTTCATATGAACGCATGTAAATAATAATAATTATCTATTCATTTATATATTATATAATAAAACAATCAAACTCATTATATAGTTGCAAAGTTATATATACTACATGTATGTATAGATATATAGAGAAACCTATATAGAATAATATTTAAATCTCAACAATTAACACTCACTATATATATATACGAATATTTATTTTGATATTCATTATATATATTTAACAAGGTGTATGATTATACTTTAATTATATATCCTTATAAAAAACTGTTTTTATTTGAAATTATTTCATACTGATTTTGATTCATTTCATTGAGTACGTGAAAACTTTAGATTGAAAACGTGAAAACGAATTTCTAATTAGCTGAAACTATTTATAAATCTATTTTTAGGTATAAGAATTTGACCTTTTTTCAAATTCTGCTCATATGATATGATTTGAAAAATATATAAATTATTGTATCACTCTGTTATAAAAACATTTAATATATGAAATTATATGAATCTCTATATTTATAGTTATTTATAAATATAATACATCATCACGGTAATATGCTATCTATATATATATATATGTATATGATATAATAAAACCATGATTATGCCAATCTACTAACAACAAATAAAACAATCAAATATGTTATATATTTTGAATATACACATTGTAACAATAATAGGTTAACGCAGGAAATATATTTTTATAAAATTTCATATCCTCTGCATCCTCCTCCGAATCCTCTTCGCAAAAATTCGGAGGCGGATCCCTCGGGAGGATGCGAAGGGGGATGCGGAGGAGGATCCGGAGGGTGAAATTTTATTAAAATATAATGCCAGTGTTAACCTATTATTGTTACTATCTGTATATATAAATATTCATATGCAAATTGATAGCAGAGCAGTTACGCGGAATAAAAAGAAATCTGTTAAGGATAATATTTATTAAAGTTTATATGTTAGTTGAAATACAAAATTTTGTTTCGTTTATCAAATTAAAAATTTAACCGATAAAGTTTCATATATATTCTAAAGTTTAAAGTTAAAGTTTTCTATTCCATTAAAAAAATGAAAACTCAATTACATAGAGAAACCTCAAAGCTAAGCAATCAAATTTTGGATGACAAAAAAATGATGAGAAAATTATTTGAAAGAATATCAATTAACATATATCTGACAAATTTTATAGTTAAATAATCATTCAACTAAAATAATTTTTGGTTTGATTCAATATACTTGGATCAAAATAACATTTAACTGATATGCTGAAAATTTGCTATATGTACACATAATGAGGATAAATATACGTATTGTATATATAAACAATATTATTTGTATCGCTATAAATGACTATAAATATATATACTGATTTTAAATATACATAGATAGCATAATGTTTAGATTTTGTTTTATAAATTTTCATTCTCATTTATGTTTAACATTTCCATTTATATTTATTTATTATAATATGTATTTATATACTTTTCGAATATAAAATATTTCTATATATATATATATAATAATGAACATATAATAAAACACATATTATATATATATACAATATAATATTATTTTATATAGTATAGAGATCTTTTTATATGAGAACATTTAGATAGATGCTTTTATAAACGTATATATTATATATATATATATATGTATAAAATGAAAACTCGACGTTATATATACATATTTTCATTCATTCATATACGTTATATATATCTATTATATATAAAATCTAAATGTGTATATATACT
Source organism: Dilophus febrilis (assembly GCA_958336335.1). NCBI lineage: Eukaryota > Metazoa > Arthropoda > Insecta > Diptera > Bibionidae > Dilophus > Dilophus febrilis. The sequence goes on from OY284472.1 coordinate 38,384,196, forward strand.
GTATTCTGAATATAAACTGCGAACTGACTGAGAAAATGTTGTCTCAAAAGAACTTTTGATAAAACCACTTGTTGAACATTTTTATTATTATTATATGGATGTGTTTTTCAAAAAAAAAAAGGAATAATAACAAAAAAAAGGAGAAAATAGGAAAAAGAGCAGAGCAAAAATATAATATAATAAAAAAAAAACGGCAACTAAAAGGAATCAACAAGGGTGTTTGATATATATATATATCTATATTATATATTATATATATAGTTGAATATATATATTCAATTTATATTCATTATTTCTATATATAACATATATATGTATGTGAAAGTATTTCAATGTTGTGTAAAATGAAAAGAAAAGCTAAGCTAACATACAGCAAAAAAACATTAAATATATTTATATATATATATAATTGGAATATATATATATACAATATATATATAAGAGATACAGGATATTTTGTTGTAAAATCATTGAGAAAACACATCTTGGTTGTTTTTTTTATTTTTATTGTTTGTTTTAAAATAGCAATATTATATATATATATATATAACTATATTGCATATATCTATACAGTATATTATATGATATTATATTCAGTAAGTTTTATATATATATATACGTTTTTTTACCCAATGTAGGTATTTTTTTTTTGTTATTTTATTGAATTTATGCGGTTTATGTGCAATTATTCACCTTTTTTTATCGTTTATCCTTTTTTTTTATTATTATTTTGGTTGTTCTATGGTAAGCTGTACGTTTTACTTAAATGTATACATTATTATTATAATTCTTATTGTTATTATACTATTTTTGCTTCTTTTTTTTTTTTTTAAATCAATTCAATTTAAACATATATAGTTGAAATTAGTTACATAAAACAATTTAGGTATTTATTTATTTATCCATTTATTTATTTATCTATTTGTCTATATTTAATTAAATATAATTATCTTAAATATTTATTATGTATTTGAGTTGGACATTGATACTTAATTAATTGATGGCGGATCTTAAGGATAGCAGGGGCTTCATAGGGATAGGTATATCGTTTATTGCATTATGATTTGTTTTCTTAGTAGAAAATCAATTAAAAAAAAAACCATAATATGAAAAACATCGTCAATATATATAGTTATTCATAAAGAAAGTAATGATATTTTTATTTGCTTTTTTACCAATTTAACTAAAATATCATTCGGTATATAAATTTCATAAATAAGAAAATTAATGGATGTTGACAATAAATCAATAATTTATTCTATCTATAAATATCATAAATTTATATATCATAATAATTGGTTCGTTTAATTCGCCAACAATATTTTAATTTAAAAATATTGCTAATTTCATAGAAAAATATATATATATATATATATATAATATAGCGATAATGTGTGTGTAATTTTCTAAGAAATTTTATAATTTTAAATAATATTTTCTCTTTTTTATATTTCACTATTAATAAATAATAACGTATAGTATATTTATAATTAATATATATATGCAAGTAATTTAACCGTCTCTATATACATATATAATTTATAGTTTTAATAACGTTTATGTATATATATATATATTAATTAACATAATAATTGAGAAATTAATAATTGTTGTTATTTTTATATATTTTATTTTCTAATTTATAATATATATCTATATAAATGATATCACTATACGCAGTGTAAATGATATGAATGTTAATTATTTTTTTTTTTGTATTGGATAGTTGATTGGATAATATATAGATAAATAAAATAATGAAAAATTAGTAAAAAAAAATAAAAATGTTATTTTTAAAATCATTTATACATCGAATTACTTTGAATGTAAAATGATTTCGTTTAGAATCCGTCAAAATATATATTTTGTACAGAAAGAACATTAAAATCCCTTTGCAAAAAAAAAAATCTTTCTGTTTTTAGCTCATATATATATATATATATATAACTAAATACTAAACACAAAGAGACACACAAATAGATATTTTTATTTTTCGCACATAATTGTAAATTTTTATTTATTTTTTTTTGGAAAAACCCCTCACATTTTGTACATATATATAATAATAAAATATATACTTGTAATATTTAAATACATTTCTAAAAAAAAAATGTATTGCTTTATTTGTATATGAATAAATAAATAAAATAAAATAAATCGCATGTGATAAGTATTATTCAAATAAAATCTATGTATATAATATATTGAAAAATATTTGTATATCTACAAAATTTTAGTGTTTAAGAAGTCAATCAGTATATATAAAATGGTATATTAATAAATATATTTATTCATCAAATATAATATTATTTATATCTTTAAATATATATAAATGTATATATAATTTATTTTTAATCATCGATTTTTATCGCATATCACACTTTATGCATACATAAAATATAATTATGAAGTCATTTTATTATTTTTATTATACATATTATATTATGTATACATATGCGGATTATTATAAAATATATGCAACCTTATTTTTTTTTTTTTGTTACATGTATAATAAAAATGTTTTAATAAAGGAACATATTTTTGAAATCAATTCAATATGATTTTTTTTTTTTTTTTTGTATATGATTTGCATTTCAATGTATATTGGAAAGATGTAAATATTCTGATTATATTACAAACAATATGCAATTTAAAATACAATTTTATTAAAATTGTTTCTTTTTATTCCTATATATAAATATTATTGATTATTTTTTGAACAACAAAACATTAATAAATATTCATAATAATAAAAATAATTATATTTTATATATGAAATATAAAATAAATTTGTATTTGTATGTAAAAATATAAAGATGTGATTTTAATATATGCAAAAAAAATAAATAATTTTAATGCATTTTTATTTCTCTTGAAAGAGCTAAAAAAAAGTTATAATTATTTCTATATATTGATAATATACAGGAAATATATTTGTATATGTTTGATTTTCGAATATTATAATTGTAATTTGTATACAGAGAAACAATATATATCTGATTATAATTTGGTTCAACAATGTATAACATTATATTATTTAGAGAATTTGAAAAAAACAAACTAAAACGTAAATATAATTTATCACGTCAAATAAACATAAATTTAAAAATCATTATTATATTATATATATATATATTTATATATATATCATTAAATTGATTTGATTTTTCGTATATATATAATTTCACTTTAATTATTAATTCAAATCATGTGATATATTCTTTTTTATTGCTTTTTATTTATTCACATTTTTAACGTTTATATATTTTTTATTTTATACTTAAAAATCAAAATTAATATTTTGTATATTTCTATATATATATATATATATATATATAAAAAAATAAAAGATGTGTGTGTATAAAAATTAACAATCTACAAGGTAATATATTTTATTTTTTTACTCACTTACTTTACTTTTAATATTCATAAATATATTTATTTGGATTTCTTCATCATCATATATATGAGTGTGATGTGTGATAATTTCATTGATTGATTTATATAGCTAGATATATTGATGAATTATTTATCAATTGTTTATTAAATGTTAATGAACTTTTTTTTAATCTTTTATTAATTAATGGAAAATATTTGCAAAATACATTACTTGTTTCATTGACATCATATAGCAATAATTACTTTTAAGAAGATAAAACTAAAGAACGCGTTTTTTTGGACTTATCTGTTGACTTCTATAGTTTTTTTTAAAGGCAAAAAGCTTGATTAAATGCGAATCAATCTAATCCGAAATGTAATGGAATCTATAATAGAAAACAGTAAAAAAAAAACAAAGTTATAATTCGTCTTTTATATACAACCGACGATTGGTACAAGAAAATATGTAACTTTTCTGTGTGAAAAGTTAGATTAAAAAATCACAGAAAACCAATTTTGGGATGGGAATTTTGTCAGAATTTTAATTTGGCAGTTTTTTATCAACTACGCATCACACAGCATAGATTCAATTCACAAATTATTTCTCAACATATATACTTACATCCAAACCAAAATTAATTCCTCGTTTATACGTTTTCAAACTATTTTCTGCAAAAAAACAAATAAAATAAAAATTGATAATATACCATACCATCCATAATCAACAAAAGAAAAAAACTTTTTTGTTTGTTTCAAGCTTATATAGAAAATATTACATTAAAACTCAAAAAATAATATATAAGTGTAATATATAATTATTTACATTATATATATACTTATTATAAATTATAAATATATATAGACAAAATGTATATAAGAGGATGTATATATATAAAAAAAAAAGTTTAAATGAGATTATTTTATTATAGTACAACTATTTATACACATATGATATATAACTATATATATATTATTTGCGATAGTTTAGTATTATTTATATATAAATATAGTCAAGTGATGGGTGTTTTGAGTATATACAAAATACAAAATAAATACGTATATGTATATACACATATATAAAATTGGGTAAATGAGTATTATTACAAGAACTAAATGTATATTCATATATATATATATGAAACGAATAATATATACACGTACGGATATAGATATATATATATATATATATTAACAACAAATATATCCATAACAACACAACCCTTATTTTTCCTATATATATATATATTATTTATATACAAAAAAAAATATTATTTCATATATATATAGTATTATAGTCTGCTGTATTTATATACCAAATACATAACATATAAAACACTGACTCCTCTATATCTATATACATATATATATATATATATATATATATATATCTTTTATCAAGTTAAACTTAATTATAATTAATGCGACTGGATACAAGTTTCGAAACGATAATGTAATTTATGCGCTCTGTGTAATTATAAACCTTTATTTAAAATGAATACTGTTAATTAATGACTAAAAAGACATAATGTAGTCTGAACATGCTTGAAAACAACTTGAGCTATATAATTATTATATTTTCTATATATATTTATGTATATACATCTGTGTATTATGTATTTATATAATACCATAATACATACAAATATATATATGTATAATATTTATTCTTTATATACGAATGTGTATATTTTACTATAATACTTTTTTTTTTACACTCTGTATATACATTTGCTATTTATTTTATACGTATATATTATATACAAAGTATAATTATAATTATTATATTACATAAAAATTATAATAATATTTCCAAATGAATTTTCATTATCATTATAATAATATGTGTATGTGTGTGTGGAACTGTGTTGGCTTTAGCACAGTATTTATTTATATATTATATATATATATATTCATTTAATTTTTCCATATATACGTTTTTCATTATTTAGATATTCATTCCATATATGCGTTTTTCATATACTTATAAGGACTATATATGTATATAGATGCGTGTGTGAATGATAATATATATATATACCAATAGAATATATAATGATAATAATAATATATTAATAATTATGTATATATATGGAAAATTAAGATGAAGCTGTCTCTCGTTTTCTATTTTTTTTTTTTAAAGATATGCTATATAAAAAAAAAGTATAATATAATTTTCATATATGTGATGAATATAAAATTAATGTTAATTGGGGGTAAAAATGTATATAGACATAATGTGGCGCGCCATATTATATAAAAGATAATTAAATACTCAACAATATTTTTTAATAATATGTCTGTATATAAAGTTTTTTTTTTTAATTTTAATTTTATGTAAAAAAAAGAGCCGTTTAGAATTAACATATGTAAAAGCAAAGAAAAAAAATTGCCATTTCATTATACATATATGTATATATTATATTATATGAAAATGGTGAACTCAAACTGAAAAAAAAAACATAATTGCTAATTATAATTCCATTTATAATAAACGTATATGGGTATTATTTTTTTTTGTATATATAGTCGAAAAATTGAAGATTAAATTTGACGTTTTTGGTTCACATAATGAACGTCCACATTAGGTGTGAAATATTCAGAATATCCGTATGTCATATAGGTCATTAAAAGAAGTTTTGTCCTGATAGAGACTGTTCCATACTCTTGATATCCTATTGTTTTCTTAAATATAAAATTGATTATATATACATAAATGTTTCTGTACATTTGTAATTCAAATTAAATTAATTTCAAAATGTAACTTCTAAACACACAAAGAATTTAAAGAATAACATTTAATATATTACACAATGTTTTTCCTATATATAAATATAAAATTTAAGTAGAGTTTTATTTGCTTAAAAATTAAACAAAGTATATATATAATAGAACATAATGAAGAAAAAAATAAATAAATAAATATAACGACAGATGTACAAGCAAGTGATTGTGGTGGATTAACAATTATAACGTTCATATATATATTTATTCGTTCGCGTATATATATAAATTCACTAATTAAATTTAATGTTTGTGCGTAATGAGAAGAAGAATTATATATATATTGTATATATGGGTAAAAAAAAAGTATATATATTTATTCATAAAGGTTTTTTTTTTGTCTACTCTGTGTATATAATAATAAAGGTTTATTTCAATGCGGTATTATAAAAATATATCTTATATATGATGAATTGTATTATAATATAATATCGCCATATATTTATAAATACATATATATAATATAATTATGTAATATATGTATTATATATTAATGCAAGTACCAACAAAAATTGAATAATAATATACAAACTGAATGTTTTAATTTTGTATATAGAAATGGGTCCCCTTAAATTTTTCTATTTTATATATTATATAATTTTTGCATATCTACAATTATATTTTGAAGGGTCATTATATTATATATATTATTGTATTATACATATATTACTGCATATATAATTTATTTTTTGTTTTGTTTAAAATATGGTATTTTATAAGAAGGATATTTCATATTTAAAAATAAAAATGTATATTTTTTCCCTTTTTTTTTCTAAATATACATATATATAGAGTATGTATATAAATAAATACATAGCACGAACAATTTTTGTCAGTCGTAGTTAAAAATTCTATATATACATATATAATATAATTTTATTTTATTCAATCATTTTTCCATTTAATTTTTTGTTTTTTTTTTTTTTGCTGCGTTCGTATAATTAATGAATTTCAATTCAATTGAACGCAATTAACGATCCCTTTTAACTTATTGATGATTGTAATAATAATAATAATAATAATGAACATCATATAAAAGAGGTCTTTTTTTTTTTTTGGTATATGTATAAAATATATTTATTAGAAATGATATAAGACGTCATGTTGCGTTTATTTTATTGCTTTTCCACTATATATATGTTCACTAAAAAAAAATATAAATAAATAAAAATTATTAATTCTCATTAAGGGTTAAAATTATATTTATATAAATGTTACGTATATATACATCATCAGCATATACATTGCTGTTAGTTTTATTGATTGTTATAAAATATATATATGAATTGAATGATTCTTTTCTGACTAACAAATAAATGAAAATTATGTTGAATTCATTATGATTATTATTTAGGATATATCTTATAAATATATCAGTTATGAATGATCATATATAACAAATCTATATGGTATATAAAGGGAAAAATCATTAATTAATATGGATTAATATTAAATAAAATATAAATTATAAAAATCTATAATTAAATGAATATATTTGCGAGTATAGTTTATTATAATAAACTAAAAAGTCTTCTATATCTATATATGAATGTCAATAGAACAAAATTAATAATATTATATTCACAATCAGTACATTCGATATAATAAAAATTATTGCGCTTATTTCATATTTTAAATGCCATACATTTTTTATAACTATAATATACTTTATTCACCCTTGTAAAAAATGATTTGGTTGTTAAATTATGCTCATAAAAATATATATAAATATACTTAAATTATTTGCCTATTTGTTTTGTTTTGCCTATTTGTTTCGATCACCCTTATAATTTTTCTATAAAATTATAATTTTTTGTATTGTGTTTTTATAGTGCATTGGTTTTTGACCATATGACCGCATATATAAATATATAAATTATATTGATTATATTCTTGTATTATTAGAATAAATAGACATTTTGTTTTCAATTCACAAAATTATCAATCAGTAGTGTATTCAATACTTCTATCGATTTTCTAAATATTTAATACAAAAATCATGAAATTCACTAACCTTTTTAGGACAAAAATCGAAATCGAAAGATCGCACACATTTTTTGTCTCATGTAAAATCAAATATCTACTTACTTGTTATAATAAATTGCTTATGCTTAATATTAAATTTCGATAAATGTTGAATAAATTTATTATAATACAATGCTATATTGTATATATATAAATATAATTTAATAATTTTTAAGATATACATAAAATGATAATTTGTTAAACATACTTTCAAAATATACATGTACTGCATATATATATTGTACGAATATATACGTCGGGTGTCTTAACGATTGTTGTATTATAGTACAAAATGAAAAAACGATGGCTCCGGTTTTTCATGCGATTCTTATACTTTTTGCAAATTTCGCAATCGAATCTTAACGATTTCCTCTAGAAAATTATTTAAAATTTCCACTTGAAAATGATTCAAAGTTGCTATCAGAATTTCCTTCTTCTTTAAATGATTGTATATTCTATAGATTTATAAAAACACTCTCAAAAATGTCCTCTAGAAAAAATTATTCAGAAAATTAATCCAATGAATTAGTTTCCCCTCGTCCCTGCTGTATATTTTATACATACAGTTGAACACGACTGTATATATATATATATAATTATTTATATAAATGTATAAAATTCATTTTCCTTATAATAATTTTACAATTTTGCAATTTCGTAGGAATAATTACATTATTATACATATATATAAATATAGATATATATTTATATTAAAATGTTTGCATATATTATCTCTCCATATACATATATATATATTTGAAATATTTTCCCATATGTACCACCTACCTTTAGTATACAAAATGTCTATCGCTACATATATAAATATATATATATATATTCATATATGGATATAGAAATATGTATATATATTAAAAGTTATTTGCATATTTGCAGATCTATATAAATATATTAATGTATTTATACATTTAATTATATATATATAGGTTATTATATATGCATATATATATAAATGTGTATATATAAATTTGTTGAAGAAACCTCTTACATATCGGATATTTTAGAAACATTTGTATATATACATAAATATATTAGACTGGAATATGGAATATTATTATTATTATTATTATTATGGAAAATTTATCCATAACCCTTTTAAAATATAAATGTACCTGAATATATTTATGGTTATATAGAATAGAGAGTTCTATAATCAAAATTTCATAATATAATGTGTAATTTAGTTAAGTTAAAATTTGCGATTCGGACGTCTGAATCAATTCTAATTTATGCATAACACATTCATATATATATATATATATATATATATGGTATATACATTGAACCATCTATACATGTTAAATTGTATTATATTATACATACAATAAATATTATATACAGAGTGATTCATTACTATACGAAATTATAATTTAAATAAGTTATAATTTGATTGGGATATAAAATAATGAATTTTTATACAATTCAAGGGAAATGAAATTTTATTACATTTATATTTTATAAAAATAAAGCGAAAAATCTTATATATAGTAATTTTATAGTATTTTTTTCTTCTTGAAAATTAAAATAACAATCAGATCATTCTGTACATGTGTGTCCATATATTTATTATATATAAATTTTAGTATAGGAATTTATAAAACATGGAAATCCTTTAAAATACATATATAGAGAACGTATATATATGCAAATAAATATACATAGAGCATTGAATAATAGTTGGTATATATATATATAGTAGCAAAATAATATATTTAAGGACATGTATGTTATATATATATTATAGAGCAAGTAGTTTGAATATATTTATGTTTAGATTCATATGTATATATATATAGTAAGACATAACAACAATAACAACAAGAATAATTATAATTATAATAATAATAATATTGTACTAAATATATTAGATAAATATACATATATCTGCATATAATGCCATATTTAGTCCATGCATATATATATATATATTTGAATGTAGGAAGTAATATTAAACCAAAGAGTTTAATAAGGGTGTATATCTAATCTACATATATATATTGTGTATAAATGAATTCTTCTCTATATATAATATTTGATCATACACATATATAAATTTATACATTTTGTGATATATGGTGTATATAATATATTAACATATATATATAGTGTATATATATAATAGTAAATGATGTTGGTATATAGAAAATGTTAATATGAAAAACATGGTATTGGGAATAATTTTGGACAATGTCCTGTTCTTCATCATCATCATCATCGTCGTCATCAGTATAACATTATACTTTTATATGTACACATATATAATAAATATATGGATATGTGCGGTACCAATTAAGCCTCAGTCTGCATTAATGAGAAATGCTAATCTATATATATATTTATATATATATACGTCTTTTGGTCTTCTGAATTAATTCTATATACATACATGTATACAGTAGAAATATCGTATAGATATATATATATTTATAAAACATGAATACGTATTATAATATATAGTGTGAATAATAATATTGAATATCCTAATGTTATAATAAATTTATGTAAATATATATAAAATTTGTTATCCTTGTCCATGTGGAAGTTGTATATATATATATATACCAACAAGAGAATATATATTTTAAAATATCACTATTCTATGTATTTAATATATTTAATATCATATATATAAGTACACGCATATATTTATAAGAATGTTTAATTTTAAATTCAACACTATATATATATAAATAATATATTTGAGATTCGTCAGATTTGAAATCAATCTTAATTTACGCAATTATTGTATATTGAAAATAAATTAATGGGAATTGTTTTTACAATAATCCACTATGAAAATCCGCAGCGCAACTATCAACTATATTGACTATATATTATATTTTAAGATTAAGAAATATTCTAGATTTTGTTTTGACAATTTAGATTTATAGTTTTTAGCTTGTTTAAAATTCGGAAAAAAAGTTAAAAAGAAAGTTATTAAAAGAAATCGTTAAATTAAATATCACTCTTTTAGTTTTTTGGGTTCTGGTTCTGATATTAAAAATGTTTTGTAAACTCATCAGGCTATAGTGACAAAACCGAATAATAATTCACTCCAAAGAAAAATTATATAATAAAACTAAAAGAGTGATATTCCATTCGTCAGGGTAATTTTCCGTTAGATTTTATTTTAAGTAAAATATTTCCAAAACAATTTGGCATATTTGAATTTAATAAAATTATATACATATAAGAAAATCTCAATATATATATATATATATATATATTTAGTATTTTATTCATGAAATTTTTAAATATATGCAATCAATTTTGGTTTATATATACCTATATACATACATATATGTTTTCATTTTATCTATAAATTATATTATAAAAATGCGAATATAGTATATATACCTATATATATATAAATATTTTTGCAATGAGCATATTTTTTAGTATAAAATACCACACCTTAAAAATAAATTAAAAAACACACACGAATTATGCATACACGTTATATATATATGTATATCATTGATGTGAGTAAACAAAACATATATATATATATATATCTATTTTGCAATTTAAAAAATTAAAATCCTCATTTGAATAAAAAGTACACAATTCTATATATATAATTTTTTCTACATATATATACATAAAGGTATATTTTTTTTTTTATTATATGTTTTTCTTTTTTTTTTTTGGTCCTATGCCCTGGTTGTTATACTCAATACTATATTTTTCTATATTATTTACTTTCTATATATATATGTGCGGATATCTATAAATATATATATACCGTTTTTGCTTGCATATATTTGCATAAAAAATGTATGTAATAATCTATATATATATATAGGTATAAATACAAATATAGCAAAAATATATGCTTATATGCAGTCTATTATATATCTATATATATATATATATATATAGCTTTTTGCATTTATAAAACGTATTTGCACTCTTTAAATATGTATATCGTATATATACTAAATAAAACTAACAAATATATGTATATTTAAAAAAAAATTAAAAAAAGAATTTTACAACCAAATGCCCAGTAGATTAATTTGGCCCGTCAGACACCCAAAATTATATAAATTTATATATACATATAGATCTCATTCTATATTTATTCAAAAAATATATAAATATATATATAGTATATACACATCACATCTCATTTTATCCAAATGAAACACGCGATATTATTTTATTTTTTTATTTTAAATATACGATAATTTTTTTTTTTTTACTGTAATACATCTACGAACATACATTGCGAATTCTATATATCTACCTATATCTTTATATATATAGATATATTTAATATATAAAATACAATACATTAAAATAAAAAAAAGAAAAACGACACCAAAAAAAATTTTTTTTCATATAATATGGGAGAAAAAAAAAATCAAGTTGGTTTTTAAATCTACTTTTATATACATATATTTGTCTATATATATATATATCTGGTCGATATATATTTAATGCAAATATATATTGATAGATAAAACATCTATCCATCTATAAATATACACCACTTTTATATTTATATGTATAGATATGTATATAAAAACTATATTTTTATCTATATTGTATTAACAAAATAAAAAAAAAAAAATAAGTATTATATGAATTGTATTTTTTTTTTAAATATACATATAACATATATGTTATATATAGATATAGAGGTATGTATAAATGTGAATAAAATGCGTTGGTCATTTCCCGTTGAATAAAAAAAATTTTCACGACATGATTCCCTATATATGTGTGTATATTATACAGAATATATAATTTATAGTACTGTATCTGTATACTGTATGTATATAGTTGTAGTCCGATTGATAATGATTATTTGTATGCAAAAAAAAAAAAAAAGAATTATACATATATATATATATGAAGAAGGGTTGATACCTCTGAATTTTGTATTAATATATATCTATATTGGAATGAGTATATAGAGTTATCACAACATTGCCATATACCAAATATATATGCACCAATCCATCGGTATAAAATTGGTATGAGTTGGTGAAAAAAAGTAAAAAAATAATAAAATCGGGGGATTTTATTTTTTTTTATATATAAGCATTGGTATTTTACACGTATCTATATATATATATATATAAATTGTGTATTTATAAAAAGTGTATTATAACAGAATTTTTCATCATTTTCGAAACGTTGATGAAACTAAACGCAGGACGGTGAACCCAATATGCACACATAATGTTATATAAATATTATATATATAGAAATTAATAATAATAATAATAATAAAAAAAAAAGTGATCAATGATTTAACCGAAAATAAAACAAAAAAAAAAACAAACAATTTTTTGTATTTGGCTCCTCTGCAAAATTTAAATAAACGACGAATGCATCAGCTATGTATATATATATATATAGCAATAATATATATGATGAATGATGTGTAATGCAAAAAATATAAAATAAATTGAGAGAAATAAAACCAAATAACAAGTATAGAAAAGAAAATTTATATATGGATGGATACAGTACATATAAAAATGAAATTTTATCATTTTTTCATTAAATTGATTTTTCTCAATGCACATATATTTTATATATAATCTATGGATGGATATATGAACTGAACATATACATAAAAATATTTTTATTGTTTGTATTTTTTTGTATTTATAAATCGAATACATTATAAAATAAATTATGTATATTGATGTTTCCTATATATATATATATTGTATATTGAATGTTATATATTGGATTTATATTTATATTCTATAATTTTTAGGATATATCAGGATAAAAGAAAACGATGTTTTGGATATATATGTATATGTAACCAAAACCACTCTGAACGTTCATCTAGTTCAAGCTCATCTAGTTCCCATAAATTATGAGGTTTTACTATACAACGTTTTATTATACCGATTATTTTCGGCGATCCTTCCTTTAATCGCCCTGTACGAGAATATTGAGTCTATTTATATATCAGGTGCGGGCCTGGGTATACCGACAATATTATAAAATACAAATATTTTTATATCATCGCATATATCTATATTCAAAACGCTGCACGTACAATACAATAATATATCTGTATATAAATAAACACTAAAAATTGGTTGAATTTTTTTATATACATAATCATATATAATTTATCATAAATATATATGTGACATTATTATTGTTATAATTATTATTAGATAATTCACATTAAACCTGTATATACATTTTCCTTGAATTTATATAAACAAAAACAGGATATTTCTCAAAGGGATAAATATAATTTGAAATAATAATATATATATACAATATATTATGATATTATATATAAAACAGAGTTTCACACATTAAATATATATGGAATTGATGCAAGTCGCAAATCGTGTATAAATTTTATATATATAGAGTATATAAACATAAGTTTTGTATATATTTTACATAATTTGTTGGAAAAAGCATATATAGAAAATACTATATATATATATACAAATATATGATGCATTACATTATTCAAAATGCATGTATTTAATGTTCAGAAAATAAACTAAAATTTAGTTACTCTATACGTATGGAATATATTTTATATATTTCGTAAAACTATTATATACATATATACACATACAATTAATGTATAACTTTTAACTTATATATACATATAATAATAATAATAATAATACTGTCTGCATTATATATAATATATGTATTATGAGAGGTGCTCGATTATTTCAGTCTTTCCTTTTATTATATATACTTACTATATTATATTATACATCGAACTCATTCTATATATATATATTATTAATATACATTTTACTTTCAATTTATTTATAATAAAACATAAAACTATATATACCTAAATAACATATCACATTATGTATTTTATATTATGAAGGATATATTGAGCTATATACATACATGTTTATATATAATAATATATTGACGTTTAGCATATAACTTACCCCCGCTTGAGTAATTAATTTACTATTGTTCACATAAATTAGCCATGCAACACGAATATTAGATTATAATTAGTGTTTCGTGTTGTTGCGTTTGATATACATATATATTCCATCCATCCATATATATATCACAACTGATGGATATATATACGACGACGAATATTCATAAAACATTGTTACTTTCTCTCTTATATACAACATCTAAACTATAAACTATAAATATGTATTGTATTTTGTATATATACATATATCATATATAATTTATTTATAAAAGATGTATATATACTATAACTTACCTTAAATATGATTACAATATAAGCATTGTATTTTATTAAATATACATTATATACTATATAACATTTATAACTATACATTCATAAGGATATCTATACATCGTTATAAAGACATGTATATAAAATAATGAAATATATATCTATATAATAATAAGAATTGAATATTAAACTATATATATATATATAGAAATTGCAATTATACAATATTGCATATTATTTATATATTTAGAATTTTGAATTAATTCTTGATGTCGCATTTATGTAAAATAGATTTTTATATAAAATTTTTTCTCATTCAACAGTTCTATGTATATATTTACAAAAAAATTAAAATGTAATATAATTTTCAATCCACTAAATCTTTTAATTAAAATTTAATTTTAAAACTTTATACATAATATATATGATGAAGGATATTGTCTTGTTATAAAATGATCACAGAAAATGTCCTGGACGAAAATTATATATACAGAAAATGTCCTGGAAGAAAATTATATATACAGAAAATGTCCTGGAAGAAAATTATATAGAGAATTTATTTAACTTAAGAAAACTTATTAGTTCAGATTGTTTTCTATATATTAGCTATACATGTACAGCTCCTGGTAATATCCTTTCATTTTTTTCAGATATAGATCAAATTTGTCATTAGGCTGAATCTGCTGAATAAAATATTTCTTGCATATTTATACAAGAACATTGTCTCAACGAGCATTAAGATAAAATCCGTCTATGTTACATATACATTATTTAATAAAATAATATATATATAACAATACAATAATTTTATAACCTCCAATAAATTAAATATATTTTGAATTTATAGGATCTTGTATAAAGTATATTTTGTATATATTGAATATACAATAGAATAATTTTTAATTAAAAATATATATATATATATAAAAGAATTGATTGTCAAATATAGATAATTAAATAAACAGATAATAAAACTTTGTATTTATATTTATATATATATAAAAATTATTGAATAGATTTTAATTGGCGAAATATTTAGCAATTAGAATATACATAACATATTCAATAATTTCAAAAAAAAATAATAAATTACATATATAAAACAAACCGCTCACATCAGTTAAAATTATTTTTTTCTATATACGTATATACATATGAATAAATAAAAATTTACTTAAAATTTATTCAAATATAACATTTTTTTTTCTTTTTTTCGCGTTGTTCAAATTAACATTAATAATTTTTTTATTTTTGTCTATTTTTTACTTATGGGTATATTGTTTTATATATACTATATATATTATAAATATTGAATATATATTTTGCGATATAAGGCTTATATATATGTATAATGTAAAAAAAAAAAAAATTGAAAATAATGTATAATATATCTATCTAAAAATATATATGCGTATATGTTTACAAATGCATATATTTGTATTTTTAATTTAATTAAAATGCATTATTCAATTTTTTTTTATTCGAATTTTATTTTCGGTATCTGTCTCTCGTTTATATATAAATTATTCTATCTATATGGAGATGTATATATATAATATATAGAAAAATATATATACGTTTAAACTCCCTCATAAATGTGGGGCTATTTTATAATTTTTTTTTTTTTAAATATATACATACATCTCTGCTGCCCATATATCTATAAATATATATATATATAGTGTATGTTATCTTTTCAATGCATTCGACACACAATAGATTTAATGCCATATATATATAATATTATAAATTTTCCATATATATGTAGAAAAGTCATATATAGATATTGTAGATTTTCATATAAACATTTTTTTTTTTTGTAAATATACATACAGATATTTTTTTTTTTGGACTTTGAAATTGAATTTAGGGTTTTTTTATGGGAAAATTTCGTGTATTTATATGTGTGTGTGTGTTGTAAAATTTATATATATACATTATTGTTGTATTATTTCTTTTTTAATTTATTTTTTTTTTTTTAGAATATAAATTTATTTTGGTTGTTGTTGTTAATTCGAAGCAAATAAAATGCTGGACTCATCATCCGCAGTTTTCGCGGTGCTTGCGTATTTTTTTTTTATTTTATTTTATTTAATATTTAACCTATAGTACATATATATGATGTTGTATTTTTCTGTTTATCCTGCGATGTACGATGACGATGGTGGATTGGATATAAAAATTGTGCATGTTCCTATTTATATATAGATATATTGCTACATCAATACAAAAGAGACATGCAAATTAAATATATATATGAGAAAATATGATGGGGCTACGCAAACTATATTATACGGATTGTACAAAACTCAAATACATAAATAAAAAATTAACAAAAATAAAAAAAAAAAATTCATTTAAAATTGAATGATTGAATTTTTGTTTTTTTTTTTTTTTTGTATTTTTGTTAATTCATTTTCCTTTTTTTATTTTATTTGGAAGAAATAATAATTTGTATATGAATTCGTATGTGAGCTTATAATAATATTAATAATATATATATGTTATATATATAATAATGATGGTGGTGATGTGTACGTATATGAGAATATATAATATAAATATTTTATATGAATTCAATCATTATTTTTAATTCATTATGCGATATATAATACAATGAAAAAAACAAAAAATACTACATGATTGTTAAATTAATGTTTTTTTTTTGGTTTTGGTAGGTCTCTATATATACTTTATATTTGTGATACTTTGTTCACAATTTTATTATTGATTCACTGACATTTTTTCTTTTATTTATTATGCAATTGTTTTATATTTTTCGTTTGTTTTGTATGTTAATTGAAATATTTTTTATTTGGTATTCGATATGATTTTATATCTAACTATATATAATAAATGATGATTGATAAATTGAGATTTTATTTGTTTTTGCATTGCCAAATATCGGTTTAAAAAAACATTAAAAACATTTGAATATATACAAGTCAAAGGATTATTCGAATACTTACAAAATGGTATGATATAATTCTTCATTATGTATAATAAATAAAACACAAATCTTTAATTTAATATCTATATAGATGATGGTGAACACTTCATGATCATTTGGTTGTTCTGTGTTTTGTAGATCAAAAGGAAATTAAAATATTTTTTTAATATATTATTTCTATATCATATATTATTATTTCCCAGTATTTGTTATTTATTATTTTTGGTTGTTGCGTTAAAAATATATATATTCAATTTTGATGGATTTTATTTCATCATTTGATGATGATGATAAACCAAAATGAGTTTAATTGTTTTGTGTGTTAAAAAATACAGCAAAAAATGTATATATATACAAATATAACATTTGCTTATAGCAGTTTCATTTGTTTCATTAATTAAATAATTGTCAGTTTTGAAATTGAATGTGCAAGCATAATTAAAATTGACGATGAACAAAACTCTTTCTCATATATTACATTATTAATATATATATATACCATTTGAAATGTATAAAATAATGTATATACATAACATATATAGGAAAAATATTTTTCAATATGATGAAAATATAAATTTCACATATATATGTATATAAGTATAAATACACCGTATTTAGTAATCTATCCGTATATATTTGAATGAATCTATTATGTATTTATAATTTTTTTTTCATTAAATTACATATTACATATTGTTCCATTTACATATATATTATTATTATTATTATATATTCATATAGGATTATGAAAAGGAACGGGATAGTCCATCATCAGTATGTAGTCCCTTGACGATAACATCAACGACATCAACATCAACAACACCGACACCAGCGGCCGCAACACCAACACCAAAGTCAAATGAACGACCAAATTTATCAACGACAACAGCAAATTTAATAAATAGTACAATGAGTGGTAATAGTGGTGGAGGAGGTGGAGGTGGAGGAGGAGGTGGTACTATAGAAAATAGTGGAGATGATGGTGGTGATGGTGGTACGATAACAGGCGGACGTTTATCACCTCAAGATCATCATGTAAAAGCCGTTGCAGCTGCAGCAGCCGCACAAGCCCATTTAAATGGAACTAGTGAGTACATATCGTATCTAATTTTTTATCTATATATATATATATACATAAATAAATACCTTTATTCTACATTTACTATATATTTATATTTTTAAAATAATGTGGATTTATAAAATATCAAACGTTCTCTATCTATATATGATGAAAAAAAATAAATATTTATTATCCTCTTTCTATTCTATAATCTTTTTTTTTTTTTATGATTTTATCATTTATATATTAAAATATGTACGTATGTAGTGCAAGGAATGATAAATCTACAAAAACTACAAAATTTAGCAAAATTACAACAACATTCACCAACAATTTCATCACTTACCGGTCTTCAAGGATTAGCCAATTTATCATCATCAACAACATCATCATCATCATCTGCAAATAGTACATTAAATTCACCATTAAATTTATCAATAGGTTCAGCATTAGGAAATAATGGAGAATTAATTCATAATCATATTAATAACATCAATAGTAACAATATCAATAATAATAATAATAATAATAATAATAGTTGTATGCCACAATTAATTTTAGCATCTGGTCAATTGATACAAGGTGTACAAGGAGCTCAACTTTTAATACCTACATCACAAGGTACAATTAAAAATTTGTCTATATTTAAAAAATAAAATGTTATAAATAATTATATATTATAATTATATATAAATATAGGAATAACAACACAAACAATATTAACAATACCAGTAAGTCAACAAATAAATTCAAATAATGATCAATTAGTTCAAACATTGGCGGCCTTAAGTAATGGTGGTGGCGGTGGTGCATCTTCATTAAATTCAAGTATACAATCACAATCACAGTCGTCATCAGCACAAGCGTCATCTCTTCATCAACATCCAAATGGTAAAATACAAATTTTTATATATTAAAAAAAGAAAAGATATAATATATTTTATTCATTTATATATAGTTTCTGGGATGGTTAGCCCAAATGTATTTTCAAATAATGTACAACAATTATTAGCTGCAATTCAACCACAATTATTTAGTCAACAAAATTGTCATTCACCCAATAAACATAATACGACAACAAATCAATCACAGCAGCAACAACAACAACAGCAATCGTCTTCGCATTTGCATCATTCCCAATCGAATCAATCGACATCAATTATACATCAAAAACAACAATCGGGTAATGCAGCATCCACGTCTTCTTCATCTGTATCATTATCATCATCACCATTGCCTCTTCAAACACATCTACAACAACAACAACAACGTCAATCATCACCTAACGTCCATAACTCATCACGTGTACAATCACCATGTAAAGAAATTATTCCCTCATCTTCAAGAAATTCATCATCGTCATCAACATCATCTGCACATTATGATAATAAATCAACATCACAATCTACAAATTATTCATCATTATCAAATGGGCATATTCGTAGCGGTAATGGCGGTAATGGACATATTAGTGGTATTTCTGATGGAAATTGTAATAGTGTTACTAATAATAATAGCAATGTCAGTGGTAGTAGCAGTAGCAGCAGCAGCAGTAGCAGTAGCAGCAGTAGTAGTAGTTGTGGAAGTAATAATAACATTAACAATAATAATAATAATAATAATACTTCAAGTTCTAGTGGAAAATCAAATCATTCACATTCTCATCATAATCATCATCGACATCATCAACATCATCAATCACAGCAACAGCAACAGCAGCAGCATAATCCCAATCATCATCATCATCATCATCAACATCATCATCATAGCAATCAAAGTCATCATCGATCAATATCACCAATTTCTGTATCATCAGCAATCAATAATATAAATAGGTAATTTTTTGGTTTATTTTTATCTACATGTTTCGAACAATTTAATAAAAAAAAAAACTAATTGAATTTGAGATGAAAATTATAATATATATTTATATTTATAGATTATCATCAGCAACAAATGGTGAATTAACAATAACAAAATCTCATGGACCATCATCCGTACATCAACAACATCCACATCATCAGCAACATAAGCAACAACAACAATCACCTCAATTAGCCCAATCCACAACATCATTATCAAATCATAGTTCTTCGAGTTCAAGTTCAAATCAACATATATCATCAATGAAAATATGTGAATCGTCAATGCAATTATCACCGACCGGTACCGATACATCAACAGATTTATTAGATGATTCACCAAGTAAGTAGTTTTTATTGTTATACTTTATTTAGTATCATGGTTTTTTTTAGTTTCCTTATATATATAATGAATATTGAACAATGCGATTTGAGGCCGTTTTGTCCATAGTTACTAAACTTTGTAAACTTTTAATTTTGATTATCGTTTTTAATGGAATGCCAAAAATCTTTTTTTATTTTAAAGAATCGCGATTGTCCACCACCACCCATCCAATCATTCATATATATAATATCATTTATAGAAATTTAATTCGTTAATATGAATTTATATATATATTTTAACAGTGGTGTGTGTTGTATATACATCCAAAAACGAGAAAAAAATTTATAATAATGTATTTTGAATTAAAATGAAAAAAAAAAACAAAACAAAACAACAACATTTATACATTATAATTAATAATTCTTAAAAATTTCTATATATATATATATATTGTAATGTCAGTAATAAATGCGTGAAAAAATATTTATTCAATGTTTATTTTATTTTTTTTTTTTCGTACATTAATTTATGTATTATATTTAAAATTTTGTTATATTACGATATTAATTAATTTTGTTTTTGATTGTATTTATATATATATATATATATATATATATTCAACGAAATATATATACATTCAAAAATATATATGAAAATATTTATCCAATTTAATATATATATATATATATACATTTATGATATAACCATCATAATTATATTGCAAATATGGACATTACATTTTATATAAAAAAAAAAATAAAAGGCCATACACACTATAATAATTATGACCAAAAAAAAAAACAAAAAAAGAAATAATACAAATAACCGGCATTATATAATTGATAAAAATGAAAATGAGCAATCATATAAATTATATTCTATAGAGTGTTAAAAAATGTATTAATTTATTCAAAGAATTTTCCAAATTCAAATTTAAAAGGAGATTATTTGCTATTATTGAATATTTTCGATCACCGTGTAAAAGAAACATTCTAAAAGGAAATTTTTTTTTGTTTATTAATCAATATTGAATACGCAATTTCATTTTACCCGCATATTACATTATTTGGTATTTTCCAGTAAAGTTCATTTATTTTTTTTTAATTTTAATTAATAACCAGCCGAGAAATACCAAAATAAATAAGTCTATTATAATTATATATGAAATGATGTAAAATTAAAACATATTTATATACATATATATAACACAAAAGAAATCCACTTTATTAATTGTATACATAATTATTATATACTCGATCAAAATATTGTAAAAAAAATAAATAAATTTTATTCTGCGAATGCAATTATAATATATAAATAAGACTATATACCATATATATATATATATATTAATTAGTGTCTGTTAATTTTTATTGCGATATTATTTCATATCTAAAAATATATCGTTACTCTCGCATTTTATTTATGTAATTAGGATGATGTGGTTTAAATATATATAATAATTAATATGTATATAATTGTATATATATCATATGAGATGTGGTATGGAATATGAGTTGTATATATCAGTTATATATATATATATATATTATAATTGCAATAATCCTACAATAATATGTTCTTTATTTGATCATATTTGTATATATATTATAAACTTAAATTATTCATCATATATAAATTACTAATTATATATTATGATGATGATGATGATGATTATGGAATTGATGATATAATTAATAATTATGTGTTTATTTAATAATAACTATTTTTATATATATATATTTGGTTTTGTGAGTCATCGACAGTTTTACGACTTTTATGAATATGAAATGTTAAAGAGTGAATTTTTGCATTGTATTTAAATAGCAAAAATTAAAAAATACTTCATTTCCTTATTCCATATGAACTGAATTTTGTTATTTCAATGAATTTAATTTAATTTTTCTATATTAAAAAATATATATGTACATCTAATTATTATTCAATTCATTAATTATTTATCCATATATAATTCTATATCATATTTATACAGTCGTCGTCAGTATATATATGCATATATATATATAAAAATTGGTATAAATTGTTTCTATATATATAAAAAAAAATAAAAATGATATATTAATTACTATTTACTAATAATTAATATATATATGAATGAATAATTATTTATACATATATAGAAATTCATTAAAATTAGATTACCGATTATATTTTATTTTTTTATAATTTGAATGGACGAATGGTATATAGTAATAATAAATAAAATATGCATTACAACGTTGAATGTACATATATACGAATTTAATTTAATAATATAATTAACGAGTTTTTTTTTTGTATATATACAAATATATATCGCATCAACTTATTTATACTTTATTGCATATATAGTATAATTATATTTTTTTTCTCCTTATACAATATATGCGAGGTTAATAATCTTTTTATCGCAAATAGAGAATATATAAATAAATTTATGTCGCATATTATTGTATCATAAAATGTATAATTGTGATTGATTTTAATTTTTAATTTATCCTATATATACATACATATATAGTTAATGTATTTTTATAAAATTTTGTTTAAAGTTCCATCCATATGATATATAATTTCTCGCAGATACTTTGTGAAAAATCACCTTTTTCCAATTTTGGATGTTCCATATATAACTTCCTTAATTTTTAAGATAATTTAACCGGACCATTTACATTTTTCGGCTGGTTCTTATATTTCTTAAGTGTCGCAGATTTACCGTTTTCAAGATATGCCCTAATCCAAATTCCAAAAATATGTCATCCATGAGGTTTTTCATATATAGACATCGATTTATAATAAAATTTTACACCGATTTAACTACCATGAACATCCAGAGTATCATCGGGATCCGCGCAGTAAGCATGATGAACAAGTAAAAATAACATGCAAAAAAGTATATTATATACATATAAAACTATCTATATTGTCGGATCGCAAAATATATTAAATTAAACTTGATATCAAACTCGTTATATTATCTGGCCGCTCATTCTTATTATATATGCGTAAATCTATCTATCTATATCTATATTCGAGTCGAGAATAATAATATTCGTCTTATTATTATAATTATTATTATTAATAAATAAATAAATAAATTTATATACATAAAATAAAAACGTTTAATTGGATGGCCAAAAAAATTTTTGATATATATTTTTCAAACTAATTAAATTTAATTAGCTAATTGTGCCTTATTTTATATATATATATATATAAAATGTCTACGCGTTTATTATATATGCTAATAATGTATTTTATTATCGAAACCGGACCCTTCTTTATACACAATATATATAAATAATAACCATATCTATACACAACATGAAAACTCAATTTAACACTTTTTAAATATAACACATACATATATGTAAGTAAATTTATTTATATATTATTATATATAATGATGTTTTCTATATATTACATATATATATATGAATAGATATTTTACTCATGTCAGTCAGTTATAATTTACTAATAATAATAATAATAATATGAACCATATCGCATACATTACATATATTTAGATGAATAGAAAATTATATACATATATATATACTTTGTATATTTACTCTATTTATAATGATATTAATAATATTATTATATTATGCATTTATCCATATTTAGGTATATAGATGATTATTATTATTATTATTATTATATCGACTTGCTTATATTTTTTTGCTATAATACATGGCCGTGTGTTTGTATAATTATATATACGAATACATATATAGTCGCATATTAGATCATCATAAATTTAAATTTTCTATATTGTATAAATATATTAGTTCATTTATTAATATATAAATATGCAAACATAACAACAATCCGTATATAATAAGTCATATTGAATAAATTTTGCATGGAAAATATAAATGATGGGGAAAATAAAATATAATATTCTAAATAAATAAACAATTTACGTGTTATAAACCACAAAAGGTATATCTATATGTATATATATATAATGAAATATGTCTTGCATCGATTACGTTATAGAATGATTAATATATAATAATAGTTATATGTATATATAAGAACAATCATTTATATTTATATATAAGTATATAGTTGGTATATATAATAATAATGCAATTTAATGACGTCATATATTAATTGCAATAAATCGATGAGGAGGTGATGTATATATACATATATACATATATAAATTGTATTAAAAACATTTTATTTATATATATATTGTACTCTCTGTAATACAATATATCAGAGGCGAATCTGTTTGCCATATATTACCAAAAGGATATAGGAAAATTCCAAGTTTTCCAAATTTCATTCTTCTGCCAAAGAGTTTTTCTTCAATTTTAAAATTTCCTAAAACAAATTGAAAATTCAATTAATTTCTGATATTCCCAGAGAAGAAAATTTAAAAATTGACCAATTTGTTCAAAAGATATAGTAAAAAGGACTAAAAAGGAGTCGTTCACAAATTATGCAATCGAATTTTTTTTTTTGAATTTTTCGTTGAAATTGAATGAAAAATCGGCTATATGGCTTTTTAACAAATAATGTAATTTTCTTCTATGAAATATTAAGAATTTATTGATTAGGTTTTTTTTAAATCAACTAATTCAGATATGTTCAGAATATCCTATCATCACCTCTTGGAAATCTTCTATGACTTTAACTATTTTCCATAACCGCCTATGCAATAACCTATATGTACGTACATATATAAATTCATTAATATTTTATATGTATATAAAAGGGATATATCTTTGTAATATTTATAGTTAAGTTATGTATATATATATTGTATATAAAAGATAAAGTTCATATATTATTAGATATTGATATATATATAGTTCAAATATTTTGAGTTATATAATGAATATATGTGCATAAATTAATATATATATATATATAAACTTATATTAAAAGTATATTATAAATTATTATACATATATGGATATGTTACAAGTAATATATTTTGTATTTTACATATATATACAAACGCATTCATATATATATAACATATGTAAAATTTATTTATACGAGTATATATAATTGCATATATGTGTAATTCATCATGTAAAACGTGTATTATATAGATATATATATATATGAATGTTGCACAATAATGCATAATTAATTTTCTATACTATACCTATACATATATATGAAACTTTATACAATTATTATTATTATTATTATTATATGCATATTTTCAAATACATTACAATAATGTAAATTATATACAATAATATGAATATATTATATATAGTCTTATAGAAAGTCTTTCTCTATATATTTATACGTATACATATTTCCTATATATAATATATTCAATCATGTAAAATATATATATATAGAGTCATGAATATTTAATAATAAAATTAATTGCATTAACAATAAACCATATATATATTCTTATATATATACTG
The DNA here is from genome assembly GCA_958336335.1 of Dilophus febrilis. NCBI lineage: Eukaryota > Metazoa > Arthropoda > Insecta > Diptera > Bibionidae > Dilophus > Dilophus febrilis. The sequence goes on from OY284472.1 coordinate 38,411,183, forward strand.
ATTTTTTCCAATATATATTTTATATAGATTCTTTGATAAAATTAATTAGGAATAATGTTAAAATTGTTAAAGAATAATATTACTTTTCCCTTGAACATATATATATATACCTTAAATTATATCATATAAAAATATTCTGAAATAATTTTGTTGCGGTAAATTCGGAAAAATGTTTCGCATTACTCATTATAATATGTCGTTTTTCCATGATTGATTTTATTGCAACATGAAGAAAATTCATTTGTATCACAATCATTTTCTATCCAATGTATGAGGGAATCATTTTTATTACTTTTATTTTATGAATCCTTTCCTATATATAAAAGGATTGTTCTCTGTGGGTCATTACAAACAAATTTTAACCTTTACATTGCTGTAAAAAAATTTTAATATAATTTTGTTTTACTATATATTTACAATTCCATAGATGAACCAACAATAAATCAAACAACTTGTAATGTTGTTGATGGTATCGATTTAGATGAAATTAAAGAATTTGCCAAAGCATTTAAATTAAGACGATTATCATTGGGTTTAACGCAAACCCAAGTGGGTCAAGCGTTATCGGTAACTGAAGGACCTGCTTATAGTCAAAGTGCAATATGCAGGTAAAAAAAACAAAAACATTATTTATTACATTATAAATTTAATGCAATTATTATATTGTTATTCTTTCATATATTATATTTGATTGAAAGTATTTTATATTTATTTTTTTTTTTATATATTGGCTAATTTAAATTCAAAGAAACAAAAAAAAATATATCCCTTTTTTTAATGGTAAAAAAAAAAATAAATAAAAATTAAATTGTTTTAATATTATATTAAAGTGAAAAAATATATAAATATATAGTGGCCAGGACATTTTGATTTTTTTCATTTCATTTCATTTTATTTTTCACTTTATTTGTATTTTTTTTTTTTATTTAAAAATATAAATTGGAAATTTATTATTATATAATTATAAAAATATAAAAAATTGTTTTAAGAACCCGTTTAAGAAAAGAAATACAAAAAATTATTTTATAGAAATTTTTAATGATATTTGATTTGATTTTATTTTTATGAATTATATATATAAATATATATTATTTTTTATTTCTTTTTTCTGTTTATGTTTTCAAATCGGGTCAAAAAAAAAACGAAAAAATAAACATTTACAATAAAATGTTTATTATATTACACTTCAATTTTTTCCAATTTACATATAAAAAAAATAAAATATGTATATATATATATAATAAAATTAATTGGGCAGTGCTCTGGCCGCACAGATGTATGCAGCTCAACTTTCATCACAACAACAGCAAAATATGTACGTTTTACAATAAATTGTTTGTATATATAATTTTGATTGTTTAACTAAATTTTTTGTTTTTTTTTTTTTCTATTTTAATAATTCACCAGTTTTTTTTTAATTATTTCTTTCTATTTTATATAATATAATAAAATATTTTTATTGTTTATCAAATTATTTGTTTTTGAAAAATATATACATATAGTTAGTTTATAATTAACTTAAATTTTGTCTAACATAATTTTTTTTTATGGTTTGGTTTGGTTTGGTTTGGGTTTGATTTTAAGTAGTTTTTTGAATTTGATTTTTGTTTTATGACAATATTATTATTTTTTTTATTTATTTTATTGGTGGTTTTTTTTTATTTTGTTCTGTGTATGTGAGTTTTTGTATAAATTTTTGAAAATAAAAGAAAATTCTATCAAAAAAAATAAATAAAATAAAGATGCACAATTATGTTAATTAATTAATTTTTCAATTAATATATGTCATGGCATGAAAAATATATTAACAAATTTTGAAACAAAATCACTAAATTTTCTATATATAAATTTTACCAAAAATACCGCATTCAAAAAATGCATTCAAACATCCGAATTATTTTATAACACACAATCGTTCATTTAAAACGCAAATATTTACTATAAATATACAATTAATTAAACTTATTTATATGTATATGATGAAGGCAGATAAAATTAGTACTTTTAATTTATTATTATGAAATATTTAATTAATAATTTATTTAAAAATATAATCAATTATAGATATGTTATTAACATATCGCATCTATTTGTTATTATTATTATTTCAAATTGTATTATTTTGTTTTGTGATTTTATTTAGATTGATGATTAAAACAAAATATTAAAAATAAGTGATAGATTGATTGAGGCCAGGGCATTGCCATATTTTTTCAAAAAAAAAAAATAAATATGAATATTTGCAAGACAAACAATAATATAATTTAAAAAAAAAAAACATTATTATATATAATGTTGTTTTATTACAAAATTCTATGATTTAAAAAATATATTATTTTTTTGCCTTTATTAGTTTTTTTTCTTTTTATTTTAAATTATTTAATTATTTGTTCACTATAATGATAATATTATATGATGATCAAAATTATTTTGCTCAATGTCCTGGCATCAATTTTGAAATAAAAAAATGGTTTTTCTGCATGTCTGATGTTGTGTTGTAATCAAACCAAAAATTAAAGAATGGAAGATTTGTTTTTTTTTTTTTTATATGAGTTAATATTTTTCTGTTAAATATTTTTTTGTTGTGCTTTAGAGATTTTCCATTTTCTTTTCTTTTTTTTTTTTTTACATTTATATATATAGATTAGATCAATTAATTTTCTCATCAATTGAATTATTTTGTATTTAATTGTCACCTTTTTTTTATTTTTAATTAACATTTTATTAATTATCGTTTGTTGTAATTATAAATAATTACAGGTTTGAAAAATTGGATATAACACCAAAAAGTGCTCAAAAAATTAAACCCGTACTTGAACGATGGATGAAAGAAGCTGAAGAAAGGTAAATAAATCGATTGTGTTTGAGCAAATAATATAGCCAACGAATAAATGAGTACATTAAAAATATTATACGTTTAAATCACCTAAGTTATAATTAAAAGACATATATATACTTTCGAGATAAATTTTCACTTCAATATACAAATATATTTAAATTGATTGTGCATTGAAATATATTATTATACAAATATTTGCCAATATATCAATTTTATATAAATCAATAATTATATATATAATATATATGCCAATGCAGTAAATCAGCATTTACATTTAATTTAACATACGTGTAATATTTCCTGTATATATATATACGAAGAACAAGAAGAACGTGTACATTTTTCCATTATTTTTTTTAATTTTCACTGTTAATACGCATTTGTTTGTGCATTCGTCTTTTAATAAATTGTGGTTTGTTTTCTCGTTTGTTGTTTCATTAACATTATTTTTTATTATTTTTGTAACATAAATACTTACCTCTCTATATATATTTTTTCATTTAAATACTATTAAATATATATTATGTATATATGTTACCGTCGTCGTCGTCGTCGTGTTTTTGATTTCATAAGCGTGCAAAAATGAAATTACAATTTTTTTTTTAAGTTATATTCATGTGTATATAAAATTATACATATATATGATATCATATATATATATATATTTTATGCGGATAATGCAACAAAATGCATATAATATAATTATTATTTTAACTTAATATATGTGCTAATAAATTATATTAAAAAATTGTAAAATATAATAATAAAAGCAACAACATACTAACGTATTGATTTATCAGAACCATATATATATATATATAAATATAATGGTAAAGAGTTGAATAATCTTTTGAATTTAATATATTGAATTTCACCGTATGTAATTTATCTACATATTTACATATAATTTTAATTTGTTGTTATTTGTTAATTATATTTTGTATATATATATATCTCGCGTTTATCGACTCATTACATTTTTATATCTGATCACATATCTACATATATATATATATATATTATATGGTTCAATATAATTTTTCTTTTTAAAAAAAAAAGTTTACATCACATAAATCATGTCATTTTTATTGGTTCATTGATTATAACATTGATTGTATAACATATCCAATTTAATTGAATAAAAATTAATTAATATTATATTTAAATTTCAGTCATTGGAATCGATATAAAAGTGGACAAAATCATTTAACCGATTTCATTGGAGTTGAACCATCAAAAAAACGTAAACGAAGAACATCATTTACGCCACAGGCATTAGAGCTTTTAAATGCCCATTTTGAAAGAAATACACATCCGTCAGGTATTTTTGTTTTTTTTTTAATATAACTCAATTCTATTCTATATAATAAAATAATACAAAAATAATTAATTCTATTCAAATTCATCAAATAGGTACCGAAATTACAGGACTTGCCCATCAATTGGGATACGAACGTGAAGTGATACGAATATGGTTTTGTAATAAAAGACAAGCGTTAAAAAATACTGTCCGAATGATGTCCAAAGGAATGGTTTAATCCAAAATTTTATCTGAATGTTTGTATTTTTTTTTTTTTTTTTGCTTTTGAACTGTATACATTCATCTAATTCCAAAATTCAAATATATGTGATCAAATTATAATTTTTTTTTGTTTGTTTTCTTTATGTATATGCTCAGAAATCTTTATATATATCTACAATTTAACACAACACACGCACTTAATCATATATATAAATAAATATAATTCTTATATTATTTAAAATAAATTTGTAAATATTAAAAATAAAAATTTAATCACAATACATAAACTGATAAGACTTTAACAAAAAAATAAATAAATAAATAAATAAAAATGCATTTAATTGGCATTTATATACAAATTTATGAAGAATATAAAGAAAATCAATCAATTTATATAATAGTGTAATAATAATAATATTAATAATAATAATAATGAAATAAAAAATGAATTTTTTTTTTTTAATAATAAAATTAATTATTAAATATTATAATGTAAAATAATATATTTGTAAATATTTATGAAAAATAAAATAAAAAAACATCAAACAAATTACAAAATAATATATTAATTATATTAAAAAACAACAATAACAACAATAAATAAATGTAATAATTAAAATTATATACATTTACTATAAATACTCCCAGCAAAAATTAAAAAAAAATGAATTTATATGAAAATAAAATATAAAAATAAATCTATATATATATATATATATATATAATAATAAATATAAAAATAAAGATTTTTTTTTTTTGTCATTTTAGAATTTATTTAAAATTAAAAAAGTTTCATTTAAAATTAAAGTGTAGTTTTAGTGTAGTTTATTTAGTGATAACGCGCTCTGTTTGCCATAACACAGAAAAACACAAATGAAAAACTTGTATATGTATATATAGAAAAGAAAACAAGCGATTTATTGCTATATACAATAAATATAAAAAATTATGACAAATTTAAAATTATATAATATAAAATAAAATTGAATTTAAAAATATATATATACATTATATATATTATATAATTAATTAGTTTTTGTAATTTTTTTTTATTATTAATTTTAATGTTTATTTTGCTCGAACAATAAATATAATATTTCGAATACGATAGTCGAAGAGATTCACATGAATAAAATTCAAACATTTTTTTTTTAAACAAAATATATATAATTTCGATAATTTTTAGTATTTTTTAATTTATAATTTAAAATTATATTGCGATTAATTATTATAATTATTATTATTATTATATATAAATAATTATGTGTCATACATTAAAATATATTGTCATATTGTACCATATATAATTTAATAAATAAAAAATAAAATAAAATGAAATGAAAATTAAAAATGTAATTATACTTCTTATAATATACCTATATTGGGTTTTTCTTTCTTTCCTTAAATATAATTCCATTAAAATGTGAGGTTTCACGGGGGGTTAAGACGATTCTGTTGTAGTAACTAACAAAACAAATATAAAAGTTAAATCGCTGATAAAAGAAAGGTATTTTTATGTTCCAAATGGCTTTCCATATCGCATTGGATAGGTTTTCCCAAGAAAATTGCATAAGGAAAAATACAATTATTTGATAAAAAAAAAAAAACAAATAACAATTCATGTATATAAAATTTTAAATAACATTTAATAATTAAATTTTTTAAATTAAAATATACAATATTTTAAAAATTTTAAACTTACAGATATCAAAATATGTAAATATATTCTACAAAACCAATCCTTTATTTTCTGATATATCTCTGAATTTGTTTTTCTTTTTCTTCGACGCTTGTTTTTAGTCATCATTTGCTTTAACATATTTTGATGTTGTATTTTGTAATTCAACAGCTGTATTTTGTCGTTTTTTATCACATCTAAAAAAATACTCAACTATACCGAATCTATATAATTGAATGAATTAAAAACAAATATATTAATAATTTAAAATTATATCTTATGACAATCAAGACTAAATTATTTTTCTTTTATATATAATATACGCAAATTACCCAGTCATTCCAAGTATCATTAAACCTAACAATGCTAATAATTTTGTTCCCGTACATAATACAGGACTTAAACTATAGGTGATTACCGAACCGGTTGCCTCCAATAAACGAAAATTACTAAAAGCAGCCTCTTCTGAACCGGAAAATAATACACCATAAAAAGCTGTAAAAAATATATTATCATTAATTGTAAAAGTTTAAGTATCCTCGATTTAATTGTAAAAATAGCAAATATATCAATAACACACATACCATTAACTTGTACCAACCAAATACCATCAACTAAACCCCAAATGGCTGCCATTGCACAATATGTTATATAATCATTTTCAACGGCCACCCACATTCGCATCCATATTAATAATGCTGCATGTATAACGGCAATAACAATCATAATTGGTAATCGTCCCGTTAATTTTGCAACACCACCGGCTAATGCAGCTGCAATTGCATTTGATACACCAAAACAAATCATAACATATCCAATACGTGATATACCCCAACCGCATGCAATAAATGACTATATATGTGGAAAAAACAATTGTATATACTATTGCGCAATTTGAATCCAGATGGAGATGGAATATAATTTAATAAAATTATAATTTATATTTACAGCAGTAAAATCAACAGCAACAAATGCTTGTTCAGCTCCAATAAACATTGTTATCGGTATCAATAACAATTGATTTTGTCGCATTAATTGTTTTATTGTTACGGCCAATAATTTAAAACCGGATAAACCAGAACCTGATCCTTTTCTACCCATTTCATATCTATATATATATATATATATATATATTAAATATGGGGTTGTATAGATTAAAAAAAAATTATCATTTATACGTAAATTAATTTAATAGGGAAAAAAAAGGTATACCTTTTTAATGAATCCACAAAAAATGTAACCAATAAACCGGCACAAATCATAAGACCTAAAAATATACCAGATAATAGTTGAATTTTTGCCGGTTCTGGTGGTTCTAAATTTGGATTTTCAGCTGATGTTACGCCCGGACAAAATCGAGCACCACAAAATTCACCAACATTTTTCGACGATGACGTTAAATTTGATTGAATATCATTTAACATACTGTGATATGTATCATTAATATTATCTGACATTCGCGTTGAACCAATTGAACTTGATAAGACTTTTTAAAAAATAAATAATATTAATACCATATTTTAATGAAATCAAATTAATATATAAAACATATGTAAAATATACCTGATGATGATATTAAATTACCCCATACCTGGGCCAATTGATAAAATATAAAAAACAGTCCAAAAAATCGTACAACTAAAACATCTTGTTTCGTTTCATCATGAACAATTGCATTAAATGCTTCAGCAACGACCGTTAAATATGTACATTTAGCACACCATAGGGGTCCACCACCAAATCCAACCGCTAATCCCGCCGGGATTAATGTAAAAATTCTTGGATAAAATTGAGCCGCAATAAATGGCATATACGCTATAAATGATAATGCAATTGTCCATTTACATCCTAACCATCTGCATGAATGAAATGGTAATGAAAATAAATATTTTTTTTTCATGTTTTTCCCTGTGGATTGTCTTTTAATAGCATTAACCTTATTACAGCTACCGGTAAAAATATATTCGATAATATTAATGATCCGTAAATGGCGGCCAACGTATAGGTACCTATTGAACCATCTGAATTTATTGAACTTTGTAAATTGGCTGTACCATGAAATGCTGTAAAATGTATCATAAAAGCAAATCCGAGTACGATAATATTTTTGGTAATTCGTAAATTTTCATGCTTTCCAATGCCATCCAAAAATACATCACGTTCTGTTGGATGATTATTTTTTATTGATCGTTGTCTGTTTGGCATAATTTGAATTTATTTATTTTTTTTTTTTAACTTTAATTTTTAAGTATATACCGGCTTTTATTTTTTTCTTTCTTATTTTATAGTTTTATTATTATTACTCCCACTTTATAAACAAAATTTATGTAGTAAATAGTTTTTGCTTTATTTTATATAAAAAAATTAACCTGTTGTAAAATAATATATAAAAAAAACAATTATATACCTGTTTGATAAAGTTATTAAAAATATATATATATTGTATAAATTTCTATATATTATATGAATAAGAAGAAGTTAACCTCGTCATAAACAAATATATAAGTATATAAAGATATGTGAAATAAAATAATAAATCATCAATTTTAATAGAAAATATTATACTGACATTTTTTTAAATGTTTGTAGTATACCATTAAAAAAAAAATCTATTCATCCTAATAAATATAGATATAAAAAAATACAAAAATTCAAATCATAATGCATTATTTTTTTTTATACAATATTGTTTTAAATTATTCTGATATATGACACGCGGTGACGATTACATATAAATTGTATGTGATTTTTTTTAAATTATATAAAAATACGAATGAACAACTGTCCATTATTTTTTTATTGAATAAATATATTTTGAAATTATATATTAACATATATAGAAACATTAAAAAATTCAAAATCTCACCTTTAATAAAATTGAATTAAAAAAAAGTAAATCTCTATATTAAAAAAAAACTTTTTATGATCATTTAATCTATTTTTAATCTTATATGTCTAATTATTTTATTAATTAATGGTATTTAAAATAAATTAAAATATTTTATATATTGCACGGTAATAAAACACACTTTTAATTTATGTTATTCACTTAAACGCACATATCGAAAAACTTTAAGCAGCAAAACAAAAAAAATTGTGTTTATTATTCAAATGATTGAGCTATACTAATTTTAATATATTTAATAATATAAATAAATAAAAAAAAATCTCTATATAAAGCGATTATTGAATTGAAACTTGTAAGATAAAATTATATGTATAATAAAAATATTTAAAATTTTTTTTTTTTAATCGAAGTTATAAATATAGGGTGATTCAAAACCATATTGCGTTAATATTAATAAAAAAAACAGGTATATTTTTTAATATAAAATATCTTCTTCTTGTTTTTAAAAAACATTTATATTTATATACAATTATAAAGAGATTAAATTTGATAGCACACGCAAACCGCGGCGGATATAAAAACATATATTCATTATTAATTATATTAGTGTGTATTTTTATTTATTTATTTATTTAATGGTATCACAAATATTATTTTTATATCTTCATTTGTATTTGTATGTATTATTATTAATGTAGAATAATATTTGTTTTATTAAACACTTTTATATTATTATATTTTGTTTTAAATTAAGTTAACATAAATTTAACTTTAAATTATATGTAATTTATTTAGAAATAAAATATGTAGCTCGTGGTGTGAATTAATTTTTTGTATATGTATAATTGCATTTATATGATTTTGAATATTTTTTTTAATATATATAAAGAAAAATCGCAACATATCCAAGGTAATCTACTAATAATATACATATTAAATATATTTTTTTTTTATTAAATTCTAATTCATATATATTCATTTTTTTCTATAATTGATTATTTATTTATTTTATAGAATTAAAATAATTTATTATCTGTCTGTATAAGAATAAGCAATACTTTATAATGTGTTAACTATTTTATTTTGTTTATATTTAATTTTATAATTTGGTGAAAAAAATACTTGATTATATTTTTGTATAATTTAAAATCGACTCGGTTTTTCTTAATAGAATTTTGTTGCGTTACTGAAAAAGGCATGTATTATTAAAAAATTTCCCCAAAAATCCACATAGAAAAAATAACCAAAGGAAAAGAATAAATAAAAAGAATTCTAAAACCGCAGTTAAAGAAACTTTGATTATTTGATGGGAAAGTTGTCATCAGTTCTTTTTATATGATCTTATAATAAAATAGATAATGAATAAAATGAAAAATTAAGGTAAAATAATCCTTTTGCATCACTTTTATTAACTATTTAAATTAAACTTTTCTATTTCTATATATAAAGAAAACCAACCGCTAAAATTTTGTGTAACAATAATTTAAAAATAGTATTCAAATTTATTTATATATAACAAAACAATTATTCCTTTTAATAATATATATATATATATATCATTTAGATTTTGATGAATTACATGTAATAAAATTACGAATACTATTAACCATTGGATGTATTAACTTTGAATCATATTTATCATCATCCGATTGTGTAAATAAACTAATAATAATACCAACAATTATGGTTATTAAAGCACCAAGAACACAATAGTACATGTATGTCATACGAAATATTGTATCAATAAAATTCCTATATATAATAAAATGCAAAAAAAAAAAAATTCCATTAATAACCTAATATATAATAATAATAATAATAATAATAAATTCTAAATTATATTTTTTTTTACATTTGAACAGGTTGAAAATCATCTTGTTTTATTAATACATCAACATCGACTAATAATGTATGATAAAATTGTGATGTATTATTTGTTAAAATTCTCGTTACATTTTCACAACCCTATATATAATATAGTTTTTTTTTTTTTTCCGTATATATAAAGAAAATATTTTAAATCTTATATCTTATAAATTACTTTTTATATACTTACCTCAATGGATGTCGGTAACAATTCGGGTGTTAATGATTGTACAGTAAAACTTCCAGCTATTATTGCAATTGTAACTGCATATGCTGTAATCATACCAAATACAGCACCCTTAAATATTAAACAAAAATAACCACATATATTGAACTTAAATTAAACGAATCATTATTATATACAATCGCAAATTTCCGCAATAATTATATATATATATACCTTCCAATTAGCAAATGGTACCAACATAGCTAATATAAAAACACCTACTAATGGTCCCGAAGATGCTGAATTGATTAACATTGATACATCAATGATACCCGAAAAGAAACCAATTGAATAGGCAACGGCCATTGTTAATAATGCATAGATAACACCTAATGATTTTATTATAACCAATTGTTTTCGATCGGGTAATTCCTTTAATTTTGGTATATTTGATAAAAAATCTACCCATGTGATTGTCGCCAATGAATTATAACTTGATACGATAATACTACAAAAAAAAATTAATTACAACAAAATTGTATTATCATAAGGAAAATCTTCATATATAAAAGAATAAATTTTAAAATAATTTACCATAAAGCTCCATTAAATAAACTTGCTAAAAATATACCTAAAAATCCTGGTATTATCGTAAGACGATCTTCAATATAATATGGTAAAATTTCATCAATTTTTGCAATATCACCGGCAAGCAAAGGATCACAATCGAAATATGTTGCATAAATACCCATACCAACAAACCAAGTCATTGAAAATAATACAATAATAAATGGGATATTTGACATTAATGTCCTGGAAAATATATATGGAAAATTTGTTTGTTTTATTGTAAATAATAAGAGATGAATTTTCTATTTTTTATTATTTTTTTTTTGTCCCGTACTTTGTTACATCTTTTAATGATTTCATACTTAAATATCTTTGTACTGTATTTTGTGTACATCCCAATGTATTCAATGATATAAATAATTGTCCTAACCATGCTGATAATGTATCAACCCGTGTTGTTACATCACCGGTAAAATTTAAAAATTCTAATCTACCATTTTCACGATTACGTTTCCACCATGTCTGAATGCCATCCACTTCAACCATACTAAAAATAATTACCACCAATGAAACAATTGTCATTGTAATCGTTTGTATAACATCCGCCGTAATGGCAGCCTTTAAATTTCCCTAATATTATTTCCGGTTAATAAATATTAATAATAATAATAATTAGTTTTATGACATGACACGGATTATTATGATGACAATAAAAGATCAATTATATAATTATTTACTTACAAATACTGTAAAAGCAATTCCAATTAATGTCATAACAGCAATTGACATCCAATATGGTACTCCAACAATTGTATTCATTGCAAGACATGGTGTATAAACGGTAACACCCAATAATAATACATTTTTTATTGCAAAACTTGCCGATGCCATTCGTTTTATCAATGGACTATGAAATCTATATACAAACAAATATATAAAAGCTTATATATATACATAATTCATGAAATTAAATTTAAAATTAGTCATATCTATAAATAAATAAAAATACCTTAAATCCAAATATTGATAAACGGATGTAATGCCAATATTAAGATAAACAGGTACAAATATAAAACAAACAATTGGATAGGCTGTTACTAAACCATAAAGTGTTTCCCACATACCTGATCCACGATAAAATAATTCACTTGGATATCCTTTTAATGTTGATTTGAATATTATAAACGTTTCAATTTAAAAATAATAATTAGTAAAATATGAATAAATACTAATAAATTAATAATTTATTACCTAAAACCGATTTAACACCTAATGTACCCCTTGCAATTGATAGCATCATTGCAATGATCGATACCTTTTGGGCAAATATATAATTTTGTTTTGTTTTCATTTCTTTGCTACGTTTAATTTCACTCCATAATGGATAAACCGTTGAACCAATTAAAAATATACCAAATACAATATAATCCCATACGGTTTGATTTGCCATCTTGATCTGTTTAATATATATATACACCGATATAAAAATAATCAACAATAAGAATAAGTTATGCTTGTTTTATATAATAAAAAAAATTAAATTTAATTATCTTACCTTTTATAGAAATCTTTAATTGGTATTTAATCGTCAGCAAAATGTACTAAAGTGATATATAGTTTTTTTTAGACTTTTAATTTATTTATATTTTATAAATTTTCACATGGTTATAATTCAAAATTTTTTTTATTTTATAGTTAATTATAAAACATTTCTATATATATATATATGAGGTTATTTTCTACCACTTTCCTAATTTATTTTTCATCTTAATTATATATATTAACCCATTTTATTTTAAATATTTACCTATAAATACTTTATTGGTTTTTTTTTGTTTTCTAAGTTTTTCGCAATTTATTTTTGTTCCAAATCTCATCAAAATATACACAACCGCAATTAATCGCAGACAGCAAATAATATAGATATAATTAATTTGAAATTATTAACAAACAAACAAAAAAATCATGTATTTTTATCAGTAAAATGATAGTTCATTGTTGTGTACATTCATTTTATATATTATCTGTTTAATATCTTAAAGTATATACACGCATATATATATATCTGTAATATATTCAATTGCGATAATGAGCATCTAATTTATATATGTTATACATAATTCAAGTGTGGCATATTATCGCTTATGTTGTCTTATCTTTCAATTATATAAATGTATACATATGTATGTATGGGAAGTTTACGTGAAAGAGGTTATTAATTGTATAAAAAAATACATAATTGAAAAGTTGTATTCTATATATATATATATTATTTCTTTTAACACTTTGAATGCTGGGCAGATGGCAAATCGCAGGTGGATCAGTTTTGCCAGACTATGGGGTCTAGGTGGAAAGATGAAATGAAAGTGCTGACTCTTGAGGTTTCCAGGTAGCGGAAAATTTATCGTTGAATAGATCTGGTTGCGGATAAGACAATTACCAAAACCATTTGTAAAGTTTGCATAGACTTAGAATTAAATTAAGTACCTTTTTATAAAAAAAAAAAAAAAACTTTAATATATATAATAATACAATAAAATTTATAATTGATAAATTTAAAAAAAAAAACAAAAAATCTATAATAAATTTCTATAAAACAAAAATATTAAATGAGAAAAATTCTTATTCAATTCAATGTGAACGAAGATATTTTATTATTTCTTTTTTAAGATAAAATCATGATGAGTGGCAGTAGCAACAGCAGCATTATTACCTTCATCGACACTTCTTGAAATTCGTTCATAATTTTGTTCTTTTACATTTATTATCGAATACAATTCAGGATCATGTTCCTTTAATTTAACAGCATTCCTTAATACAAATGATTCTTTTGGTTTCAAAATAATATTATCATTTGTTACCGTTGATCTATTAACAAAATAAATATTAAAATATATGCATATTGTAACTGCGTATACGGAATATTTTTATTTTTACCCAATTTCATGAATAGAATTCACACTAACGACTGTATAAAGTAATGTATTCGTTAACATTGGTATATTATTTAAATTAATTGTTTCCAATTGATCACCAATATTAATGATTGTAACAAATGTATATTCGGATTTTAAATATCTATATATATGATGAATGAGAAATTATATTTTTGAATTCAAATATCTATATAATTATAATTTCTCAAAGTAAAAAAAACTTACCTTAATATAATAATAACATTATCATTTATTGCATTTACATTACAATTACCAAATCTTAATGTTGCCGTTTGTCTCAGAGACATTAAACGTAAATACACTCTAAGATAACTTTTATCCTGTTGAAATTCATTTTTTATATTTATTATTTTATAATTATCGGCTACCGGTAACCATGTTTTATTGCCATTCGAAAAACCAGCATTTATGTCATCATTCCATTGAAATGGTGTTCGTACCGGATCTCTTGAAAATTGTGTATAAATATCTGGATTTGAATTACATGCAGCCGGATCAACGGTATCCTCCCATGATAACCATTGATCAATCATACCAATTTCTTCACCCTATACATAAACATATATATATATATATATATATATATATAGAGATTTTGCAATATTAATTGAATCCTGCGTTAAAAATTCCAAATAACTTACATAATAAGTTACACTAATTCCTGGTAATGTTAACAACATCATATTCATTGAATCCATTCGATCTTTACCTAATCGTGAACCAACTCGTGATTTATCATGATTTCCTAACTAAATTTTAAAAATAACATTTTAGAAAAAAAAAACAAAATATATAATTTGATTTGATTAATTTGCTATACTAACCACCCAATTTGATGTTCTTCCGGCCGGTAAATTCGTTAACCAATCATTTATAATCGATACATAATCATGAGCATTTGAACTATTACTAATGTCCGATATTATACCAAAATTAAATGGTATTTGTGAACCATTATGAGTTTCATTACCAAAATATTTCATTAACGTATCAATATTTGTATAGGCTTCTGTTAATAATATTCTATATATAAACGCATAATAATATATAAATATTTAACTATTAAAATGCAATACCGCAATTATATATATACAAAAATTAATAAAAAAAAAACTGGCCGATAATTTATTACCTTGTACTGCCACCATTCTCTTTTTGATATGCATCCAATACGGCACGCCATTGATAAACCATATCGATTGTTTCATTTTGATCCTTTGTATAAATATGTTTTAAATATGCATAATCATCGGGATCGTTAATGTCACCACTAATCGGTTCATCTAAATATTTACCATCGGCATTCACATCAATTTCAAATAAATGCGGTACAGCATCAACACGAAATCCATCAACACCACGATCTAACCAAAATCTTAAAACGGACTATATACATATGGAAAATAAAATGAAAAATTTCAATATGTAAAACTATATATATGACTTAATTATTCATTTAATGGTCGCGTTTAATTTAATATAAACTATTATTATTAATTACTTTCATTTTTTCAACAACCATTGGATTACGATAATTTAAATCGGGTTGTTTTGATAAAAATTGATGTAAATAAAATTGTTGACGTTCGTCATTCCATTGCCATGCACTTTTACGAAATACACTTATCCAATTACTTGGCGGTAATGTTTTATTATCAGCTTCTGATGTATAACCCGAATGCCATATATAAAAATCTTCATAGTCTTTGTCACGTTTCACTGATTTTTGAAACCATTCATTTTCATCACTCGAATGATTCGGTACAAAATCTAAGAATATTTTAATATCTAATTGTTTGGCACGTGCTATTAAACGATCAAAATCATCCATTGTACCGTATTCCGGTTGAATTGAAAAGAAATCGGAAATATCATAACCGAAATCGGCCATTGGTGATTTAAAAATGGGCGAAAGCCATGTTCCAACAATTCCCAATTGTTTAAGATATTGTAAATTTTCGGTAATTCCATTTAAATCACCAATACCGTCACCATCACTGTCACGAAATGATCGTGGATAAATTTGATATATTGATGCGGTTTGCCACCAATCTAAATCTTCTGCCGTATAAACAACATTGGTTTTTTGTAATGCAATTGCAAAAATCAATCCAATGATTATTGTTGTAATATTGCAAAACAACTGCATTGTTTTTTTATTTTATTTAAAATTTTTAATAATATATTTAATATTTTTTCCACACGCGGACACACAATAAATTGAATAAATTACTATATTTTACTATAAAAATTAAACTGATTTATTAATACCCCAATTTTGCTATGAATTTATATATATGTCTCTTATTATAATAACACAAATACTGAAAAATAATTCAATATATTATCAATTGAAACAAAGAACTACTATATTATTATTATCATAATTTATTCATATATTATATTATTAGTATTATTGTTATTGTGTGTGCGGTATATTCAGGTCCATATTTGTGTTTATAAACGCACACAATACATAATTATATCAATATTATTAATATATAAGAACAATTTCTGATCTATGATGTTAAGTATAATATTTTTGAAAATGTGCGTATATTGTTGATTGTTGAATTCGACGTTAATTAACGTCCTCCAGGTTCAGACGCAACGTACCTTTTGACGATATGCTCTGTATCTGTAACGATATTCATTTGCATCTCAACGTTCCCAATAAAAAAAAAAAGGTACGGATCTGATAGAATTTAATCATAAAATGCATTTTGTACATTGTATTGTATAAAAACATTTGAATATAAATATCGGTAGATAGACATTTTTTCTCTTAATATAAGAAAAGAAATATATTTTAATATAAACAGCTAGACAATGAACGGATCTGAACGTTTATATTGATTATTAAATTACTGAATTAAAGATTTATACAGACAGTAGATATATGAGCCGAACAAATTAAATCTTCATGAAATATTTAAGAAAATAATTAATTAAACAGTTAATATAATAACGCCGCATATAAAAATGGAAATATTATTGTATAAATATATATTATTTTTTAAAATAATATAATAAAAATAATTATATTATAGGTCAAGATTACAATAAATTGATTATAGAAATATTTACTTTTCAATTGATATATTTATTTTTCATTTAAAATAATATGTTTTTCTTCATTTATAAATACATATATACATATAAAAATGATTCACAAATCATACGAGCATATACAAAATAAACTATGTCAATAAACTATTGTATTGATAAGTAGAAGTTTTTAATATAAATGATTCTTTTGGTTGTAGTACAACAGCTGACGATGAAACGATTGATCTGAAAACATTAGAACATAATAAATAATACATTTTTAACATGACAAGATGATGAAAAAAAACTTACCCAATTTGATGTGTTGATGAAACACTAACAATAACATAAACCAAATCTTTTGGCAATACCACTAATTGATTTAAATTAACCTGTTCTATCGTGTCTCCAATATTAACTAATGTTATATAAGAATAATCTAAATTTCGATATCTTAAAATGGCCAAGACATTATTATTATTTAATGCCATTGGTTTCACAGAACCATATCTTATGGTAGATTTTTTTCTTAATTGAATTGCCGATAGATAAACTTTTAAATGACTTTTTGCGCTGGCCATTTCTGTTTGAACATTAATCGTTTTATAATTCGATGCGACGGGTAACCAAGTTTTAGCAGCACTTGAAAAACCAGCATTCACTGTACTATCCCATTGAAAAGGTGTTCGAGCTGGATCTCTTGAAAATTGTGTATATATATCTCGATTTGAGTTACACGCAGCTGGATCTACTGTATCCTCCCATGATAACCATTGATCGACCATTCCGATTTCTTCACCCTATATATTTAAATATAAAAAAACCAAAAACAAAAATTAAAGTTTTCTGTAAATATTCAAAATAAGAGGAATATTTTTTTGGCAATATACAAACATTATATGAAACGCTAACTCCTGGTAATGTCATTAATATCATATTCATTGAATCGATCCGATCGGCACCGAGTCTTGATCCAATACGATTTTGATCATGATTTCCCATCTATAGATATTTATAGACATATATAATGTTGAAAGTTTCATACAAAAAAAAAGCACCATAATTTCCCACTTACCACCCAATTCGCTGTACGTCCAACTGGTAATTGTGACATCCATGAATTAATTGTATTCACATAATCTTGTGCTTTTGAACCATTATTAATTTGTGTAATAAATCGAAAATTAAATGGTATATGAGCACCATCAGTTGTTTCATTACCATAATAACTCATAAGTACCTCAACACTCGAATACGATTCGACCATAATTACTCTGTGAAGTGAAGAAAATCAAAATTACAATAATAATATGTATAGTTTCACTAAAAGAAATCGATGAATAAATATTACTTTGTATCACCTCCATGATCCTTTTTATATGTATCTAATAGGGCACGCCATTGAAAAATCATATCGGCTGTTTCTGGTTGATCTTGTGTATAAATATGATTTAAATAGTTTGAATTTTCGGGATCATCAGTGGCACCACTTTTTGGTTCATCCTGGTATGTACCATTTGCGAATGATTTAATTTCGAATAAAGTAAAAACAGCATCAGTTCGGAAACCATCAATACCACGGTCTAACCAAAATCTTAAAACTGACTGCGTGTATATAAAAGAAAATTTAACATTAGATATCACATTGATAATATAAATAAACTTATAGATAAAAACTAACTTTCATTTCCTCAACGACAATTGGATTACGATAATTTAAATCCGGTTGTTTAACAAGAAATTGATGTAGATAAAATTGTTTACGTATATCATTCCATTGCCAAGCACTTTTACGAAAAAGACTTATCCAATTACTGGGCGGTAAACGATTTGTTGCATTATTTGGATCCACAATGCCATCACTCCATACGTAAAAATCTTCGAAACCAGCAACTCGATTCACGGATTTTACAAACCATTCATTTTCATCACTCGAATGATTCGGTACAAAATCTAATAATATTTTCATACCAATTTGTTTGGCATGTTTTATTAAACGATCGAAATCATCCATTGTACCGTATTCCGGTTGAATTGAATAGAAATCGGAAATATCATAACCGAAATCGGCCATTGGTGATTTGAAAATTGGCGATAGCCATGCACAAGTTATACCAATATCCTTTAAATATTGTAATTTTTCTGTTATTCCATTTAAATCACCAATTCCATCGCCATTGCTGTCACGAAACGATCGTGGATAGATTTGATAAAATGATGCTGTCTGCCACCAATCCAATAATTGTCCATTAACATTTCCCAATGCAATGATAAATGATAATACCAAAATCACTTTCATCATTATATCATTAATTGGATTCTCTATATACGAAACGAAACACTTTTTTTTATTTTTTTTATTAATAACTTAATTATTTTATTGTTACCACCAACAATTCCGAACATATAATAACGCAAATTAATTGAAATCATTTTATTTTATATAATTTTTATAAAAAAAAAATTCAATTGTTTTGTAAGCCAAAAGTAAATATATTGATAATAAATATAAATATATATGTATATCTAGAATGCAATTATATAATTTCTTTAAGTTTACAAGTGCCTAAGATAAAGTAAAACCATTGGAAATGATGAGTATTCATCATTTGTATATTGTGTAATTAATGAAATTCAAAACGTTTTTTTTTCTTCCTTTTATCATTTTTTAAATTTAATGTTTTTAACGATGAATTTTTTTGTATGTCAATAAATTCGACGCAGATATCTACATTATATGGGTATGAAATAGAAATTATAAAAATACCAAAATATTAGAGAAGTCGTAAAAACTACCAGCAGTGCATAAAACTAAGATACCAAATTCAATCGACTATATCTAGAATTATGATAAAGAGTATAAATACAAAATATACCATCATAAAATATTTTCTTATTGGGAATAACGATTGAAATGTATTGAAAAACAGAACATCTTCGCAAGACTTCTTATTGTCACCCAAATTAATTATAGACCATAAATATAAATATTATTTGAAAATCATTTATTAATTAATAGATAAATTTGTAATACACACTTCCTAATAATTTATTTTGAAATTATTCACCATTCTAACTGTATTGATAAGTTAAAGTTTTTAATATAAATGATTCTTTTGGTTGTAGTACAACAGCTGACGATGAAACGGTTGATCTGAAAACATTAGAACATAATACATAATACATAATACATTTTTAACATGACAAGATGATGAAATAAAAACTTACCCAATTTGATGGGTTGATGAAACACTAACAATAACATAAACCAAATCTTTTGGCAGTACCACCAATTGATTTAAATTAACTTCTTCTTTTGTGTCTCCAATATTAACTAATGTTATATAAGAATAATCTAAATTTCGATATCTTAATATGGCCAAGACATTATTATTATTTAATGCCATTGGTTTCACAGAACCATATCTTATTGTAGATTTTTTTCTTAATTGAATTGCCGATTGATAAACTTTTAAATGACTTTTTGCGCTGGCCATTTCTGTTTGAACATTAATCGTTTTATAATTCGATGCGACGGGTAACCAAGTTTTAGCAGCACTTGAAAAACCAGCATTCACTGTACTATCCCATTGAAAAGGTGTTCGTGCTGGATCTCTTGAAAATTGTGTATATATATCTGGATTTGAATTACATGCAGACGGATCAACTGTATCCTCCCATGATAACCATTGATCGACCATTCCAATTTCTTCACCCTAAACGCATTCGTAAAATGATTAGTATTGTTTTTAAAACATTAAAATAATTACAAATATAAATATACTTACATTATATGAAACACTACATCCTGGTAATGTCATTAATATCATATTCATTGAATCGATTCTATCGACACCGAGTCTTGATCCAATACGATTACGATCATGATTTCCCATCTATAGTTATTATATATATTAAAATACATATAATGTAGAAAGTTTGACACAAATAAAAAGCACAATTTCCCACTTACCACCCAATTCGCTGTCCGTCCAGAAGGTAAATTTGACATCCATAAATTTATTGTATTCACATAATCTTGTGCCTTTGAACTATTACTAATTGAAGTGATAAATAAAAAGTTAAACGGTATATGAGCACCATCCGTCGTTTCATTACCATAATAACTCATTACGAAATTAATTGCAGAATACGTTTCGGCCATTATAATCCTATTTTTAAATGAATTTGAAATTCAGATAGAATTATATATTGGTAAATTATTATTGATTACAATGTATGCAAACAACGAAAATAATATTAGGTTCGCTATTATTACCTTGTATCTCCACCATGATCCTTTTTATATTCATCTAATACGGCACGCCATTGATAAAGCATATCAGTTGTTTCTGGTAGATCTTGAGTTTGAATGTGATTTAGATAACGATAATCGTCTGGGTCATCAATTAAACCACTTTTTGGTTCATCCGGGTATGTACCATTTGGAAATGATTTGACTTCAAATAATCCCGGTACAGCATCAATTCGAAAACCATCAATACCACGATCTAACCAAAATCTTAAAACTGACTGTGTATATAAAAGAGAATTTAACACTATATCTCACCGATAATATAAATAAACTTATAGATAAAAACTAACTTTCATTTCCTCAACGACAATGGGATTACGATAATTTAAATCCGGTTGTTTAACAAGAAATTGATGTAGATAAAATTGTTTCCGTATATCATTCCATTCCCAAGCACTTTTACGAAATACACTTATCCAATTACTGGGCGGTAAACGATTTGTTGCATTATTTGGATCCACAATGCCATCACTCCATACATAGAAATCTTCGAAACCAGCAACTCGATTTACGGATTTTTGAAACCATTCATTTTCATCACTCGAATGATTCGGTACAAAATCTAATAATATTTTCATACCAATTTGTTTGGCATGTTTTATTAAACGATCAAAATCATCCATTGTACCGTATTCCGGTTGAATTGAATAGAAATCGGAAATATCATAACCGAAATCGGCCATTGGTGATTTGAAAATGGGCGACAGCCAAGTGCATGTTATACCAATATCTTTTAAGTATTGTAATTTTTCTGTTATTCCATTTAAATCACCAATTCCATCGCCATCACTATCACGAAACGATCGTGGATAGATTTGATAAAATGATGCTGTCTGCCACCAATCCAATAATTGTCCATTAACATTTCCCAATGCAATGATAAATGATAATACCAAAATCACTTTGATCATTATATCATTAATCGGATATTTTGTCTTTATATATAACACAAAACACGAATTAAAAAAAAACCAAAAGGATTCTCTTGCTTTCGCCAGCAACTCCGAATATTTTCTAAATCAATTTCATGGAAAACATTTCATTTTATAGGATTAAAAAAAAGTATCAATTGTTTTGTAAGCCAAAAGTAAATAGGATATAAAACATTTCAAGCATGCATTATAATGTCTATAAATGTAAGTGCCAGAGATAAGGAAAAAGCCATTGAATGAAGAGTTTATTGTAATTATACAAAATAATGGGTATTTTATAAATATTTATTGAATATTTTATTACATTACATTTTATAACACCATTTATTGTGATTTAATTAAAATTACAGTTCTCTTTATTTGGTAAAAATTATTATAATTCGATGAAACGAAATGGTTTCTAACAAAAATTCATGAATATTATTAACTATATTGATAAGTTAAAGTTTTTAATATAAATGATTCTTTTGGTTGTAGTACAACAGCTGACGATGAAACGGTTGATCTATATATATACGTTAAAATATTAAACTTAATTGAATTAATATGTTTTTAACATGATATGAGAAAAGAAAAACTTACCCAATTTGATGTGTTGATGAAACACTAACAATAACATAAACCAAATCTTTTGGCAATACCACTAATTGATTTAAATTAACTTCTTCTTTTGTGTCTCCAATATTAACTAATGTTATATAAGAATAATCTAAATTTCGATATCTTAAAATGGCCAAGACATTATTATTATTTAATGCCATTGCTTTCACAGAACCATATCTTATGGTAGATTTTTTTCTTAATTGAATTGCCGATAGATAAACTTTTAAATGACTTTTTGCGCTGGCCATTTCTGTTTGAACATTAATCGTTTTATAATTCGATGCGACGGGTAACCAAGTTTTAGCAGCACTTGAAAATCCAGCATTCACTGTACTATCCCATTGAAATGGGGTTCTTACTGGATCTCTTGAAAATTGTGTATATATTTCGGGATTTGTATTACAACCAGAAGGATCAACGGTATCCTCCCATGATAACCATTGATCGACCATTCCAATTTCTTCACCCTAAAAACATTCATAATTTTCGATTGATGTATTTAAATAATTACACAATAAATATAATTACATTATATGAAACACTACATCCTGGTAATGTCATTAAAATCATATTCATTGAATCGATTCTATCGGTTCCGAGTCTTGATCCCAAACGACTTCCATCATGATTTCCAAGCTAAATTACACTTCATTTTCATATTTATTATGTGATATTATTTAATTATTTACTTACCACCCAATTAGCTGTACGTCCAGCGGGTAGATGGGACATCCACCAATTAATGGAATTCACATAATCGTTGGCCGTTGAGCTATTAGTGAGCGATAATAATAAGAAATTAAATGGTATATGAGCACCATCACTTGTTCCATTTCCATAATAACTCATTATAATTTCAATTGCTGAGTATGTTTCGGCCATTAAAATTCTATACCAAAAATAATTAAAATAACATAATTAACAAAAGAAATTTTATGAATTCAATATAAATGTATTTTTTTTTACCTTGTATCACCCCCATTTTCCTTTTTATATTGATCTAATACGGCACGCCATTGATAAAGCATATCGAGTGTTTCTGGTTGATCGGTTGTATGAATATGATTTAGATAACGATAATCATCTGGGTCATCAATTGTTCCACTAATCGGTTCATCAGTATATGTGCCATCGGCATTCCCATTCATTTCAAATAAATGCGGTACAGCATCAATACGAAATCCGTCAACACCACGATCTACCCAAAATCTTAAAACTGACTTTGCGTGCGTATATATAATAGAAAATTTAATTATAATTATCAAAATAGGAATAAATAAAAGCAAAAACTAACTTTCATTTCTTCAACAACTATTGGATTACGATAATTTAAGTCGGGTTGCTTAACAAGAAATTGATGATAATAAAATTGTTTCCGTATATCATTCCATTGCCATGCACTTTTACGAAATACACTTATCCAATTACTGGGCGGTAAACGATTTGTTGCATTATTTGGATCCACAATGCCATCACTCCAGACATAGAAATCTTCGAAACCAGAAACTCGATTTACGGATTTTTGAAACCATTCATTTTCATCACTCGAATGATTCGGTACAAAATCTAATAATATTTTCACACCAATTTGTTTGGCATGTTTTATTAAACGATCAAAATCATCCATTGTACCGTATTCCGGTTGAATTGAATAGAAATCGGAAATATCATAACCGAAATCGGCCATTGGTGATTTGAAAATTGGCGACAGCCAAGTGCATGTTATACCAATATCTTTTAAATATTGTAATTTTTCTGTTATTCCATTTAAATCACCAATTCCATCGCCATCACTATCACGAAATGATCGCGGATAGATTTGATAAAATGATGCTGTCTGCCACCAATCCAATAATTGTCCATTAACATTTCCCAATGCAATGATAAATGATAATACCAAAATCACTTTAATCATTATATCATTAACTTCGGTCTTAATATACGTGCACTTATTTTATTGTTGGTTTTTTATTTTAAAAATAATAATATTATTACTAATATTATTATTGTTACTAAAATGAATATTTTCTAATTGAATTTCATTGAAATAATTTTATTTTATATACTAGTTATAGTTTTTTATTTTTTTTTGAATTGGTTATTAATCTATAATTAAATATGCTTCTTTCTTTTTTTTTTATCATTAACTATCAGAAGTACATGATCAAAGTATTTAGATAATGATTATATGAATTACAGTTTGCTATTGGTTTTCTTTAAAATGAAGGTATATTGAATATAATACCCATTCAATAACAGTCAGTTTTCTTACATCATAAAATAGATATTAAATAAAAAATAATTATTTTATTTAGAAATTTTAAATTTATGTATTTTATTTGTTTTTAATATATATATATATTTATTACTTAAATGAGTACGTTTTTTTTTTATTTATTTAATTTTCTGGTGCCTTCTTATAAGAGAATCACAAGAATTTATTTAAATTTTATTTTTAATACAAAACTCACAAAAAAAAAAGGGAGATTTCATTGAAATGTAATCCTTTAATAAATTAATTCTCTTTTATTTTTCTTTTAGTTTTGTTTTTAAATTGAAGATTATTCATTATACATTTTAAAGAAACCAAAAAAAAAAAATTAATTAAACATTCCATTTCCAATTTCCATAAAATTAATAAACAAATCAGAACCAAATTAGTTGCTATTTCCTATAATAAACAATTGAAAAAATAAAACCATTTTTGTTTAATTTTGTTTTTCAAAGGTTGCGCGTTTATCGATCGGCGGTTGGGGTTTAACAATAATAATTTACCTAGTCAATCGTACATTTTTCTTGCCCGGTTTTTTTCTAACATCACTTGACATTGATGTTGCCTCTCGGGTATCCACAGCCATATTATCGTCTTCCATTAATTGTGTTTTTAATGCTTTTTTCAAATATACAATCTGTGAAATTATAAATTATTTTTTTTAGTAATTTAATGGCATTCAAAATATAATAAGTGTTGAAATTAAAACATCTAGAAATAGTAAGTAATTGGCTAGCAGGAGGTAGATGAATTAAGCTTTAATCAACTTCTCATGAAATTCCTCCTCAATATAGAAGTTTTCGATTTTTCTTCAAATAAAAAATGTTCGTAGATTAAAAACAGATCGAAATATCTCAAATAATCCCATGAATTTTCGTGGAAAGTAATAGATGGGAACCAAAAACAATTTCGGGAATGTAATTTTTCAATTGTAAGTGAAAAAAGAAACTAAAATTCAACGTGAAACATATAGCAGTTAAATTGCGTAATAAATTATACAAACAAATTTCATTATTTTAATCAAAAATCAATTAATATCTAAATTTTTAAAGTATCTTAGATGTGTCTTGTGTAACTTTGAAATGCGTAAATTGTCAAAATAATCGATAAAAAAAAAACAAAAAACTATAAGAAACATTTGAAAAATACCTCTTGATCAACCTCTTCTTTTTTCTTTTTCATCACTGACTTTTCTATATTCGCCCGATCGACTTGCTCTTCCAGACAGGCTAAAACCGCTTCACAAGACGCACACCAATCTTGAAGTGTTGTCGATATATGACTAATGTCTGATGTTCGTATATCACGTCCGACGGCATAATCCACTTCTAATTGACTATTTTGTTGATCCAATTTACCATGAATTATGTCTATAAACAATTAACATAAAACATAAATCAAATTTTATTAATACAAATAGCAATTCACAAACAAATTAACCCAAAATTGGAAAAGTAAAACACACTTAGTACATACCAGAATAAATCGATTCAATAATTAAATCTTCTAAATCTCGTACATTATTTATATTTAATTCATCCAATAGTAATTTATATGAAATACATTTACAACGAATGGCCATCGACACAATGGTTAAATGTTGTAATTTTTTTTGCATTATCGGTGTCAATTCGATTACCTTTTCTTTATTACTTAAATATTCTTTGTATGTACCATAGGCAAACAATTGTAATGTATTCCAATAGTTAAAATTTGTTGTTTCCAACTGAATAGGAAATAACATCCAACCAAAAATAAAATTTCAGTATTATTATTTGATTAAATATGTATATAGAAAACAGGGAATATTGGTTATAAATTCTATTGTTAGTGATAATTTACCGTATGAAATAATCGTTTGAGAAAATCTATATAATCTATATATGCATGAATCCCGGGGGAATCGAAAATAACAGAACAACGGGAAAAATGTCTTAATTTATTGGCTTTGTACCTCAAGATCTTAAATATTTTGTTTGAAATTTGAAAATTGTGTATTTTATCAAGAACAACAATTAATATACAGATACCATTTGTTTTTTTTTTGCGATAAAAAACAATAACACTAACCTCTTTTATGTGTGGCATTGCTATAAATTCACTAAAACAATGTACACCGGGTGCTTCCAGTACTTGTCGAACAACCTCTAAACATGCTGTTCCTTCAGCACTTTTGGCCAACAAGACATATTGTTCTAATGGACTGATGATTTTCGGTTTTGATGAAGGTTTTTCGGTGTCTATGATTAATGGGTCTACCGCTGATGTTGTTGATGCCATTTTTTATTCTTTTTTTTTTTTTTACAGCGGTGATTTTCGGTCTTTTTTTTTTTTTTTTTTGTTTTCTTCGGATTAACTCTTTTTATTATGACTTTATGGAACTAAATTAAACTAATATTGTGAAACTTTTTTTTATTAATTACTTTCACATATATTAAAATGAAATGATTTCCTTTTTATTTAATTATTAATTATAATTTTCTACCAAAGGCAATATACAAAAAAAAAGTTAGAAAAATAAATGCAATGTTTTGATACTGTTTTTTTTTTATTTTGACATTTTACGTATATTACGTATATAGTTCATTTATTTGACGGGGCGTTGCGCAGTCATCAAATCGGTAATGTTTTTTGCTTTTCGAAATATTTTACGTTTAATTTGGTGCGGTTACACGAAGCATTTTTTATCCATAAACATATCAAAAATAGTTTACACAATGAGTTTTTCACGTGATTTTTTATAACATTTTTATTTTTCAATTTTTTTGCATTTGTGCTTGATTTTTGTTGTTGTTCTACTGCTGATTTTGTTATTGTATTTAAATTAACATTAAAATAACTTTAATTTAGAGTCAAAATTATGATTATTATTATTAATTCATGATTTTTTAAACAAAAAAAAGATAAAAATTCTGGATTTTGACCTTGCTTTGTTATGGTTTTATATTTACATTCACAAAAATTTGACAATCCGCAGTTTCCACGCTGATTCATTAAAAAGGTGGGTTAATTTAAGTTTTTAAGTGGAAAAACAAAAAAATAACGATAAACCATTTGAATTATAGTGGGAATTTTAGCATTTATGGAACATAAAATTATGGAAAATCTCAATAAAAGTGTGAAATTTCTGGATAACAGTATGGGAATAATGTGGCTATGGTGGCCCGTACTCGGAATTTTCACATTTTAATCATTTTTAAATATATCACAAAGATTTCATAACGGATGTTTCTTCATTTCATTCCACATCTCTTCACTTGGAATATATTTTCCAGGTCGTTTTCGAAGAAGTCTCGTGACTCGCCACATACTTTTGTGTAGACATTTTTGGGAACAATATGAAAAATCAGCTTTTGTTCTTTTATTTCTAGCATTTATTTTTGTTTTTTTTTTCATTATTAATCAATTGAAATCTGTAAATAATTAAATTAAATTTAATTTAATTAAATAACATTATAAAATAAAATGAGTTTTATTATTTGGAATGAATTATTTTCATTATATATTTTATTGGTATTTAAAAAATTATGTATATATTTTGCCATGAATACGAAAATCGACCTCAAAATCTTGTTTTATTTAATTTTTTTCGATTTCTTTATGATTAATAACAACATTTAATGTAATTTTTTTTAACTAATTAATTAATTATTTATTAATTATTTAGTGTACGAAAGGAATTTTATCAATTTTAACAATTTTTCTGTGAAATAAATTTTATAAACGCAGCATGGAAAATAGAAATTCAAAATGCACATCAGAACAATTAATTGCCGGTATTGTGTGGATTGAATTGGATTTTTGAATATCAGAATTGTAAAATATGTTAATTTCAACGATCGAATAGTTAGTTTATTGAAAAAATTAATTTTATAACAACAATATAGTGGTTTAACTTTAATTAAAATTAAGAAAAAATGAATATTTTAACAATATTGTGTGGGGGCGGGTTTCGTTTTTATTATTTACTTTGATCATATATATTCAAAAAATTAACTTTTGACATTTAAAATGAAATTTTGTTTTTTATTTTTTGTTATGTACATTTTTATATCCGCGACCGCGATTTCACTTGAGAATTCTTTTTAATTTAAATTAATTAATTATTTATATAGTAATCGATTAGTGATTAAAGGTAATTTCGGTGATTGTATAGTGATCGTGAATGATATAGTTATATTAAATATGTGATTATATTTGAATATAAAAACAAAAATTGTTTTGTGTGGTGTTTTGTTTTTGTGTTTTATTCTAATTTTTCTTATGGCCTTTTTATTGTGTACATGAAAAAAATGTATTTGGTGATAATAAACAACGTAATTTTGTTACCCAAAAAGTGACCAATAAATGTTAAAGAATTAGTTTATAATTGAATCAATTAAAAATTGAAATTTTTATATTCTGTGAAAGAAAAAACTGATGATTTGTGTTTTTTTATAATACATTTTTAATTCCATTACATTTTGATAGTTAATAATATATCGCTATATAGTTCTGTTTATATATAATTATATAATAATCATGAAAACAACAACAACAAAGTATAGTATATTGATAGCTATATTTTAGAAATGAAGTACATTTGGTGCGACAGCCTCGGCTGGTACCCGTGGTACGGCTGCACGGAATGCATTCACTTCACAACAATAAGTGTATCCTTGGGCGAAATTTGAGAATTGCGGTTGTAACCATCCGGTTGACGCACAAATATCTGTACATAACATTTCATTTGCCGGTAAACTATTAACATGGGGATTATTTAAACCGACCAATACAATGGCAGCATTTGATGTTGCCGAACGTATGACTTTCCAAAACCATTTTGGTACTTCAATATTACCGCCAGCCTCTAATGTGATTTGTACTTGATGACCGGCGACATGTGGTAATGTTAATATACCATGGGTACCAGTATATATAACTAAATCATGTTGTGAATTGCCCGCTTTTGCACGTGCAGCATTTTCAACGCGTAACCAATTACCGGCATTGAATACTTGCCATTGTGGTGCTACATTCGTATAGAAATACGTTGTAAATTGCCAACTTCTGAAGATACCATCGGCATCCGGTGCTAAATGACCACGTGATAAAAATGAACTTGTTGTTAGGAAAAGACTAGCTTGGGCAGCCGAACCCAATAGGGCCGTCAATCGGGTCATTTGTGATGCTTGAGTGTACGATGTAGCTGGACTAACATGTGGTGCACTACCGGCCGTCTTAAATGATGGTCTTGATGATTCAATAACAGCATCTTTTAATCGATTAATATATATATTATTTATTATAAAACAAAAACAATTTACAAGTGCTAAATTAATTAATTTGTGAGAGTGTTTTTTTTTTTTTTTTATACAAATATTTATTTACTTACGATTAATTGCACGTCCTGGTAACGGATGTCTTGTGTACATTACTGAACCAGTTGCCATATTATAACATGAATCTATATATCTGGCAAATCCATGGGTAACCGTTTGGAAACCAATATAAAGTATTGTACCGCCACCAGTACAACCTGTACCACTATTCATTGTATCACCTATAAATATTTAAAAAAAAATCATATGTGAGGGTAACAAAATAAAGTGCAATAATATATGGTGAAAATAAACCGAATTATAGTGAAAAATAATATATGAAAAACATGAAAAAAAAAAAATGTTTACCTGTAATTTGATTTGTACATTGTAATGATGCTGATTGTGTTGTTGTACCACCAATAGCAAAATTTGTACCAGATATACATACAGCTGTATTTGAAACAGCACCGGCTATAATTGCATATAAACAAAACCAACATTTTTGAATTATCCCGCGTCAAATGATTAACATTATATATATGAATGCAACACTATACTGTACTTACAAACAGTCAATGAATTGCCCGATCCACTACATGTTACTAAATGTGATGCACCAGCGGCTGATGTTAATGCTGGACCATCAGGAGCCCATATATGATAACCACTACCAGTATTACGTATATAAACAGGATCTCTTATTGGTATGTCATTTCTTATATTAACCGAACATTCTATTATATATATAATTTAATTTAAAATTCTATGTAACATATTTTTTTTTATATATATAGTATAGTTTTTATATGATTTGTCTTTATTTTTGGTCAGATTTTTCTTAATATAATCTTAAAATCATTATTAAAATGTATAATTATAAGTTTAAATTAATACGTAAATAATTCAGAGATTCAATTATTGAATATCTTTAATTCTACAAAGTGATCTTTTGGTTTAAGAATCATAATATCATAATGTAAAACAAATTATAAATGAAAACTATAAATGAAACAAATCAGTGCGTTGTGTGTGATTAGAAAATTCCTTGTGTAAAACATTTAAAAACGTTATATAATATCAAGTACTATATACAATTTCAATCCATTATTGATTATTATTCGTACTATATACATAATTTCCATTCCATTGGCAATTGGAGAAATTAGACAAATAATTTTGTATTCACCAAAGAAAAAAAAACAACATTTTTAAACACTTACGACTTGTTACCGTATGTAATACACCGAATAGGCATAAAACTAATAAACTAACAACTTTTATTAACGACATTTTCAATGAAACTTACCGATTTATCTATAATTCACAGGTATTTTATACGACAATAAAGGAAAAGATAAGAAAAATTAAAAAAAAAAAAAATGGTTACAGGGAAATAAAATATAAGTTCATTTTTCAACCTGTCGTATATTTTCTTTTTAACTTAAAAGTTAATACCCAAACATTATAGTAAATTATAATATATTGTTTTTTTCTATTTTTTTTTTTGCTAATCAATTACCTTATCTATTTTTTTTTTTAATCTATAAATTGTGTTTTATAAATTCGAAAATTATAAGTCTTAATGCGGACTTCATTCATTTATAGTTCGCGAATAGTTAAATATATAGCGTTCCATTCAATTCAATTTTGTTCAATCAACGTAATCAAAGTTATATATTTTGTATTCGGATATATACACAGTGGTGGTCGCAGTTAAATAACACAGTGATTTATTACGCCAAATTGTTTTAGTTTTACAAGTACAAATGATATATACAAAAACACATAAGTTTCTATTGGAAAAATGGGTTATGGACCGATGAATCAAAGTATAATCGATATACGGATCAAATGGAAAAGTGTATGTACGACGTCTACATAATCAAAGCGTCAATCCATTATACTCATTAAAAACAGTAAAACATGCTGGCGGTAGTATCATGGTTTGGGGAGCGCTATATTGGTCCAATACATAGAATAGGAGGATAAATGGAAATAGTATATGTATAAAAACATACTTGAAAATGCAATGGAATCATATGCTGATGATAATATGCCACTTAAGAAGAAATTTATGCACGATAACGATCTAAACTCACCGCTCGTTGCATAAAAAGATGGCTGTTTGAACAACAAATTAGTGTACAAATTAAATTGGCCGGCACAAAGTCCGGCCTTGAACTCCATATTGAGAATTTGTGGGGAGATGTCGAAAAGGGGATTAATGAAAATCGATCAACTAAATTTGGACAAGTTGTGCGGGCAGTCGTGCAAGAGGCTTGGCTTGCAATCCCATCAGATCAATGCAAATGTTTCGGGGGAAAGTATATCTGGTCGATGTGCCGAAGTAATTAAAATGAAACGTTTCCCAACAAAATATTAAACCAGCAGACTGTGCTATTTACATATGATAACTTAACTTTAAGAATTTTTTACATTTTATGTTCCGAATTTTTTTGTTAAAGAAAATATAGATAATAAAATATAAAGATAATATAGATAACATTAATTATGAAATTATGTATTACTGTTTTATTTCTATAAACTCCCTTAGTCAGTTTATTAATGCGGCTTCCATTCGATATTTTTAAGAAATCAATCCAAGAAATGCGGGTGTGTTATTTAAAAAAAAAAAAACACTATTAAAAAAAAAACACTTTGTTATAAATAATTCTATTTTTTATTTAATTTATTACAAAAATGTTTCATTACAATAATTTTTTTAATTACCAAACATAAGTTAAGGATTCCTTGTTATCACTATTATGGCCACGGATTAATTTCAAATAGGTACGGGGGCCACGGGTTAATCTTAAAAAGGTACTGTCACACCTATTATGGAAATAATGAATTAAACTCCAACCAGCTCTTTCATAACCATATAAGTTATGTATTTCAATATTCGAATCCATATGTCCCATTTTATTAATTTTCCAAATACGTTTTTGTTCTTGAATGTGATCAAAAGTTTCAAATGTTATTTCCATTTGAAAATTATTTATATCGGGTAACGTTAAAATATCATGCATTCCGTTCAATACCAATTCCGGATATTCATCCGTTGTTGCTCTTACCGAATTTTCAACAGGTAATTCACAACTTCCATTATTTGTTGCCTATATATATATATATACACGTAAAACATATTTATAAATTTAAATATTATATAAAAAAAAAAATAAATTAAATTAATGCCAAAGACTGATTTTCTCTTTAAAATATTTCATTACCTGCGATTTTCGTTTAATGGTTTCACAGAAATATATTCCAAATTGCCAGATTCTACAGATACCATCGGCATACGGTGTTAAAGGACCACGAGCCGTAAATGAACTTTGATAATCAATTCCAAATCCATCGTCTGTGTTTTCAGCCGGTCTCAATAGATCATTAACTTTTACTAAAGACATTTTAAATTGCACTTACCTATGTGTATCTATCATTCACATGTATTTATAGGTAATTATATGACAAGAATGGAAAAGATAAGAGCAAAACAAACAGTGGGAGTTAGAGAGCAAAATAAAAAACAAATGAGAGTTCTCGAACTGTCTCGAACAGTTTAATTGCTTTTTTTCATAAAAGTTAATACTCCCACCATTAACATTATAATAGCAAATTAAATATTGTTTTTTTTTTTTTTTTAATCTATTACCTTATCAATTTTTTTTCTATATATATTGTGTTTTATAAAATATAAAAGTATGAGTTTTCATTATTTCATCATTATTTCTATATATGTATTATTAAAAAAATAAACATTTTAAATCAATAAATTAAAAACCAAAAATTTGTTATAATTAAAATTTCAAAACATAAGAAACGGATGCCTCTTTCGGTGCCCGTACAACAGTTTTCATAAAATCATTAACATCACAACAATAGGTACGGCCACGGGTAAAATTCAAATAAAAACTCAATCCCCAACCAGAATTTTCACATATATCCGTGCATAACCATTCGTCCAATTCAATTGCAAATGGATTATTTAATTTTATCATTGCAATGCCCGAATCATATTTTACCGATTTAATAATTTTCCAATAATATTTTGGTACTTCAATGTTACCGCCAGCCTCTAATGTTATTTCCACTTGATTATTATTGATATCGGGTAACGTTAAAATACCATGAGTTCCGGTGAATATCAATAGATCATCATTCATTTGAGCCGCTTTTGCTCGTACCGCATTTTCAACACGTAACCAATTTCCATTATTTGTTGCCTATATATATATATTACAAAAAAATTATCCATATGAATAGAATTTCATAAAACATCTTTGATATTATATTAATAATATCGTTATATAAATTAATAAATTGACCTGCCATTGTGGTGCAACATTTGTAAAGAAATATGTTGTAAATTGCCAACTTCTATAGATGCCATCGGCATCCGGTGCTAAATGACCACGAGCCATAAATGAATTTGGAAATACAAATCTGGCGGCTTGTTCACTTGATCCCAATAGATCAGTTAAACGGGCCAATTGTGATGCTTGTGTATACGCTGTATTTGGACGGACATGCGGTGCTGATCCGGCTGTTTTAAATGCTGGTCGTGATGATTCAATAACTGCATCTGAAATGTATATATATATATATATTATTAATAAAATACGTGTCTTATAACTATAAACTATAATAACTAAAAATGATATGTCTATAAATATATAAGTATATAGTATAAATACATACGATTAATGGCACGTCCCGGTAAAATATGACGTGTATATAAAGTTGAACCAGTATTCATATTATAACATGATTGAATGTACGTTATAAAACCATAGGTATTTGTATTAAATCCTAAATTTAATAATGTTCCACCGTCTGGACAATTAATTCCAGTATTTATTGTATCACCTAATTTTTTTTTTTTTTTTTTTTTTGTATATTATGGATTGTTGGGTCATAAGAGATTTAGTAAAGAAACCAAATGACCAAATGCGATTTTTATACAATGATTTATGATGTACATTATAGGTAAAGCAGCGAAAAATTTATGTGGTTAAAATGAAAGGAATAATCATTTGGTATATACCCTCTATATAAGTATAGGAAGGGCCGCGGAGCATTGATTTTGGTATAGGGTAATAAAATGACTATATATTTTTATCACTATCGTTGAGAGGTTTCTATATAACGTACCCGCGCGAGCACAAAAACGAGAAAAATTCTGTCCGGCAATTGTATATGGATGCTCGCGGTAGTCACCACGATAACCACGATTGAATGGAACAATAAGCTATCCAGTTCATTTCTATATACATATGCGGTTTATGTTATCAATATTAGACTTCTGTATGCTATATACTTACACTTGCTGATATTTTCTATATTACTCATTTTCAAGTTCCTATTCCATATTACTTACAAATATTCTCGCATTCATTCATAAACATAATTCATATACGACTATATATATATATAAAAATGGCGTGACAAAATATTTACGTACTCTGCGACTATTAAATAATCCAACCACCATCATGATAAGTGCATAATAAAGATATATTTTTCAATTAATATATCGATATATTCATTAAAATTGATAAAAGTTTATTAGCAACCGTAAATTTTTTTGTTTGTTTTTCTTGTTTATCTTCTATATTTTTTAATAAAATATATTTAATCAACGTATATATATTAAATCATTAAGAATTAAATCTTGACATTTTAACTATATATAACAACAACTATATAGTACTACCTTGCGTTAATAAATTAACAAAAAAACACATATAATAATATATGTATATTTTTTTCTACGTCTATTTTTAGTTTGATATTATATAATTATTTATAGTTCGTCTACAAATCATTTGAAAATTTGATTGATAAATGAACTCTCTATATAATGAAATTTATGAATATGATAAATGAATATATGCATATATAGTTTGGTCAATATATGTATATGATCCGAATGATTTTATACCTGTAATTGTATTACGACAGGATAATTCACGTGCATCAAATAATGTACCATTTACACTAAATATTCTATCATGTTCACAAATTGTTTCGGTTGTAATCCGATCAGCTATATATATATATGTATGTATAGAAAGTATATCCAATCAAATATATATATTTAAATGTTAAATAAAAAATCAATAATAAACTATATACAATTTACAATTTAATAATAAATTTCCTGAACCACTGCATGTCAATAAATGTCTATCGCCCATTGAATTCCATTGTAATGCTGGTCCATCGGGTGCCCAAAGATCATAATGATTTAATTTTTGGTTATATTTTAAATATACAGGATCTCTCAGTGGAATATCATTTCGAAGATTTACTGAACATTCTATATATATAAATAATAAATTTATTGATCAAAATTACTTAAATTAGTATAGATAACTTTATTTATTGATTATTGATTATTGTTCTTGTGCGGACTTACGACTTACAGCCAAATTTATATTATAAATTAAACTAAAACTGAATAATAATAATAATAATGAAGTGACGTTTTGAATCATTTTGAATTAATATATATATATGTTATTTATTATTACTAAAAATCATTTTTTTTTTATACCTTAAATACCTTTTTATTTTTGGTGGATCCTCGGTTAATCGCAAAATCATAATTATAATATATCCTCTATATAGTAGATGTTAATTTGTATATTATTATTATTATTATTATTATAATCATTTTAGTTAAATCTTAATTAATTCTTGTAAAAAATAGGTATTCTTAAATAGGTGAATTTGGGGTTGAAAATAATATAAATAAATTTAAAGTTAAATTTGACTGTAAAATTTTATTATTAAAAAAAAAACAAAAATTAATACTCATTAATCCCCTTTTTTGTATTTCATAATCAATTGTAATTAATTATAATGTTTTGATAAGAAATATTATAGACTCGCAGACACTATTCAATATATATATATATTAGGTTGTCTAAAAAGTATTGATTATTTTGTTTTACAAAATTCACACGAATTTTTTTATATATTTCAAATGAACTTTATTAAACCAAATATGCGCCGTTTTGATCGATGACCCTTTGCCATTTTTCTAAAGGTAAAGACATTATCCCATCACTGTAGAACTTCTGTGTTTTCTGGGCAAAACAACTGATCCAAGTGCATTTTGCAGTCCTCTGCGGAATTTAATTTTAAACCATTAAGGCGAGTTCTGCAGAGACCGCGGAACAAATGATAATCTGAAGGTGCAAGGTCCGCGGGCTATATGGTGGATGCATTAAAACTTCCCAGCCAAACTCTTTCAGTTTCTGCCGAGTCATCAAAGAGGTATGTGGTCTGGCGTTATCATGATGGAACACAACACCCTTTCGATTGATTAATTCTGGACGTTTTTTTTGTTAATCTCGTGCTTCAATCTTGTTAATTGTTGACAATAATAGAGATCGGAATCAATGGTTTGACCGGGTGCTAGTAATTCATAATGAACGATTCCTTTCCAATCCCACCAAACAGTCAGCAGCATTACCTTTCTTGGTGTTAATCCAGGTTTTGCTACTGTTTTAGGAGCTTCACCCTTATTGGATGGACCACGATCTATTTCGTACATTATTATCGTATGTGATCCATTTTTCATCACCTGTAATCATTCGCTTTAAAAATGACTCGATTTCGTTCCTTTTAAACAGCGTTTCGCCACAAATGGAAATTCGGTTCATTAAATTGTTTTGTGTTAATTCATGTGGTACCCAAACATCGAGCTTTTTCTTGTATCCGCAGCCTTTGTCAAATGGTTTAAAACTGTTTGGTGATGAATGTTTAGTTCTTTAGCTATATCATGATTGCTTACGTGTTGATTTTCTTTAATTTTTTTGATATGATTTCATCGACGATTGGTCGACCAGAACGAGGTGCATCTTTGACATCAAAATTACCGGAACGAAATACCGGAGCAAACCATTTATAGGCTGTTAATTTTGATAAAGTTCCT
The DNA here is from genome assembly GCA_958336335.1 of Dilophus febrilis. Taxonomy (NCBI): domain Eukaryota; kingdom Metazoa; phylum Arthropoda; class Insecta; order Diptera; family Bibionidae; genus Dilophus; species Dilophus febrilis. The sequence continues at coordinate 38,450,047 of OY284472.1, forward strand.
TCACCGTAAACTGCACAAATTTGTTCATGTGCCTACCGTTGCATTTTCACCTTTTTCATAATAAAATTGTAAAATGTATCGAATTTTTTCACTAATTTCGCTCATCTTTAATGCACTACAACTTTTAAATGACTAAACAAATTTAATTATAATGACATCTATTTATAAAAATTATCAATACTTTTTCGACAACCTAATATATAACGATACGCGATATATTAAATATCCGATTATTTAATTATAATTTATTGTTGTTTAACATATCCTGATAATAATAATAACAAAGCACGAGTTATATAAATGGCTTTTATACCCAAATAAACTTAATTTAAATTAAAAATCGTTGTAAAAACAAAAAAAATGTAAAAATTACTAATTAAAAAATGATTATTGTTATTTTATCGATTGGTTTTATTGGAACATTTTGTTTTGTAAAATAAATGTTTCGTTTGAGATATCTCCATCTCCATATATATAGTGGTCATTATTAGTAAAACGAAGCTAAAAAAATTATGGTCATTTATGGCTTGGTAAAATACTTTTTTTCGTATTCACTATAACCCATATAAGCCAATCTATACAACTTCATTTACCATCTTTTTAAATTGTTCCTTCCTTGATTGGCTTATGAGTTTAATTTTTCCATTTCCTAAAGATCTAAAATTCTAATGAATTGGTTATAAACTGAACGATAAATATCTCTATTAATAACCCCTTACTATCGGATGTATAGTGAAAGAATATAGTGAAATCAGAAAAAAATGAGATTCCATTCTATAGATGATTAAAACATATTGCTTTGGTTTTGACGGCTTCATCAGATTATCATCTTAAGATTATATTATAAATTATACTTTGAAAAAATTGAAAATTTCCTATGAAGTCTCAACCAGAAATGAATTCTGATAAGTCTATTCTATTTTCTTCTCTGATGATTGTCAATGTATTTTTGTTAAAACAACAAAGTTGTGTAATGCAAAACAATACGAATTCAATTGAATATCTGTTTTGAAAAAAAAAAAAAAAAACATACAGAGACTATATTTCAATAATATAGATTTTATATACTTTTATTTATTAATTATTACGTAATTAAAATATAAAACAAATATTGCAAACAGGCTATTAATGAATAATTATATTAATGAATAGTAAATAAATGAAAAAATAAAAAAAAAACACGCTCTACATTTGAAATTGAATAATTATATATATGAATAAAAGTGCGTCGTCGTCTATCGTCGTCGACATTGATAATATATAAATTATATATAGTTCTAAATTATAAATTATTAGTTATAAATTATTAAGTTCTTTTATTTTTTTTTTTTTTTTTGATTGCATAATTAATACAATGCATTTAACGCAAATAAACCTCATAATTTTTAATCTAATTGGTTTATTTAATTTGGTTATCGGTCGTAAGTTATAAATATATGTAACATAATTATTATACTGCTTTTTATACAAAAATTCATATAAATTATATGATTACTGTTATTAGAATGTTCCGTGAATATCCGAAATGATTTACCGGAAAAAGATCCGGTGTATATAAAAAATACAACCAATATGGGATATCAATTGTGGTCACCCGCAGGACCATCTTTATTATCAAAAACTGGTGAAAGCCATTTGTTAACTTGTAGTGGACCAGGAAATTTTTTAACAATAAGTATACAAAATAAATATAGCATTAGCATTGTTGAGATGATCCTCTTAGTATTATTTTATTATTTCTTGAATAAATAAATTCAAAATTCCTATCCTGTCTATTATACCACCCCCATATGTAGACTTGATCGTAACAAGTTCAGCTAAATGTAAATTGGATACAAAATTTTTAATTAATAAAATGACGACAGCTTATACATCTACATCATTGACGTGTTTAAATACAATTACTGGTGATGCCGAAAATACAGGTGAATTGTGTAATGATAATGGTACATTAATCAATATTGGTTTTCAAACGATAACCAATGGATTTATAACGTACATTCAATCATGTTATAGTATGCAAAGTGGATCAACATATTATACAAAACATATTCTGCCGGGACGTGCTATAAATTGTAATTCTATTAACTAACAACCAAAAAAAAAAAAAAACAAAAGCCCAATAATACATTTAAGTACATTTTTTAAATTAAAAACAAAATAGATGCTGTCATTGAATCGGCACGTCCAGCATTTAAAACGGGTGGTAGTGCTTCGCATACGACACCAGCCATTTCTTATACACAAACATCACAATTAGGACAATTAACATTATTGTTAGGTTCCGTTACGGAAGCATCTAAGTACATATATACAAATTCATATTTAGCACGTGGCCATTTAACACCCGATGCTGATGGTATCTTTAGAAGTTGGCAATTTTCAACATATTTCTATACGAATGTAGCACCACAATGGCAAGTATTCAATGCTGGCAATTGGTTAGCCATTGAAAATGCTGTACGTACAAAAGCGGATCGATTACAAGAAGATACTCAAATATTTACTGGTACTTATGGTATATTAACATTACCGCATGCAAATGGTAGTCAAATACCAATAACATTAGAGGTTGCCGGTAATATTGAAGTACCAAAATGGTTTTGGAAAATAATGAAATTTAATGATTCAGCAATTGCATTAATCGGTTTAAATAATCCATTTGTTAATAGTTTAATGGCCAATGAAATGTTATGTCCAGATATTTGTTTAGCAAGTGGATGGTTTCAATTGGATTTTAGTAATTTTTCACAGGGATTTGTTTATTGTTGTGAAGTAAACAAATTTAAATTGGCCGTTTCACGAGTACCCATTGAAGCTAACGCTAATAATATATTATATTTTTAATTCTGTCTGAGAATAATAATCTATTAAAGGAATACGGTTTTATTATTTTATCTTTATCAGTATGGTAGAATTCATATTTTAATGAATCGCTATGTCTCGTGTTTTATTCCATTTAAATGGAATTTCTTGAATTTCTGTTGAAATTGGTATAATTTTGGTAAAAAAATATAAAAAATAAAAACACATTTATTTAATTGTTTAAACTATAAAATAAACTTTATTTATTTATGTATTTTTTTTTAATGTAAACAAAAACAAATAAAAATTTAATTTCATCAACTTAAATTTTATTTTATAAATATATTTGGACATATTTTTGTTACATATTTACAATATTATTATGATTATTATTAATATATATATATAGTGACAAATAAAAACATATAGATAAGGATACAAATTCTTAAAAAAAATGTACAATAAAAATCTATTTCAATTAAATCTAAATCAAAAGTCTTTATCTAAATTTTAATGTAATATATAATAAGAAAAATATAAATAATACAAATAAAATCATATAACACATATATTTTGTATGACCACCTTTACTTAATCGTACCACTCTAGACATTGTATTCGTTAGAAATCCACCGGTACGTTCCATATCATCATCAATACCACGTAATAATTTATCTTGATATCGTACCTCATTGCCAATATCAATTGTTAATGATTTTAATGCACCAATTTTACCTTGTAATTCTTCGGCCATACGATCATTTTCTTCTTCTAAATGATCTTGACCGCCAATTGTTGAGTTAGCTGTTGTTAACGATGATGATGGTCCACCACCCGATGATTGTTGTGATAACGGTTGATAATTATAACCTTGAGAACGTCTCATTTTTTTATTAATATTATTGATTAAATGAGCCACTTTGAATGCACTAACAATATTATTGTTTTAATTAATCGATTAATTGTTTATGAATTTGATTTTGGTGATTTTTCCTGTCTTTCTTTTATTATTGTTGTTTTTTTTTTTTTTTTTTGTTTTTTGTTTTCTTTAACAACAACAAAACGAACTTATTTTCTAATTTTTCCAAACAAACTCAATTTTTATTTGTTTATTATAAAATATTTATTATATTCACTAAGTTTTAATGTTAAATTACACATTTATTTTAATTTAATTTTATTAATTAACTTTAAAAATAATTTAATTTATAATAATAGAAATTATTTTTATTTTTTTTTTTTTTTATTTCAACCAAAACACAATACACAATTACACATCACACAATAAAATTTTGGTATTCGTGTCAAATGTCAAATGTCATAAAAAATGTTGGGTGAAAAATTTTTATTTACACTGTAAATCGATTTTATCGATTTTGTGGAGAGTTATTTTCTATGTTTATTTTATTTACCATTAAAAACGTTTGTATTTTATAAAAAATACTAATTTAAAAATTGAATTAATAATGAATTAATGAATTAACTACATTAATTAATAAAATTTTATTAAATACATTCAGTTTGTGTTATAAATTAAGTCAATTTAAAAAAAAATTTTGATTTTCGAAATAAAAAATAAATTCCTTGCTATTTACGTACGTAATACGTAATTCATTTTGGTATATTGACACTTTGACAGTACACTTTTTTTTTTTCATTTCAACAAAAGTTGTTCAACACCACGCAACGCATGAATGCAAACCAATAAAAACAACAAAATATTATTTTTAAAAGGTAAACAATTCAAAAAAATTTAATAATTAAATAAATTTGAAAGTGTTGTTATAATAATAAAAGTGAAAGTTTATTTTTTTTTTTAAATAAATATTTATTTAACACACACAGTTAAATAAGACACAGTTAACGAATAATGTTCATTAAAATAAATTAATTTTTTCTAATCCAAATTCTTGTTTGTGTGCGCGTTTTTTTTTTTTTTTTTTTTAATAAATTGTTTTGCTGTTGATTGTGTGTTTGATTTGTTTACAAAATAGAACCAAAAAAAAAAAAAAACACCATATAAACATTTGCAGCATCCATCCATACACCATCCGTTTATAAAACAATTAATCATCATTATTATATTAATATAATTTTATTATGTGAATGTTTATAATAATATAAGCATAATATTTGCTAAATAAATTATAAGCTAAAATAGGCTAAATTCCAAATATAATATGATTAATGTTGGTTAGTGCGGTATATGTTTTGCATTCATTGTACTATTATTATGGTGATAAGTTGAAAATAAATATATAAAAAAAAAAAAGTGTATAGAAAAAAGTGAATATTACAAATATTTTTTTTTGAATAATTGATAAAATGATAACGAAAATCATTGGGATTAACTGAAACGTACACACAATTAAGAAAAAAATATATTGAAACATTCATTTTTATGTGTGATAGCAACAAAAAAAAAAAACTGTGAGATTTCAACAGCAACAGTAAAATAAATCAAATAAAATACATTGAAAACCGATGTAAGTAATGGAAAATTATAATTTATACTTTAAAATTATTTTTATATTGTTTTTTATAGATTCGTTTTTTTCTCCCCACCTCTCTCAGATATTACGAGAATTCTTATCAACAAACAAATATATATATATATATATATACAAGAATATAGAATATTATCATGAATTTAATTAAGAACAACGGTAATTTAATTAAGAACAACGATAATAATACGACCAACGGAAACATCAGTGGAGAAACAACAGAAGATCAAAAGAAAAAATATCAAGGAACATTACCGATATTATTATGTGGATTAGCCATACCAATTTCATTATTTTTATGGTTTGTGAATATAGCATTTGTTAAATTTACAAATAATCAAAATGGTAAATGGCTTTTTTTAATAGTCCTTTCCTGTTCAAAACTTAATTGAATTGGTATTTGGTTGTTTAATCATCAATGATTATTTTTGATATTTTCAATAGCAAATGCAATTATACCACCGACCAGATGGTTATTTTCAACAATGACACCGTTAATATTAATGTTATACGGATTGAAACGTAAAGGTGTCAATAAAAGTGGTGCAATATTAGGATTAATATTTGCTGTGATTCTATCAATAGCAAATCATGCATTTTTAGTATCGTTGGCAACATTTTTTTTTACATCATCACGTGCCACCAAATATCGTAGTAATTTAAAGCAAAAAATTGAAGATGGTTTTAAGGGTGGCGAAGGACGTCGAAATTGGGTACAAGTTTTATGTAATGCCGGTATGCCAACTGTATTGGCATTATTATATTTATTGGATTGTGGCAGTGGTGAACGTCCAATTGATTTTTCCCGTAATTATCGTTCAAGTTGGTTAGGCATTGGAGTTTTAAGTAATTTTATTGATTTTTTGTGCTTTGTAATGCGAATGTAAATTTAATTTTTTGTTCTTTGTTCTTGTAGGTGCTTTTGCATGCTCGAATGGTGATACATGGGCTAGTGAATTGGGCAGTGTTTTAGGTAGTAGTGATCCATTTTTAATAACAACACGACAACGGGTTCCACGTGGTACAAACGGTGGTGTTACCCTTTATGGATTAATATTTAGTTTTGTTGGCGGTCTTGCCATTGGTCTTGCATATTTTCTAACAATTTTCTATACAATTGATACAAGTATTTTACAAATAAGTCCAGCACAATCACCGGTAATATTAATTGGTGGCATTGCCGGTTTATTTGGTTCAATTGTTGATTCATTATTAGGTGCAACTGTACAATATTCAGGTAAAATTATATTTATATATATATATATATATATATTGTTATTAGAGAATAATTTTGAAATAATATATTTGAATGTCAATCAAGGTCAAGATGAAAATGGTAGAATTGTTGAGAATCCAGGACCAAATATTAAATATATAAGTGGTTATCGAATATTTGATAATCATAGTGTTAATTTAATGTCAACAATAATAACCGCTATATGTATGTCATGTATTGGCAATCAAATGTTATTGTAATTTAATTACAAAATAAAATGTTAAAAGTAAAATGCAAGAGAATATTTATATATATGTATAAAAAAAGCAACTGCAGTTTTTTTTTTTTTTTGTACAATTGACAAATGTAAAAACATTGTTTTTAGAATAACGATTACAACAACAGCAGTATCTACTTTTTTTTTTTTTAACTATTATAAATATAGATCTGGATTGATGATGAATGAATGAATGAATTCAGGAAAAATACAAAATTATTCCCTTTTTTTTTTTTGCATTATTCACAATCAATTTATTTGTGTTTATTTCTTCATTCAATCATTTAACATTCTTCTAAGTAATCTCAAAAAATATCAAAAAAAGAAAAGAAAAAAAAGCAGCTTCATTCCACGTGATTATAATAATAAATAAAAAATAAATTAATTTAATTTAATTTAATCTTAATAAAAATGATATAAATTTATAAGTAAACAAAACAAAAAAATTGAATCATCACCATTGAGAAATGTCATTAGATTTTTTTTTTTTAGTTTTTATTATATAAATTTGTTGTTTTTTGTTGTTGTTGTTGTTAAGAATATATAATAATAATAATAATAAAAAAGAATCTGTTTTTTATTGTTATATTAATTTTTAAATGCTCAACTATGTAATTATATTAATTAAAGAATACTGAAATAGAAATTGGGTGTTATTTTTTTTTTTTAAACAAATGTTAAATATAAATTTTGGTAATCAATACTGAGTTAATTGGAACGTGTGGGGATGCGTAAGAAAACTCTTAAAAATATTACAATGAGAAAATAAAGTTATTTTAGGGAGTAAAGTGAAATTGAATCGTTTTTTTTTTGTTCTTAATTTGATAATATTTGCATAGAACTTGATTAAAGTGTTAAAGTTTGTCCACCTAAAATCACATAAATGTATTCAATGCATCATCATAGGTTCATCGTCTAATTAAGTTATTTCGTTACGAGCTCCCGGAAATAGAATGCAGAGGTTTTACGGGCGTTCTAAACCGATTCTGTCGTAATAACTAACAAAAAAAAGGTCAGTAATGAATGGATAATAATATAACAATCTTATGTTCCTATAGTTTATATATACATTATATATTTGTATTTATTTAACCCTTATCACATCCTGTTTATTGTTTTGGATTATATCTATATATATAAATATATATTTAACTCTAATATATCTGAGAAACAAAATAAAAATATAAACACTGTATTTAATTCACGTGAAACGTGAATGTAATTTTATTTATTTCAAGTAAATTGTTAAAGAGATGACTATTTTTTTTTTTTTAGATTTGGATTGTATTTTTATTATTTTTGAACCGCATTCGCATTCAAGAATAAAGGTTAATATTCACTATACGTTTTTTTTTATCAACATCTTTTTATTTATACTATATATATATATAATATTATTGGTAAATAGACGTCAATCTATTCAGGATTTGTTGAACAGGATGTTTTGGTCATTAGGTTTATTTATTACTACTATATAAGGAAAAATCTATTTGTAATAAAGAAATGGTGAAATAATATTCGTAGAATTTGGTAGGGAGTGTAAATTCACCATATAGTTATTGGACAAAAGTACACAAATAGTAAGAGATTTTATGTCCTGTTTTCCGGCTGTTATTCATCCTGTATAGAGATATTTTATTTAAAATACTTTTCTTTTCTTTTTTTTTTATACAATATTCTATGATATTATTCGATGATTGCATTATAAATACAATTGTGTGTGTGTTTGTGTGATAATTTTCCTATTGAAAATCCATTTTCCATTCGAATCTTATAGTTTAGTTTGGTTTGGTTTTTTTTTTGTTTTGTTTTGAAAAATAATAATAAAATTCGTATCACGTTTATTTTTTACTGTGGTACTTTTACTTTTTGTGTGTGGTTTGCGCCTTTGAACATATTTATTTTTGGAAATTGAACAAAACATAAAAAATAAAACTTTCTTATTTTTTATTCTATAGATTTTCTTACAATATTGTTTGTTTGTTTGTTTGTTTGTTAGTTTTTTGTTCCTTTTTACTTTGTAATATAGAAAATTGAATATATTTACAAAATATATATAATAGTTGATTATATTTTAAACAACAATAATACACATATCGCATAGATTATTTATGTTATATTGTGTATATTCTATATATATGAATTTGATTAAGTATAAAATTCGTATAGTACATAAATTTATATAAAGATATTATACGAAGTTAAAAACAATATACAATTTTTGGTTTTATAATCATAGAATATAATATTATTATTATATAAGGGGGTTGCTGCAATTTCTTACAATTGTATAATATATTATTAAATGTTTATATGTTCACTGCAACAAAATCTATATAAAAGTATAGTATATAAAACAAAATAGTGAATATATGGTTAGGAAATACTAATCTAAAATTGATATAGCAATAGAAAATTCACACATTTATTGTATGTACTATATATATAAATATATATATAGAGATAGAGAACCAGGAAATATGCCAGGAAAATACCAGATAAAATTTGATATGCAGATGATAAAGTCTTATTTTATATTCATGATCATAAAAAGATAAAAAAAAATTTTCTTCGAATTCTATATTATTATTATATGTAATGTATATATATATATATATGGTAAAGTAATATTAATAAAATGAATAAGTTTCAGTTACGTGATGATAAAAAAAAAGAGAAATTTGATGATGTATATTTGAATCATTCAAGCACATGATAAGAAAATTTATATTTTACTTAGTATATTGTGGTTATAGTTTTTAAGGGTTTTTTTTTGTCTTTGATATAGTTTTTTATTGTTCTTAATAAGGTAATTCTTAATATTTTCTCGTATATCTGCACTTATTATAATCAATATATAGAATATAAGTAATACATTTTTTAGTTGCATGGAAAACTCCATTGAATTATTAAAATTTTCATCGTATTTACAACCGATCGTAAGTATAGCAGTACGACCAATCGCATCGGAAAATATGCAACTCTGTGTGTGAAGATTCAGATTCGAAAATACCCGGTAAAAACACAATACATATTTTATGTCTTGAAGAAAGATTTGAACCCATCAGGACTCCAAAATTTTTGTGAGAATTGTAGGTTTGCCGTTTTTATCAATTACACCACACTGTCATATGAATTTTAATATACCTATATAAGATAAATTTTCTCTATAGATTAAAAGGGATATTCGTTCTCTATAAAAAAAAACCTTGTCCTTAACCTGAACATCCTTAAGCATTATCAAGGATTTTATATAGAAATCACAGTTAAAATATTATATATAGAATATTTTGCTTTTACATTAGAATAATTTTTTTTTGTTAAATTGTATATCAAGCAGTTATACATATATATCTATATGTTTCTATAAAATAAAAGAGCACTTATATATATATATTATAATGGGACAAAAACAAACCAAAAAAAACTGAACAAAATAATTTCAAATATTATATAATTACACACATATAGCTTTTTATAAATATAATATAGTATAATAGTTAAATATATATGAAAGCAATTCTACTTCTACTATATTTTATAAAATTTATAACACTATAAAACATATTTTCAATTCATTTTAATTAAAACATCGTTACATCCCATTGAATGACCAAACCTTTTATTTATTTTTTTTTTGTGTGTGAATGACCATATCTATATATATATATATATATATTTATAACCATATATTTTATTTAACATATATATATAGTATAGTATTTATACATCGGATGGATATGACCATTGACCATTATAAATACAATTTATATAGATATATAAAATAATATCCCATATATACAATACACAATTTAGAACCATAAATTGTCTTTATTTATATATATAATGTTTTATAGTCTTATATATATATATATTTTAAACTCATACCCTTTGCCATATCATCCAAAATACAGAAACCAAAGATTAACCCTAAACTATATATACAGACATTTTCATTCATATACACATTCATTCATTCATTCTTTCACATATGTAATAATATATATATATATATATATATATATATTAGGTTGTCGAAAAAGTATTGATAATTTTTATAAATATATGTCATTATAATTGAATATTTCAAGTAGTACTAATCTGATCAGGTAACACTAACATATGTTCGAAAGATGACATTTCGTAGATAAAAAAAAAAAAAAAAATTAAATTTGTTTAGTCATTTAAAAGTTGAGTGCATTAAAGATGAGCGAAATTAGTGAAAAAATTCGATACATTTTACAATTTTATTATGAAAAAGGTGAAAATGCAACGCAGGCACATGAACAAATTTGTGCAGTTTACGGTGAAGGAACTTTATCAAAATTAACAGCCTATAGATGGTTTGCTCGATTTCGTTCCGGTAATTTTGATGTCAAAGATGCACCTCGTTCTGGTCGACCATTCGTCGATGAAAAAGTCGATGAAATCATATCAAAAATTGAATAAAATCGACACGTAAGCAATCATGATATCGCTAAAGAACTAAACATTCATCACCAAACAGTTTTAAACCATTTGACAAAGGCTGCGGATACAAGAAAAAGCTCGATGTTTGGGTACCACATGAATTAACACAAAACAATTTAATGAACCGAATTTCCATTTGCGAAACGCTGTTTAAAAGGAACGAAATCGAGTCATTTTTAAAGCGACGAATGATTACAGGTGATGAAAAATGGATCACATACGATAATAATGTACGAAAAAGATCGTGGTCCAACGGACGGGTGAAGCTCCTAAAACAGTAGCAAAACCTGGATTAACACCAAGAAAGGTAATGCTGTCTGTTTGGTGGGATTGGAAAGGAATGGTTCATTATGAATTACTAGCACCCGGTCAAACCATTGATTCCGATCTCTATTATTGTCAACAATTAACAAGATTGAAGCACGAGATTAACAAAAAAAACGTCCAGAATTAATCAATCGAAAGGGTGTTGTGTTCCATCATGACAACGCCAGACCACGCACACATCTTTGATGACTCGGCAGAAACTGAGAGAGTTTGGCTGGGAAGTTTTAATGCATCCACCATATAGCCCGGACCTTGCACCTTCAGATTATCATTTGTTCCGCGGTCTCTGCAGAACTCCCTTAATGGTTTAAAATTAAATTCCGCAGAGGACTGCAAAATGCACTTGGATCAGTTTTTTGCCCAGAAAACATAGAAGTTCTACAGTGATGGGATAATGTCTTTACCAGAAAAATGGCAAAGAGTCATCGATCAAAACGGCGGATATTTGGTTTAATAAAGTTCATTTGAAATATATTAAAAAATCGTTTGAATTTTGTAAAAAAAATTATCAATACTATTTAGACAACCTAATATATATTTATTTTCAACGAACGATATAATAAAAATTTATATATTTACTATTATATTATATACCTTTTATATTATATATATATCTATCTATATATATCATTGTGGTTTTAAACGAATTTAAGAAGCTG